>VYXD01013599.1:228068-308045 GCA_013397195.1 Hylia prasina
AAAAAAAGCCACCCAACTTTAAAAGCAAAAGTCAATCATATCTGGAGCAATCTTTAAAAGAGCAGCACTAACCTTGGAAAGCAGAGATCCTGTCTCCAGTGGACAAATCACACTTCATTTCAAGCTATGATTAGAGCTGAATGCAATAAATGACTTGAAAAACCAACCCTCAGTTTGTTGGTTACCGAAAGTGAACTGACAGTGACAGTTTCCTTCAAAACCAAGCATGTACTTTCCCTGAATGAGGATGCCTGTGGTATTTTAGTATCTACTAAGCTGACAGTATAGACCACCAAGGGTCCTGGCCAATTACAAACTTAGTTGATCCAAGGTAAGTGCTGGTCTGAAGAAGAAGACAGAAAGGAAAGAGCAAAGTTAGCAGCTATTAAGGGCAATAAGGCTTGTACCACATTTCTGCTAAATGTTAACATTTTCAATAGACTCTGTGGCTTCAGACAGGTAAAAGTATTCAAGTATTTTCCCTCCTACTGGCCATAAAACTGAGCAAAGGCCAGAAGGCATCTAGTTCCATTTGCAAGGTCTCTTCTTCACTGTAAACGCACATCTTTCTTCTGGCCAAGATGTCCCATCTTACACAGGTCTAAACCATCTAGCTGAAGCTGTTCAGTTCCAGGCACCATTAAACTGCCTAAATTCACCACTTCTTCCACATCCCACCATTTGGGCTGTGTTTGGAAAGCGTGAACCCTTACATTCCTTAAGGTGCTTGAGGACCTACTCCTACACTTTCTTCCTCTTCTCTTAAAACCCTGTTTTGTCAAACACATTTGGAATTACTGCAAGTACAGGGGAAGACTAAAATCGAGTTTTAGGCCTCCAGGTTTCAAGGATATTTCTGCTCCACACAAACATTTTCAAAGACCACACTGTACACACGTGTATTCCAGTGCTAATTATTTTTCTGTTCACTCCTTTTAGTTATGGTCTAGTTGCAGGAATAAAGTTATTTTATTACTACAAGTCTTTAATAATGATATAGGTGGAACAAACCTTCTCCAACATGCTGCTGTAGGATATTTAACATTTCCACCCTCAGTGGGAAAGCAAAATTCCATAGGGCAGAATTTTTTTTTTTTTTTTAAGTAGGCATTTATTTACAGTTTAAGTCTGTATAACTCCCTGAATGAAGGGCTCAGGTTCTTCATTTCTACTCCTCAGGCTTCACAAGCACTGAGCTTCCAGCCTTCATACAGCCCCCAAACTCTGGGCAAGGCTACAACCCCAAGGCTGAACTGACTCAACCCTATAAACCTTCCTTTCAAAACCCTCTACAGCTGTCTCTTCATTCAAGAAGTACTTTCCAATCCCATTACTACTTAAACCCTTCATAATCCAATCAAGCCCAGCAGCATCATGTCAGATCCCTCTGTCAACATTGCAACCCTGTAATATTTCATTTGGGGAAAGTGCAGCACTACTTTCTATTTACAGAAAAACCGTAATTCCTACCCTTGACCCAGCTTTGTTCTGGATTCATCTTCATTTAGCACAACCCCATTAGAAAAATCGACTAGATCTTCCAGATATCTTTATTTTACATAGGGCAAAAAGAAAAATTAAACTTCTCCATCTATTTCTAAGGGAAAAAATGTAATTCAGATGAGTAGATTGGCTTGCTTTACACCCTATTTTTGTAGTAGGGTTAAGAAACCACTATAAGATACATAAAGGAAGTAAACTGAAGCTTTACAATATTTTGATCAAGGTTTCATCATTTCCTCTAGCGATTTTTTTTTTTAATTTGACTTAACTGCAAACTAAAGAGAATCATAGAATCATTGAAGGTGGAAAAGAGTTTTAAGATTGAGTCCAACTGTAAAATTACCTCTAATTCTTTAATTTAGTTACTAGAAATATGCCCCTTTAAGAAAGAATGCATTTATTAGCTTTTATTACTTATGTGCTTTTTTCCTCGCTATTAATATTCTTTTTGGCAAGAATACCATATATACCCCTATACCAATATACCCCTACTTTAGGGTAGCCCAAGACCAACAGAGAGGTCTAAGGGCTCCCTGATCCAAGACAGGAAGGATTTTGCAAACCTGGGACATGTTCCTGCTTCCCCTTAGATTTAGTACAGGAGGATCATATCCATTTATCATCCTTACAGTCCAAAAGAGAACTCAATCCTGTAACCATAGAAACATAGATGTTCCTGTAGACATTTTCTGCCTATTATATTTTTTAAAAAGAGAACGGAGCCTTATTTGCTCTCGCCACAACACTGTCACAACCCCAGCTGAAGCAAAAAATCCCGTGTTCATTTTAAACCAGTGCAGCAGCCCACAGCCCCTTTCCTTCCCTCTCTTCAGAGATGAACACAGCCTGGCTTGGCCTGGGAACCTTGAGCCCTGGGGTCTATAAAATTGTCATTTGCCACAATTAATAGCTGAGCAATCAAACAAATTTGACAGCCACTGCCATGTCAGCCACACCCCTGTGTGCTGAGCAGCCCCACAGCCCATGGTGGACCAGGAAAAATGTTCCCATCTGGGGCAATTTGCTCCTTTCCCCCCCCGCCCCCTACCCTTAAAGAATTGTGTTATTAAAATAAGCAGAGTGCAGCTGCATAATATTAGTCTTGGTAGAATTAAGCCCTATGAGAAACAGTAAGCATGCTTACCATATATTACAACTCTAAAAAATTTAAATCATTATTCACTGTTTGAAGGTATGTGTTTCTCGTTTAACCATGAAAAGCTAGCACATTTAATAAGAAAAAAAAATTCATACTATCCATGGCCAAGCAGAAAGCCAAAACATGCTGAGAGAGCCTTCAGTTAGGAGTGATGTGGAAGGAGGTTTAGGGGCTGTTAAAAAAAAAACAAAACCACAACACTGAATTGGATCTGAGGACATTAGCAGCAACAGCTGTTTTGTGAGTTCCCAGAAAATGCTTTCACTCACATCCTGAAATATTCAGCAACCTAAATACTACACAGTCCTTTAAATCTCTAAAAATTCAAGGTATTGCCTGGGAAAAGGAACTGCTTTGCTCCATACACAATTATGCATTTACTAAAGTCAGATGCTTGGAAGAATAAAAATCTACCACCACCCTCCAGCAACATAATTTAATAACTGTAAATCAGTAAAGCATTATAAACAACTCCGGGATATACAACACAGGGTTTACTGAGCATAATACTTCAAGGTAATTAAAGATAGCGATTGATGCAAACCTATAGTCACAAAAAATGGACACTAGACAATATTAGCATGGAAAAAATAGGGAAATAAGGCACAGAGAAGCTAAAATATTAGAATTATGCAGTTCCTAGAGGAACTTTAATGATGCCTATTTTATATCTCACAATGTAGAATATTCCCATAAATTCCTGGATGCATGTGCAACATTGCAATGATAAACTCGCTACCCTTGGATCTCATGAGATCTGCAGTTCTTCAAATTTTCATGTTAAGCTTTTTCACTACTGCACATTTTAACACATACAAAACCCTTCTTTGTCACTGAGGAACCATTTAGTCCTTAGAACAAAAGCTGTTTGCTGTAATTCAGCCATTTTCAACACTGCAAGAAAATTCCAAATATACTCATTCCCAAAGTGCCTACTCAGTCAATGTGAAAAAAAATACATAAAATTACAAAGGCTTTTTGAAATTAAAATATGAACTCCTTAGCCATGTTTTTGTAAAAGAAACTAGTTCTGGACATTGAGACAAGAGTGAAATTTTATTTTTATTTTATTTTTTGCTCTGCCCATTAGATGTAAACCCTTTGGTGTAAAAACAAACCCAAATTCTATGTAGTTAGTCTAAATTGCTCAATAAAGTTGAATTGTTTTGTGAGCATTTTATGCTCTATATGAAATTGCCACCTACAGACTTCAGGGCAGCTAGTTGCAGGCAGCCAACGATTAACAAACAAATTCTACATGTTTAAAAAGGTTTTTGGTTGCCTGTGTAAATCATTTCCCAGCTGAGAAACAGGTGCCCTTGGTTAACTGAAAAGCAACAGGAACAACATCTAGTTAAGATCACAGTGGAGCTGCAAATGCTGTGAAGGGACAAATATTATTCCAAGTCAAATGGCAATAATTCATGGAAAGCTCAACACACACAGAGACCCAAAGAGAAGCAGTTCTGCTTAAGAACAATTATGTCCATGTTTTATTTCTTTCAAAAGGACAAATAATTGAGTTTTTAGTGTTTGGTTTGACACTGCTCATAGTTCTTTTTAGTACCATGAATAAAATGTTTTACAGAGGTGTTGCTAAATGGTTAAGCAGTGCACTTCGCAACTTCTTGTTCCGAAATTAATGTTAATATAATGCATATAATATTAGAACTTTTTGAGCAGTCCCAACAAAAATCAATCAAGCTAACAGCAATAAACCCCAACCCCATCATCTCAGCTTCCCATCCACCTTACCAAAATCAAGTTCTGCATTACAGCTTGTGTCTCAAACATGCTTCTTGAACAGCTCTGTTCTCTCAAAATTTGTTTATTACCACAACAGATATCAAGAAGCTACAACCAAACAAATGTACTTGAAGGCAAAAAACCCTCTCCAGCCCAATAAACACAAGTCAGGATGCAAATATATTATCAAGAGCTTCACTAACTGCAAGCAGTTGCACCCCGTGAGACAGCAATAACTTCTCCCATTGGATTTGGGCCTAAATGTTTGCAGCATGATTATTTTCACAGGCTTAAATACAGGGTCTGGAGGTTTGGTTTTTCATTTGTTTGCCTGTTTTTAAGTACCACAGAGTAATTCTGTTTCATGAGCACAGTGAATGTATTCTTCACAACATTTCAACTGAGCACCAGCCTCCTCTGAGTAGTTGCTCCCCTTTCTTCATGGAGCCAATCTCAGCACAGAGGTTCCCTCCATTGTTTGGAAACAGGATGCCAGAGGATGTAGAAAACACTAATTTCTTACAGAAAGCACTGAGGAAAACCCTGAAGCTCAAAACCATGCCGTGACTCTCAGGATGGGGCACAAAATCCAAGTCAGAAGATGGAGCTGCACAGAGTAGGGCAGAAGGAATCCCTGTCCCTTCAGCTTTCCCTCTCAAACCCTGGCCATTAAGTTTCAAGCTGAGCCAAATAACTTGTAATGGATTAAATCTAATGCTCTCACCACTATCCAAGTATTGAATTAAAAGCACCAAGGGAGGTACTCCAACTTTTGATAAGACTTTTGCAAAGTTAATGCCCTCCCTTCTGAAAACATTCTTGATTTCACATTTAGATTACCTGATTTCAGCTTCCAGAGGTTGATTTCTGTTACAGCTTTCCTGCCATTCAATATTTTCTCACACTGAAGTTAATAATATACTATAATAAAGCCACCTTTATTTATTCCTTTTGATAGGCAGAACATAACATCTGTATGTCAAAACAATCCACAACCATCACTTCATCCCCAGCATTGACTGAAAACTGAATAGGTTAGACAGAGAAGAATAGATTTTTCTCTCCTCATGTTACACAATAAAGATGATCCCCCCATGTTAGACGCACACCTTAAATCTGAAGGTCTAAATCTTTGGCCTAAAATGCACATTTCCTCCTTTTTTTTTTTTTTTTTTTTTTTTTTTTTTTTTTTTTTTTTTTTTTGATCACAGTGAAGCTTTTACCGCCTCCTTTGTAAACCTTGACATTTACATAAAATATTTGACAATACTCATAACTGGGGGTAAACTGATTATGACCATATAAATATACATTCACACCTTGGAACCCAAAGGAATATAAGCTGAGACAAGAACTAGAAACAGCAATATTTTATTACACTTGTGAGCTTCCAAGCTCCAATTAGGATAAATATAAATCTAGAACTTGGCCTTTCTATTGCCCACTTATACAGGGTGGCATAAAAAATATCTCAGGCTCCAAGGAATCAGATGGAGCTGTGAGGACCACCTCCCTGGGAGAGCACTGAAAATGCTGATGGTGGGATCACAGCAGTACAGCAAATACTTCCATTCACACAGCAGGGTGGGAGACTGAAATCTCACCACGTCTTCTAACATCGGGAAAAAGAGCAAAGGTGATGGGATCAGCACAAAACAGATGGACTTGCTGGACTGAGTCCAGAGCAGGCCACAAAAATGATCACAGGACTGGAGCACCTCTGCTATGGAGACAGGCTGAGAGAGATGGGGATGTTCAGAAGAGAAGGCTCCAGGGAGAGGGCATACAAGAGAGGCAGGGAAGGACTCTGGACAGCAGCATGAAGTGATAGGACAAGGGATAATGGCTTCAAACTGAAAGAACAGAGGTATAGATTAGATATTAGCAAGAAATCCTTACCCATGAGGGTGAGGAGGCCCTGGCACAGGTTGCCCAGAGAAGCTGTGGCTGCTCCATCCCTGGAAGTGTTCAAGGCCAGGTTGGGTGGAGCTCTGAGCAACCTGGGACAGCAGGCAGTGTCCCTGCCCATGGCAGGGTGATTGGAACTGGATGAGCTTTTAAGTCCCTTCCACCACAAATCCCTCTATGTCTCTATGAAAGTGTATTTTCAGCTTCTTCTACATCCCTTCCCTGAGCAGAACAGTGACCACCACCAGGGCACACCCAGGAGTCCCTTTTGCCTAGAGAGGTAAAGAAGGGGCAATCCCTCTTGTCAGAACCACGAAGCAGGGGAAGAAGTTAAAATCTGCAGGCAAGCTCCAGAATGAAGGCAGAGCCAACAAACCAGGTACTCCTGTGTGTCTGGGCTACCTGCGGCTTGCAGCAGCAGGACAAGGCAGGATAGCTCTGTGCTTTCCACCACACATCTTGTGATGTTTGGGAGTTTCTACACTTAAATCCCAGTTCTGGTGATATTCAAAGAGCAGGGAAAGTTTGCAAGTGTGTATATGTGCATTTATTGGTCAAAAATGGTAGGTCCGTGTTTTGTTTTTAAATCTTTCTTTCTATCAATTTAATATGAAAGCAGGACAGTGGGGTTTTTTGAATGCCTCAGGATTTGGCCCAAGGAGAAACATCTCCTAGAGTGGGACTGGGCAGTCAAGTGTAAGCAGAAAACTACCATAATGAAACATGAAGGGTTTTGCATCCTCCTTGCAGCAAACACAATGCTCATTTACATTCCTGCAGAACAAGATATTTCCATCTAAAATTGGCTTTTTCCCCCATTAGAATCCTACAGGGCTTGATTAATTACTGTTAATGAGAATTAATTTCTTTTCTTAATTTACATGCTACCTGTTCACTTACTTTCAGATTTATTTTTGATATCAAACCATTCCCCTTGGGAAAATGACCATCATTATCACAGGGTCCTCCAGGGAGCACAGAATAACAGCTGTGACTTTGGGTCACCATAGCAACACTACTGTAAGTACATCGGATTTGTTTCAACAGGAGAGAAAAAATAAATATATATATACATACACACATGTACATGCAGAGGTGATGATAATAAGAGACTCATAACACAGTTCAGGAAATTCTCATTTGAATGACCACATGCTTCTCCCTCCTCCTTTGGCCAAAATAACTCATTAAAGGTCAGTTCATCCCTGGTCACCAGGGATGCAGTGGTGCATTCATTTAAAAAAAAAAAACCTGCCAAATACTGTCAGAAATGCCATCATATCACAGGAGGGCAAATAGGTGATCTAGTCACACACCGAAGCCTGGGGTTCCCAAGGGATTTGCCCATTTAAGTCCCATTAACATTAATGGAGAATTATGTGCAGAGTATGAAGACATTCGAGTGAAAAAAACCAACCCAAAAAAAAACCCAAAAAAAACCACCAAAAACCAACACACCAACAAAAAACCACCACAAACTTGTAAGAGCACATCCACTGTAATAAGCAAAATTTAAAAGTTTGCCATTATTTTCAGTGGGAGAAAGGTTGGATCACAACTCAGAAAAGCCAGCTAATCAATTTTTACAGAAACAGAAGCCCAGAAGGCAAATACTGAAAACAAAACATCTGGCTTTTTTAGTCTTTACTTCTCAACACAAAATACTGCCTTTATTTTTTCCCACTTTTTTCTGCTAGGATATATTTTTCATCTGGAAGAGGGCAAAGTGTTTTACAAACACTGCATTACAGTTCATTAATGAACTAACAGAATGAGGTCTGATTCTTTTTTCTTACATTTCTTCCTGACAGCTTCTGGCCTGATGCCTTGTCTTCTTAAGAAGAGAACAGACCAGCTTGGGGAGGAGAAGTCTCTGCAAATATGAAGCTGGCTATGAAAAGTTGTCTTTCCTCAATCCCAACTGAATGAGGATGCACTCTCCAAAGGCTGCAGGGTGTGCAGGCAGCGCCAGGAACCAAACAGCTCTCAAAAGACTGATTTCTCTTCCTAAGAGAGAAACCCCAACATCCACACTCATGGGGACCAGGTCTGGGGTTTGATATCCTGTAGCTTTGCCCTGGGATCAGAGGTTCTGCATCCTGTTCAGCCACATATATAGGGAAGATGTACATAAAATGCTTTTAAAAAATCCAAAAAACCAAATAACACAACTACATTCAGTTCACACAGCAGACAACAACAGATCAGAGTGAAACATCAGCAGGATTCGGTGTTGGGGCTGCAAGATCTTCACTATCAATTCTCTGTACCACAACACCCAAGACACAGCTGGATCGGCTTCAGAGTCTATTAAGAAAGCCCTCATTAGAATTTGTTAGCCAAAGCACAGCCAGGAACTAAGCTTAAATGTACTTATTTAAGGCACAGTTACAACCAAAGTTGCATGGATAAGCCTTCAGCCAGGGTGAGAAATTTCAGCTGTTGTCTCTGCGCTTCCATTGACATGCAATAATTATGCTTAATAGTTGCTAAAAGGCTTCTAACAAACCTCTCACAGTAGTTTATCATAATTAACATAACCTTAGACATGTTTCAAGCTTTTGGTCCTCAGCTCATTATTTATGGGCCCTTCAAAATTGTTCCAGTACATTAATTTTTCTATTTTTAAGCAAATCTACAGGCAGAGCTTATCAAGTGCTGAAAGAACTACAGTTCCCAGTTTATAAATGTGGGTAATATACATGTACATTCATAGCTTAGACTTTTTTTTGAAGCAGTATTGAGTCACTAATTCATGATCTACAGAAATTATTAGAGTCAGGTAGGGCACGCTTACCAAGAAAGGTCTAACAACGCATACCTAGAAAGGAGAAGAACTGGTAGACAGCAGAAAAACTGAAAGAATGTAACAAACATTTAAAATATTTTGCATATAGGTTCACATTAATAGTACTTTCATATTATTACAGAGAAGAATAATTATGAACACTGTAATACTTTTGAATACTTCTCCAACACCTTCATCCCACTTTAAGCTGAAAAATCAGCTACAACACAGAAAAATACATGTAAAGTGGGGTCAATTTCATTTGGAAAAATAGAAATCAATGGAAGGATGTTCAAGTAAAAATTAGCAAGATGCAGAAATGTCAGATTCAGAGGACTGTAAGTATGAATTTCTGAGGGATTTTCCACCCCTCTCTTCAATTTAACCAGGGTTATCATTCTAGCATGCAGTACTGCATGAAAGGCACCCAAACTAGGAATGACCAAAAATCAGACCAGTCCAAGAATATCCTGAAAATACCAAATCAGCAAATGATTCTGTGATTAATCTGAACGAATATGATACTGAAAATACATTTTAACTATCTGATTACCTAAAAATGCTGAGTAAAGCTTCAGTTGTGTTAAAAAGTTCTGAATTCAATTTGTTCACTCGAGACAGCAAAGTCTCTGCAAGGAGGCAGCCAAGTTAAAGGAAACTACAGCAGTACCCAAATACTCACTGGAGTCAGTCCAAAATAGATTAGACACCATCCCAAAGCCTGCAGCCAAGAGTAACTCTTGGTTCCTTTTCAAATTCAAAATATCTAGAAATATTTTGATTAGTAGTGAATGAAGAGAAATGATTGCCCAAAAAGAAGAGCAGTCAGTCATAATCTTTGTTAACAGGGCAGGAAGTGGAGGTCCTGTCTCAGTGAGACCTCTTGCAGCTCCTGTTCCAGCAGCCACATGGCCCCTGGAGGCATCTGCAGACCAAGACAGCTAAATCAGGCAGTCCAGTTTATCAGCACATAACAAAACAGAATTAAAGTCTTTGTCTTTTCCCCATCACAAAGCACAGTGAAGCCCTGGGAAGGAAAGGCCTGAACTGCTTTGTGAAGCAGACATTTCACCAGGAGATGGCTATTAGCCAGCATATATCTCTGTCACTTTTTAAAGATAATCTGGTTAAACAGCTACATCTTTCTTTCTCATGTTTTTGTTTCCACTATACACATGAAAATTAGCTTAGAGACTAAGCAGGCTAATTTACATTTTTAGGGATGTGTTTTATCATTGTGTGCAGATAGGATTTGCAGTCTCTCTGCTGAATGCATTGTGTTACCAACCCACTCGCTTTTCTCTGCCCAAAGAAAGAAAAAAAAAAGGACATTTGCATCATGTGAGCATAGAATATAGCCCTGCTTTTTGCTCAAAGAAGAAAAGGCTTGAATTATCACCCCTACCTAGTAAAGCCAGGGAAAACTGAGGAATAATACATGCTGAAAGCAAAATTTCCCCAACACTAATAAAATGCCAGGGGAAAGTACAAACTTTCATTTGTTGGTCACTGCCTTTGAGACTGCACTCTTACGAAAGTGATGTGAGTCCCACAGGAAAGAAACAGAGCAAAATTGTTTTCCTCACATTGGCAGGTAGCTGTAGGTGTAAATAAAAATGAGTGATTTGCTGAAGGCTTGTTGCCAATCTTGTCACTAGCAGCAGCAAGCATATGAGAATTGTACTTGGTGGTTACCTTCAGGCCAGGCTTTGGAGAGTGGATCTGAGATCTGAAACAGCAAAGCACCAATGTATATTTATCACAACTCGAGGGAAAAAAACTTAAGGAAGGAGATAAAACACAAAAACCCTGTCTCAGTTTTATTCCACTCTCTTTACTTTAGAAGGGGAAGAATAAGGAAATTACCTCCAATTTACTTAATTGAATAGCTATGACCAAGGAATGTGAAAAGGTTCAAATAGAAGGTGCAAACGGATGCAGGTGCTGTCACCAGTTTTACAGCACTGTTTATCAAGGGGGGGTTTCATCTTCTTTGACCTTCCTAGTCTGATTAACAAACCTGTAGAAGCCCTTCCTGATATTCCTGGCATCATTTGCCAGGTTCAGCTCCAGCTCCACGTTGGCTTTCCACACTCCCTCCTCACACAACCACACTTTGTCTCTATGCTCTTCCCAAGTCACCTGTCCTGGTTTCCACTGGGAATTTGCTTCTTCCGCTTTAGTTTGAGGTCCCAACTCAGCCATGCACACACACGTGTGTAAATGATCAAGCGAAATGCCTGCGCATTCCCGCATCATAAATAGCACAGTCAGTAGCCTGGTTTATGCTGAATTTACACAACAAAACACAAGCCCTGGGAGAGCTGCATCTTTTGCAGAGGTGAGAAACTGAAAAAATAAGCAGTTTTAGCCACGACTATACATGCATGTTGGACTGGCATAAAACTGCAATTCTATTTCATAGACATTTCATAGCACAACTGCTCGATCTTGTTCAACTTGCAAAAGTGGAAAACTCCTGCAGAAGTCAATCAAGCAACCAAGGCATGAGTGTTGGGAAGAAGAGAAGCCAGCTGGTCCAGGTTCTGAGGGGAAGCAGAAACCTTTCCGGCCCTCAGCTGGGTATCACCAGCTCACAGAATCACAGACTGGTTTGGGTTGGAACGGACCTTAAAGACCATCTAGTTTCAACCCCCTGGTTCCACCAGACCAGGTTTATCCAAGCCCCATTTAACCTGGCTCTGGACATTTCCAGGGATGGAGCTTATCTGGGCAACCTGTGTCAGGGCCTCACCACCTTTGCAGAAAAGAATTTCTTCCTAATCTCCAATCTAAACCTGCCCTCTTTCATTTTACAGATCTTTACTGCAAACAAACAGCATCAATGAGAACGTTGCAGTGCCAAGAAATCAATAATTCATGTCATAGAGTTATGGGTGCGTATTTTTTAATCCTCCTTTCCACATATCTGCTACAAACGCCAGCAGTCCACCTTTTTCTGCAAATTTTGCATTCAGTGGAGGATCTCGGGCTGACATTCACCCACAACTCCAGACACAAGCCATTAGGGCTATTTATTAAGTTTCCCATCTCAATTAGTCACACTTCATGAGTTCTTGCTGTAAGATTAATAAAATGATATTGGAAGGCAAGAGTTCCATCATCACAATGATTTAGTACACACACCAGAGATGGAAGTATAAATAATTAAACCTATCACTCTGAAAGACAAATCTGACAAATCACTTCAACTGCCACCAAAAAGGCAACTTCAAGTTCATTTAACATCTAATACAAAAAACACTGACAACAGTATAACATTGCTTTGAAATACAAGAAAAATTATTTATTCATGGATTCTTGATCTTGCATGCCAGATGCTGCATTTTAAATATCATTGAGCTATCTCAAGCTGGTTCCTCCTGCATTGCTTTTTTCTTTCCATTTACGTAGAGAAATGAAACAACTTATCCACAAAACTTGTAAGTTAAAAGAAATTCTCACATATAGCATTTAATTGACCAGTTTTGTCTACTAGTCCTTCTACACCATCCCCTTCCTAACTCCATTTGCTTTCCTGCTGTGAAAATTTAAATAGACTAATAGGCTTCTCTTTCTCTGCTAACAGGAGAATTTTGTATTTAAGATATCATTTAAGTACAATTACTGTATCAGACTCAGTGCTTTTCACTAGGTTATTCAATGTGTCCTTTGTAAAAAAAATTATGTAGGCATTTCAAGTTTAAATAAGGGTTATGGGCTAAGGCTGAGACAAGAAAATATTTTTTTAAACAGAATCACAATGAAATATTGACTGATAGAGGGGGGGAAAGGCTCTGTTTAGATTCAAAAACTATGATATAGTTGGATATAGTTCACATTAGAGTCAAGAAAAAACATTAACAAACATTTCTAACAGAGCTCATGCTTCTGGGAATGTTTTGCAAGTTAAGCTGGCAACACAGTATCAAACACAAATATATGAGAATACACAAAAAAAAAACCAAAAAAAAAAAACCACCTGACCTAATTCTAGAAGGTGCAATAGCTAAAACACCTGTCAATAAAATTTCAATTACTCGAGAATATCAGCCACAATTCCTGTGACTGCAGGTGCAAGACTATTTAATGCTATTTCCAGCTATTTGTGTCTCGCTTCTCACAGTGCCAAAATGAATTTAAACCATATATTTCAGGCAACATCCAAAATACAGTTGCCTAATTAGAGGGAAGTACTTCCAGTGCAGAAATAAACCCACTATCCATAGGAGTACTAGCAAAGGGATGCACGAGATGCAGAGGGAGAGTGGAGGAGGACCTCGGAAGGGTAACGAATACTGGAACACAGCTACAATTTGTGGTAACATTTAACCCTCTGCCCTCAATTTAGGCTCCCTAAGACATTAAATGAATAGCAATATGTCAATAAAGGAAGACAAACACAAGCCCAGAGAGAACAACAAAACCCCTGCCCCTAACAGCATCCATCCCTCTTTGTCTTCCAGATTACAGAAGCCACAGAATCAGAAGCCTTTAATCCACCAGCGAGAGCTGCTTGGGAAGAGTTAAAGCAGCAGAGCCACCTGCACCTGCAACTCATCTGCTCTCCCCACGCAGCAGCCCTGCAGGTCACTGCACTTCCCCCAAAAAATCTGTCTGCTAGCCAGTATCTGTCATCACTGCAGCTGTATTACACAGCAGTTGGCACGGATAAAATAATTTCCTTGTTACGGAAGGATTTATAAAATATGCAAGACATTAACTGAACATACACAGCTACTACTTGGGATTATAAACTCATTAACCTAGACACAATCACTGGGTAGAAGGCAGGCCAGAGAACCAGTCCGGTTTCCCTCCGCTCTGTGCAGAATTTGCGTGATTTAAAACAAGTACGAAAACCACGGTATCAGAACAGAATTCTCAGGCTAATGCAAATTAGGGGTGCAGTATCAATACACAGAGCAGAGTCCAACACAGTAAAAAACTTCAGTGAAGTGTTGAACTGCCTTAACATCCCCAAGAGTACAATTGCTAATACCTCCAACATCCATTACAGCAACCATTTGGCCTGCAAAACTCCCTAAGGAAAGGACAGTGCCAAATCTCTTCTTCCAAACGTGACTATTTGAAGCTGCTTAAACATCTATCACGCCTCTGTCCACATGCTGCTGTGAGATGTCCAGGTCTTCTCAAGAGCTTCTTTCATGCTGCCATAATCAAGTTTTAGCTTGATTTGTGATGCCATGGCAGGCCATGTCTTAGCATCTTCTGCATGGGTGGGTAAGAAATGAGGGAGCACCAGTAGTTGGCCACTGGACTTCAGGGACAGGGAGGAAAGCCACCTTTGTTTGATCTAAGGATCAGCTGAGAAGAGCCCAGCTGGAAAAAATCCCTCTCTTCCAGCCTGCCTTGGACACCTGGACTAAGACATGACAGCCCTTCTCAGTCAGGCTGAAAGTGGCTCCTGCTTGCAGCCACCAGCCCTGCAGATACTTCTTATCACTCCTTAATTAACAGCAGCAATTTGCTCCTTGTTGCTCCCAGACCTGTGCCAGATTGGTTTTTTCTGTTGTTCCTCAGTTTGGGGGCTTTTTTTTCCTTATTTTTTTTTAAGAGCCGACTTGCCCTCACATTGAAGGACTACATTTTATTCTTCAGCTCAAATTAAAGGCTGCTGAAATCCGTCATGGTCTTGCCTCCCTGCATGAGGAGTCAGCTCTTATCTCTCAGTGGGGGGAAGTGAAAATGGTCTCGGTTGCCTAGAAACCTGAATGAGCATCTTCTAAGTGAAAAGCAACTTCTGGACTGTTAATTCTGGAACGGAGAGTCCAGGCAAGAGGATGGTGCCAGTCACACTTAGCTTTCAACACCCACAGGGTGACCCTTCCCCGGAGAGAACCAAGGGTAAATAAACACTGACTGACAAGAGTCTAGTTTTTTTCTAAACCAAGTACTTGTAGATGCTGCAAGCAGGGCATCAGTCTCTCCAGGTCAAGGCCACAGGGGTTTGCACAGCCCACACCCACAAAGGCTTGCTCACTCCTTTAATCTGGGTGTGGCACCACAGGTGAGGAGAATTTGCTGGGAGAGAATCCAAACATGAGCCAAAGGACAGGTCACTTATCTGGAAATGGATACACAATAACAACTCATTACATACAGTATTGTCTATTTTGAAACACGTGTTTGTCTGCCTTCAGTGAGAATTAATTACACTGTACCTTATGCAGAGATCCAATTTATTTTTAATGCAAGAAAAAATATTCTCCTCATCTATATTACAGTATTTACCATGCAGGCACTGAATATGTTTTCTCTTAATTTACATGATTAAGAGCCTTTCAGGAAAACTTTCTGTGAAATTTACCATTAGATCTCAAATGTGTTCCCATCTGAAAAGTTTTCATTAGTGAAAGCAAAATCTTTAAGATATTCCTATAAAATCCAAACTTATATACTGGCCACGATGACAGGTATGCAACAGAAGTAAATAATGTAAAAAATACTGAATTTTAGCTGAATTTTGAGGCCACAAATATTAAAGGCTAAAAACAAGTAGTGCAAGAGAGTGAAGTAACAAGACAGGGACCATGTGGATGAAGAGCATGCAAGGTAAGATCCTAACTAGTCAAGTAGCAATTGTCAAAATTTATGGCAGGAGGCATCATCAGAGTAAGTCCCAGGTCTGACTGCAATCCCCCATCAAATTTGAGTCAGTGCCTTGCCACAGGAATCCCAGTTCACCTGGGAACCAGAAGGAGAGATAAAAGGGAAGCAAAGGCCTGTTTACAGCCCTTGCATCCAGCAATTGCAAGTGAAGTGGATTCTTAAATAAATATATTGAAGTCTAGAATCACTACAGACCTAAAATGTTTGAATTTATTTTGGAGAAAAGCAAATAATCAGCCTCAGTTCACACAGCTTTTCTGTCCCTCTGTTGTTTTGGGGGTGTTTTTTAGTGTCTTTCCCTATTTTGCAGAAACACTAAAGACAAACACACAAAAGTTCTGCAATATTCAGATACTAGAGTAAGAGACCAAAACACAGCTAAGGTTAAAAACTCCCATCAGCACAAAAAGTTCCATCCTGCCTGCTCATCTACTTGCCGGGGATTTTTTTTCCTTTAAAATTTATTTCTCCCTCCTCCTTTCCTCAAGTAACTTCATTCTAACATTTTTCTTGCGACAACAGACTCAATAACATGTATATAATCAAAGAAACCCACTTGGTTTTGCTCCCTTCCCTGGCCTCCAGCACCAGAAACAAGATCTAATATCACATGCCACTAAATCACTGACCTCTGCCTTTTGCAGCTGATGAAAGATTAGATCATGGCAAACTCAGTCTGTGGTAATAACTGCACCTAGGCCAAATATTTTATCTACTATTTATCCTCAAAACCAGCATGCACCAGGCAAGAACCCTGATATTAACCACTGCCATGGGCACTCTGACAAAGCAGACAAAATACAGTAAAGCTTATAAGCTTATATGCACAGACCCCATTCTGACACTTATTTTGCATTCTGCTATCCCTGTCTTAAATTGGACTCAGAGTGGTTTGGGTTGGAAGGGACCTCGGCAGGGACACCTTCCGCCAGACCAGGCTGCTCTAAGCCCCTTGAGTGGCCTTGTACAGTTCCAGAGATGGAGCATCCACAAGTCCAATTTATATCTGATTTAAAACAACCCTCTTGACATGCCAGGTCATACAGGGAAGACAGCAAGCTCTTCCCCATGCCCTCACTCCACGTGCATGAGCAGAGACTGGTCACTGCCTGGACTATATATCCTCTACACTGTAGAGCGAAAAAATTCATTTTTTCTCTTCCCTTCTTCCCTCCAATTTCTGGAGACCACGAGAAAGAGCTCTTTGAAAAGAGCAGCACATCCCAGGCTGGCTCCCAGGCTTCAGTCCCAGCTGCAGGCAAGCAATTCCCAGCCCACTCCCCGGAGACGGCATTATCAACACCTCGCCAGCCAAGGTGGGGAGCACCAGGCAAGGGGACTGGGAAGGCAAGGAAGGAGAAATCAAATGAAAAATATCGCAGCAGCTGGTCAGTGAGACTTGATTTTCAAGTCTAATCTCAGTTTGTGCAGTCAATGGGGGAGAAATGGCACAATTTGCATGACAACAGCCAAGGGAACTGAATACTGGCAAATCAATTCTGCAACAATAGATAAAGCAGAATATACCTAATATATTAGCAGTAAGGTAGAATTCAATTTACATCATGTCTGATGATATTGATTAAAACTGACACTTTTTATTATTATTATTCCTCTTCCACTTAGGAAATGGAAACAACTGAGCCATATAACAATGCAGTTGTTTTACATAAATGGAAACACACTTGGCCAAGGAAGAAAATAATGTGAAATCTACATCCATTAGGAGCAACAGCCCTAAAAATATCAGGGCTGGCTATTTTAGCATGTTACAAAGACACACGCTCACTTCAGGTTCAATGAGGGATTTGGTGACTTTAATTTATACCCAACAGGAGAGATGTAAATAGCATAGCTAAAATGAAGCATTAGGTTTTATTTATGGATGAGTTTAAAATAATCAGCAAGCACAATATCTCTGACCTCCTTCCAACTTATTTAGAGATTTGACTATCAGTGTTGACTTGCTTTTGAATTTAAAATAACTTTCACAATTACTACTGGGTTGAATAAAAGAATTTCCTGACAATGTACATTTGTCTATAGTTAAACTCAATTCTAACTTGAACAAAATCCTCCTTCCCCCTTTCTTGGTCACCAGTGTTATTATCTCAGTTAATAACCTCATTTTTAAAGATGCTATTACAGCTGAATGAGAATTGCTGCTCTGACAATAGAAGCACATTCAATATGTGAAAAAAAAGGAAGTAGCTCCTAGTGATGCTTGCATCTAAACAAAAGGAAAAAAAAACCCCACAAGTTTGGATGTTGACAAGTCCACATTACCTCTGACCGAAGAATCTGCTACAAAATTTATTTTCAGATTTAGAAAAATTAAATATTTTGTGTGTGTGTGGTTTTAAGTGCAGTGCATGTCATCATAAAGAACACAAAGACTGACGAAAATCTCAGCCAGTATTGCTGATGTCACTGATCTGTTCTGCATAGCACTTGAAAGGGACAGTAAACACAGCTGAATCTGGTCAATACCCAAACTTTTGACTTTATTACCATCTAAAAGAGATACCCCCTCAGTCCCACCTTCCCCACTGCAGATTTAAAAGTGCTTCTCTGAAATATAGAAAAGAGCCAGAAGCTTCACCTAGTGCCTCCTTGAATACTAAACACCTTACTGGCCTACACTCAGATCTTGTCCTTGGACTCCAAGATAGCAATCTGATGTGCCAGAAAAGGCAGACGGCTGCAGCTCCTGCACTGGAGATGTCCCAAGGGGGTGCTGGAGGAAAACTGGAGGAGACGGGGCACTCTCAGCTGGGTTTGCAGAGGAGCAGGCTTCCACTCTTGCCCTACAGCCACCAGGGGAACACACAGGCACCACCCTACCCTTGCACACCCTCCAAAATGCGTCCTGGAGGACACTGGGTTTGCTATCTGCTGTGCGTGCATTAAGGATTCCAGACACATACATGTCCAGACTTGCCCTATAATAACATTTCTTTCAACGGGCAGCAGCCTTACATTAATATATATTAGTTTCTGTAACTAAGTTGAGTAGAGATGTGACATCTGCTCCCTGAAGTGAAATTATACATTTATATACATCCTATCTGTTTTCCCATCTCATTTTTTCACAACAGTTCAGCCATCACATTCTCTCTTTCACTCCAGAATGAAAGGAAACAGATCTCCTGGGTTTAACAATGAGAAAGAGAAAAAAGAAGAAAAAACCCAAGAACAAGACAATGTCAGTAGCAGGGCACTGAGCCAAGTTTATGGATCAGAAAGTCCAGGCACAAGACTGTTACGCACAAAATAGATTGTGCTTTTCCAGTTTGCTTTTGATAGCTCCTTAATCCTTCACTAAGTTATCCTGCAGAAAATGGGTGGTAATATACAAAGATTTTATCTTATTTGTTTGCTTTACAACTGAAAAACAGAAGGCCTAAATTTGGGGTAATATTCTAAATGTAATTCTGCCACCTCACAGCTACACTAATTCAAAAGCAGCTTGAAATACAGATTTCATAAAGTCTGATATTTGTGCTCTTTTGGTGTTGGTTGGTGACTTTTTTAAATGAAAGCCCAGCACTGTGCTGTACAGGACAGGAGCATCTCACTGCATCTCCACCAAACTACTACAAACCCGTAAGAGGAAACACAAAATACCCCTAATTTTCTTTGTACTTAGATCAGTTGGAATAAATAAAAGCATGAAAAAACAACACTTCTAATGTTATTAAAATATGGTGATGAATAAACCAACCTGAACAAAGGGAATTA
This sequence comes from Hylia prasina, assembly GCA_013397195.1. NCBI lineage: Eukaryota > Metazoa > Chordata > Aves > Passeriformes > Sylviidae > Hylia > Hylia prasina. The sequence continues at coordinate 247,547 of VYXD01013599.1, forward strand.
ATTATTTGGATGACTTTTTGTGTTCACACAATCTGGATGAACAATTTATAGGGAAAATTCCTAAGTTAACAAGAATGGATTTTAGTTTATCCCCAGTTTGGAGATAACAGCAACACAGTCCATATTTTAACTATTAGGAGTTCCTAAATTAAAAGTGTTGATTATTATGAGTGACAAAAATTTAACCAAATTTCTTAATTCAATTGGAACACTATATGGGGTCCCTCCTCCTCCTAGGCTGGATGACCTCAACTTTTAGAGTTTAGAGATTCACAGAATATTTGGAGTTGGAAGGGACCCAACAGGATCACCAAGTCCAACTCTTGAATGACTGACACATCCAAGGGTCAAACCCACATCCCTGGTGTTATTCAGTACCATGCTCTGACCAAGGCAATCTCAGAAAACATCCCAATCTCTTCAACATCTGCAGAATCCAACTGTGCTTCCCTCTCATGCCCACCCTAAACCTCACCTGGTCAGTCCCTTCACACACTCTGCAGCATGTGTTCATCAACAGAGAGAATAATACCAGTTATTTTCTCTTCCTTTTCTTCACTGAGGCAGCAAGGAAGGAGATTCAAGTTGCATAAGCTGCTGGGAAGAGTTCAAGACACCGTAATACTGTGCTAATGATGCCTTAAGTTTTGACTTTCACGTTTTTCAGATTCTGTGCTGCCTAGGGGTGCAGTTCTGAGCCTCACATTCAGTGCCAGTCAGCTCTTCACAGAGTAGGGAGACAAAACAAACCCTTTTCCTGCTGAAGACCAAGGACAACTTTCAGGCCCAAAAGCACAAACAAGGGTGGCTGGAGGGAGGAACAAGAAGGATGGGACCTCACAGCCTGAAGCTGTAATTGGACAATTAAACCCCAATATGCAAATAGACCAAAACTTATAAAAATGTAATACTTTGTGACCAGTTATCCACTTCATGACCATTCTGGGTCCACTCTGGGTGTAGCCCTGGTCAGACTATTGTCCTGCCCAAGGTGTACCCTAAAGGCCTTTCAATAAATACCTGCTTTATTCTCCAGCTCCGTCCAGTCTCTGTTTCAGGTCAGCCTTCCCTAACACCAGTTTTGCCTTTCCTCAAAGTTAGCTACACCATTACCACTCCCTCTGTAGGGATGATATGTACCCCAGTCCCTGAGTCAGGTCACCCTTCTCATCCAACTAATGAAAGAACTGGAAATTAACCAGAGAAAACTGGCAACACGATCAATCTGACTTACTTTAAAGTCACTAAAGATCAAAGAGGGGAAGGTGAAGCTCTTTGATCAGTTTGCAAAAGGGGCAGGACTGTTCTGGCAGACAGCAAGACACGGCTTTAGTAACTCACACCGGTGAGTAAACTGCACTTCTAGGTCTTAGCACAGCTTTGCTTTCCTCTGATCCTCCTGCAGCCTTTTCTACTCTGCATGTAGCATCGTATGAACAGTGTAACATATCCTCAAGCAATATGTATAATTCCATACGGTACAGATCCAAACAAGAGTGATGAAATTTCCTCAAAGCCTACTCCTGAAAAATATTAATGCCCACATCATCCTTCATTCTTACCAAAGGCATAAGCATGTGATTGATAAAAACACAATGATTTCTGGATGAGTAATTAAGAAGGCACATAACAAAGATGCAAATAAAGGAAAATTTCTAATAACAATCCAATTTTTTAAAAAAATCTATATTATTTTAATGTTTGCTCAAAGATATGCTTCCATTCATGACATTTAAACTGATGACTCAAGACTGGCTATGAAGGTACATCCCAGATTACTTCTGCAGCACCCTACCTCCTGTGAATTAGCAGGACTTTAAATTAGTTTAGGTTTAAATGAGTGGAGGCACTGCAACACAAATCCCACAGTTTGGAGGATGCTTTGTTGTCACAACTCATTTTATTACTGGTCTGTTAGCAGTAAACTGTTCTTCCAGAAATCAACTTTATGATTTCAAAAACTGGTACTATACTTAGGAACTCAATTAAGTGAGAATAATTCCTTTCTACTGTGATCAACCAACCAAGATACTAATAGCAAGAGCCATAAGAGACTGGAAAATTTCCTCACATACAGAATTTCAAAATATATGCATACAACATATTAACATGCACATCTCAACCTCTCATGAAGTATATCAAAAAGAATAGTCCCGATTAACATGAAGCAACAGTTTCAAGTAACACATTACAGCTCATTTTAAAAAGTGTTTGTGAAAATTCAGAGATAATTAACTAATCCAATCAGTTCTGCTCCTGGGTCTTAAATATGACAGTGGTATTAATACATTGCCCTGAAGTGTTAAATTCTCACCAGATGAAAAACAGTGCAGTTAAATCTCTTTCTGATTGAAGAAGAGGGAAGAAAGAGTCAATTCCCTTGTAGCTAATGGAGTTAAACTGGGGTAAATGAAAGTAAAATGAAGCCCATTTTCTTGTGTTTGTGCAGGTACAACAAAGTCTTCATCACCTCACCCCAACACTAGCAGAAAACATTCAAGTGCCTTTCTCCTGGGAAAATTAGACGTTTTCTGGAACGTCAGGGAAATCTCCTGTAAATCAATCTCCAAAGATGAAGAAGACTACAGCCATTGAATGGATGGGGAAACAAGGAAAGAAAACCAATGCCAAATAATTGCAGACCACCATGACTCCTTTCATACCTTTGATTTAAAATTTAAAAATTAAAACACCTTTAGCAGGCAGGTGTGAAGGAGGGACCAAAACCTGACTGACAGCTATCCCCCTCACACCATGACAGGCAGGGGCTGTAACAGCCCAGGACATTTAAAGAAGGCCCAGTACCGTACTCCCATCCACTGCTCAGCATGTTAAAGAGAACATCACCCTTGTTCAACAACTTCAGAGGGCTTAGAGCAGCACAATCAGCGACAGCACAACAAAGGCTGCAGTTTGGAGAATATGGAGTTATGCAGCTGCTTCTTCCACTGCCTATGAAATTCTTCATCAGATTTTCACAAAAACCTGCTCCAGATTCCTGCCATTCTAGCCAGGGAGAAATCAATATATTCTGGAGAAAAAATTCTGACCTGGCTAAAAAAAAAAAATCTATTTACATCTTTTAGTGACACTGGAACAGCTGACAAAGGGAGCTCCCTGAGGTGGACAAGTGGATGTTTTATTGCAAATGCAGTGAGCAGCAGGCTGGGGCTGTCTGCAGGGAAAATACTGAGAAATAATGTGAAAAATCAGAGCAATAGACATGATGGAAAAAATAAAAGATATCCTTTATAGCTATCCTTCAGCATTAGTCAGGGACTTAGCTAGAAATACTCCTGCCAGATTAGTTACTGCAACACCCTAAGCCACTAGCTTCCAAAATGGTTGGTTCTCTGAATACATTTACGATGAATAATAATCAACTTCTCAGCTTCTTATGACTTGGTTTTTTATGCCTTAATCCTGTGCCACATGAATTCAAACATATTTTTACTGTAAAAGTGGCTTAGAAGTGAGGATCACATGCAAACATGAAACAACACAGATATAAGAAGTGATCGTGATGGCAGGTTTGAGTAGGTGAAATATTAGTAAGTGATACTACTGACAAGTGCAAAAGTATTCTATTGTATTACTGGGCTCCTTCATTCCCACTGGAAACTCTAATGAAAACTGGGTTTTTCTATTTTGTTTTTGTTTGAAACCTCACAATACAAGAAACCACACTTCCAAAGTCCTCCCTCAATTCAGATGCATCATACTAGTTCCCCTTATACTAGTTCCCCTTTTAAATTCTAGGTGTATTTATGGTTCTGTCTGAGCTTATTTTACTGAAGGATTTTTCAGCAACAAACCAGGCAGACAAGCAAAAGCAGAAAGTCAAAAGAATCAAAGCTTTAAAGGAGTCAAAGAGCGGTCCCGGTGAATCTGCAACTTTCTGATGCATCATTCTGCATCACATGAGTAATCCACCGTTTGGGATGGCTTCCAAGAATGGACCATCTGCTCTCAGCATGACCACGCTCCTGGAAGCTGGACAGAATCTTTCACCTTCTCAGCAACTCTGGAGAGATATAATAATAAGGTTTCTAGAAAGAACAAAGCAAATAAATTTTAAGCTGCTTTGCCTGAAATTCTATCTCTTCACAGGTTCAGTACATCTAACTTGCATTAGTGGCCTTCTGCCACACATAAGTGGCATTTGACACAGAGAAAACAAATTATACTGACTGGAGAGAATGGGATTTTTAGCCATGAGATCACAAGGCTAAAACAATAAAATCACACATTAGTGATTGAGGGAATTTGCATATGTACAGTTTCTGAATTCTTCCTAATTTCACGCACATGGCCTGTCACAATCACCTCAAAGAACAGCCAGGCAACCACAGAATGAAAAATCCCCATCTATCCCTGTGCAAGGAAGGCTGCAGGACAAAAGCCCCTAACCTTAATGCTTCTGCAAGGCATCTCCATGGAAGGAGCCAGATCTCAAAGAGGAAAACAAACAAGCCAGCCACTTCTTATAAACTGTACTGCACTGTCAAATTCAGGCAGCTGGCTAAAGATGCAGGAAACCAATTCCCATGTCAACAAACAGAGGAGGAGGTGATGCTGTTGCCATAACCCTGGCCACAGCTCCACACCCTCCCTCTGCCAGCACAGGCATTCATCTGACATCAAAGTCACCAAACTTAAGAATCTAAACAAGGATTCAGGTGTTCACTCAAGAGGAAAAAACCCTCATGGAGGAGTCTCTAGCCACGGGGAAAAAGATCAATTCCAACATTTTTATCAGCAGCTTCCAGCAGTTCAGTTCAGCTGTATTTTAAAAATACACCTAAGAGTTGACTCTTACACAGCTGAATGTTTCACCCCAGGATTCTAACAGCCTGTGAGTTCTAGCTGTGGGGCAAGGAAAACTATGGGATCAAGTAGTTGAAGAGGAGAAGGTTCAACTGTCCTCTTTGGTATTAAGAGGGGCCTTACACCCAGTATCCTTATTGCTTCACCTTAAGACCAGCTAGGTTTGAGACCCCCTGAATAGGTGCATCTCACATCACCAGAGCAGCAAACTCCATACAAAGCTCACAAAGCCAAGTGGAAGTGGGCTACAGGAAAGCATCTAACTAAGCTATTAATAGAGGGTTTTTTAGAAGAGGCTGAACTATTTTCTAAACCAGCAGAAACGGCTTTGGGTGTCAGTGTTCCAAAACGAGAGACAGAACAATCCATATTTGTGAAGCGTGCCCTTAAGCATGCAGTTAGAAAGCCAAAGGCAATGCCCATGCTTTGCTCACATTTTGAAACTTCAAAGATGAACACAAGACCACTGGAACAAAACACGGAAGAAAACATGCAACTTCAGTTGCCTTTTCATCAAGTCACACAAAGCACGTACAGGGTGTCTTGGTTTAGAAGACAGGCATCTGCTAGGGAAAGCTGGAGTTTCCTTAGTATGGAGAATGTAAACCCCCTTCCCTCTTAATTATTATAATTTTGCAATTAAGGGCTTTCAGGCAAAGATCTAGGAATAACAGTTCTTTTACTAGGAATGTTAAAAGTACAAATGTAATAGTACAAAAGAGACAAGTAAACAACAAACAAACAAACCCAGAAAACCCTGACAGAGTCCGGGACACAGCCTGACAGCCTGTTGGTCAGGGTGTTTGGAACCAGTCGTCCTGGAGAAAACAGATGTGGCTCTGTTGGAGTAGATGATCCCGTTGAAGAAGGGTCTAGTGATGCTGAGATGAGTCTGGTATGTCCAATCTTCCTCTGGGGTCCAGTGGAAAGCAGGATTGTCTGGGGTTCTGAGTCTCAGTTTTTATCTAGGCAGGGACCCTGGAGCCCCCATCACTGGGTGGAGCATCTCACAATGGAATGATGTAAATGTGTCATGTCATTGGTGGGCCTTAATGGCCCATTAGCAGAAAATATCCCCCTGGAGGGAGGATGAGTGGTGAAAGAGATAAGAAACAATACCCCACCCGGTTTTAACAGCTGAACCATTATCAGAAAGGCATCCGCCCCCTCCCCCCAGAGTAACAAGAGATAAAGAAAAAACATTTCCCCAACTGTTTCAGCAGATGAAAATAGAATACAATTTTTTTGCTTCCATAACCCAAGACACAGGGTGTCCTTAATTATTTCAGCTACAACTGTAAAGGCTGAGGTTGAAAGAAGCAATTGCAGCATCATGCTTCTCTTGCTAAAGGTACCAGCTCTCACACTTCAGGGCTAGAGGACCCAAGACAAGTGATGCTGCCAGCCAGCCCCTGCTCTGCTCCTGGCTGTTGACACAAACCGTCTGCTGTACAGCTCCAGGCAAAACAACTGGAAATGGTTTCCTGTCTTGGTTTGAAAGACAGGTATCTGCTAAGGAGGAGCAAGACCTCCTTAGGAAATGTAGAATTCAAATNCCCCACCCCGGTCCTTTTACCTGCCCCAGAACTGTGTTGGGCCATCTCTTTGCTCTGGTCAAGCACCCATAAGCGCCCAATACTTAGTCTCCTAGCAACTATATGGGGGAAAATTCTCTAAGTAAAAAAGGAACAAACTTAACCCCCAACATTTCCTCATCAGACAAAGTGGAAATTTGCATCCTCTGGACTACAATGGAAGGAGGACAAAAAAACCCCATCATTTCCAGAACAGCCTTCTCATAACTTTCCTGAAGTTACACAGGTAGGAGATGCCACTTCTGCCAAAGGGAGAAGGGAAGCAGGAGAGCGCACCACAGGGCGGAGTAAGGACGTGTGTGGGAAAAAGGAGCTCTAACTGCAGGAATCTCGGGTGTAAGGATGGGAAGACAAGGACAGTGGCAGAGTAAGGGCAAGATGTGCTCTAGGACAGACATCCAGCTATGGAAGAAATAGGCTGGCAGAGAAGAGAGAAAGCACTGAATTATCCATGTATGAAACCAGGTGCTGAAGCAGCAGGAATATGTCCACAGGTGGGATTTAGAGCTGGGGTTAGAAGATGGAGAGAAAATACAGCCATTATTTTCAGGGAGTTCAACAGAATCTTACAGAACATTTCTTCTCTGGCTCTTGTGTCACAAACAGAAAAGAGGAGCTGGTCCCCTTTGTTCTTTCACGGTGTTTCAGTCAGGGCAGCACTTTTGACCAGCCACAGTAGTGTCCCTCAATGTCCAGCTCCAAGGATCCTAAAGCCTCAGCCCTTGCTACCAGTCCTTGTTTCAAATCATCAGTTATTGTACATCTCAAGTATGGCTCAGTACTCTGGCAAAATCCAGTATTTTAGGTGTTAAAGGAAAAAAAAAAAGAATTATTTGGCATGAGAGAGGAAAAATTCAACACAGACTTTTGAAAATGCACCCAGCCTGCTCATCACTCTCCTTTACCCTCTTTCACAGTCACTTCCAATAAGCAGATTTGGAGCTGCCAGATAAATTTCTCCGCTGGCAGGAGAACAGGCCACCAGACTCCCTGAGGTCCCAGCTGCTCCTCCCCTATTGCTATCAGGGCTCCCATTAGAGGCAACACATCTTGCCCTGATGAAAAGTTGCCTACACAAGGCTTACACCAGCCTCAGTCTGCCAAATTCAAAGACCTGCTCTTGATTTACAGCAAAGTAAATGAGAGGAGGAGGGAGTTAAGAGCTGAAGAAAAAAGCAAAATAATGAGGGGATGGTGAAATAACAGAAATACTCAGTTCTTGAGCTGCAGGACTATCTTTCATACCTATAAGCATTGACCCAAAAAGATAACTCATTATCTTAGGAAAATACCTATTTTCCATTTTAGAAGTGCTTTAGTGTCTTAAAACGAAACATGCTCCATTCTTGGATTAATCTCAAACTACAAGGATTAGCTTATCACGGAACTGGGTGTGATCCACGTACACAGCTGCATCATTTCCAAAGTGCAGCAGAAGGCAAAAAGGACATAATGAATATGCAGAAACCCTGTTTACTGTTAAGAGCTATCATCTTATATGCCCTTCCTTTTGTTATATTAACACTCATTCCTTGTGCTCTTCTACACTGCTGAGTCTTGATTAATCAACCTTGTAAAAACTTGTCTTCGGTGACTCATCATCTCTTTCTACCTTTTGAACTCTACAGAAGGCATCCTGATCACAAAACAATTCAATACGGAATACATTACTGCCTCCAAATTGGGAGGAAAAAACCCACAAACAAACCCATTTTGGATCACTGCAGCTCCAAGGTCTACATCATTCATAGGTGGCAATGAACAGCTACCCCCTCACAGGCAAGGGCTCAAAATTATTACTGTAAGTACCAGCAGTGATTGTTTAATGGGATGCTTTGGATTATTGCACAGTAGCTTCACAGGACATTAGTTATTACTGCTACAGAGTTGGTGGTTTGTTTTTTGAAGACCACAGCTGACTATTTCCTTTACTCTTTTCCTCTTAATAGATAAACCATCAGAAAGTAATAATAAATTGTATTTGACCAGTGTATAAATTGTCAGGTAATAAATTCCCTACAAATATTAAGGGAAACTACCAGCCTTAAAGCCATGCTCATACTAAAAGCAACACTGAGAATACAACACATGGCTGGATTTTGGGGGTTCTTTCAAGACCCCAAATATTTTGCATCCATCGGTCTTCAAGTGCTACAGACTCTACTGCATCCAAGGATATCCCCACCAAGGGTAACACCCCCTAATCAATACTTCCTCTCACTCCTTCTCCTTGCAGCTGAACCACAGCATTTGGTGCATGTGGATATTGATATTCTGCTCCCAACACTACCTCTGCTTCGGCCCTTGTAGCTGCCCTCAACTGGTAAATTGGCTTTTACCAGTTACAGTACCACTGCTGTCCTGGCAGCGTTTCCCATGGCAGGGGAACAAACATGCTCCTGCTCCATGGGTTCCCAAGCCAGGATGCCAATCTTTGGACACCAGCTTTTGGCACCAGGCCAGATGGATGCTTTTTGCTGTTCCTCTTATGTGCTTGAATAGCAAGAGACTATGAACTGCAAAACCACAGTCCTGTTATCAACTGAAGTAAAAAAACACTGGTCCACCTCACAGCAGCAAAACAACCTCTGTTTTAGAAGAGACTTCACAGAGGGGAACATGAAGGGGAGGAAAAAGGAAATCAAAATATAAAACTAGAGAAATAAATGTAACTTACCACCCAAATCACACACTTGAAGTAAATGGAGACAGACACTGCTGCACCATCTTAAAGAACAGAGGTATGACTTCTATCTCACCTTGTGGAACAGAGTGAGGGCCTTGCAGGTTTAGCATCTCTTTTCAGAGCTGTGAAATAACTACCCAAAACCTCCGAGAAGAGCTGTGACATCTGTCTTCCCAGCAGTTCCTAAGGTGGTCCCACAAGCAGGTGTTATTTTCTGAACAGAACAGTCTCCCACTTCTTCCCACTATCCAGTGTTTATGCCCACACTTCAAGCTTAAACCATTCCCCCAGATCTACTTCACCCATCTACGGCTATGGTTTGTTACCCGAATTTAAAGGATATTAATTTACAGAAATGCACGTGATTCAAGCTGGATTTGTCACCCTTCCTAAGTGCATCCAGGCACAAACACAAAGGGAAGAGTAACCTTTCTTGGACAAGCAGCAGATCAGCAGTCATAGGAGCCCGCTACACCCCAACACGATACTGTGCACAAATAACAACAGTCTGTGCCTGTCTGGCACATCTACCCACAGAAATCTGGCATATACTTTACTGTGAATAATTGGGAGAAACACATAGAACTCTCCTATTTCAAGGTAGCTTTTGTTACGGCTCCGTTCCTGCAGATTTTAAAATGAGGGTAAGATGACAAGATACGAGACTATCAAAATGTAATTGAGCACGAGGCTGAAACAGATGAGCGGGTAGGAATTGGAGTAAAAGTCTCCACACAAGATAAAGGAAATCAAACAAAGCAGATACCAAACAGCACTTTGGAAATCTGTTCATCTGTACAAGTATGTCTATTTCACAGTTTCTCCCTGCTTTCTTCCTAAAGTGGTTTAGATCCTGAAGCTTTATAACAAAATCTGAATCTAGATTAGATATTACATATATAAACCTTGATAAAAATAAAGACAGTTTTTGAAACATATATTGGTTTTCCTTTTTAGCAAAGGATTTTTAGGTGTAGAAGAAACTTTTCCAAGGGCAGAAGAGAACCCACTCAAAACCTAAAGGAATATGCCTAATTTCCTATTTGGTTACTTCACTGTTGGGTGTCCTCATTTTTGATGTAACTCCTGCCATATTTAGAACCTTGACCTTTTTTTTTTTTTTTTNCCTGAGAACACACTAGATTCCACCCCAGGGCAGAGCCAGGAAAGGCTGCTGAACTTGCACACGTGACTCCTGTGATTCACACACACACAATTTGGAAATGCAAACAGAGAGACCTCCAGATGCTTCACTGGTGTGTAAGTTGAGGTCTTTTTGTTTGGTTGTTGTTGGCTTTATTGCCTTTATTTTTTTAAATAACATTACAGTATCAAGTGGTAGCCTTGACAATAGTGAAATACCATGACACATGCATGCTGAGACATTGTTTTCAAAAACCTGGCATCAGCAACACTTTTTCTGGCACAAAGTATACCAAGGGTGCTGGAGAAACCCTCAGCTGCTCATTCCTGCTCTTCCCATCCTTTGAACATCAGTGTTCACACAGACAGGCTGAGAACAAAGCCCAGTTCTCTGTATGTCCCCAAAGGGTGGCTTGTGCCCGCACCAGGGGGGTGGCAGCCAGCCCAGCAGCCCTGCACCAGGGCCAGTCACAGCAGCAGCACACGCTCTGCCATGCCTTGGAGACTTCTCCTTGGAAATTCAGGGACTGGTTTTCAAGAGTCTTCACTTGCACTGAGAAAGACTTACATGCATAGGATAGGGGCAGGGGGGAAAAATAATCTTGCTTGTACAAGTGGGCTTGTGGGTGTCCTTCTTGCAGAGGGATTCAAAACTACCATAGAGACAGAAACAATATCTGGCCAGGACCAGCCACCATAACAGCCCAGTAGGAAGAAAGCAATTTGATTAAGCTGGTTTAACTGAGAGAAGTTGTGATAGGAGACACAAGTTGGACAAGAAATACATGAGGCTTATGTATATCACACTTTTCTACACCAGATGTTTTGTTCCAGGCAGTTTTTAACTGGGATAGTCACCAGTGCTGCAAGATCTGAGTTTGGAAAGGGTTTAATCATCCCATTCCAAACATCTATGATGGCAGTGATGAGTTACAAGAATCAGGGTTGGTATCTAATCAGCATAAATAATCTCATTCAGTGATTAACCCAAAGAAGAAAGAGCTCCTTTAGGCACAGGTAAAAGAGCACAAGCCATTACTTGGCAGTGACAGTAGAGAGTTTAAAAATGAAAGTTGTGCTTTGTTGGAAGGTTCAGACAGTCAAAAGAGGAAACGCACAGATTATTAAGTGTTAGGACAGAAACTTGCAGCAGTCCTTCCCCAACCACCAGAAACCAAGACACCACAGTCACTAAAAGCTCTGCTAATTTGTGAAATGCTAGAAAGTGCTCTGGGGACACAACAGCCAAACACTGCTCTGACACAGACCAATTCTGTTCCAAGTACTATGGACAAGGAGTCCGCAGGCAGTTTTATACATCATGCTACAGTTCAAGCCTTTTTTATCATTGATCTCCCACATGGAATTATGATAAAAGTGCTCTCTTAATGTGGATCAATATCCACACAAAAAATTATGTCTTTCACAGTGCCAGGACCCATTTCAGAAGTGCCTGAATTATCCTAAGCAGTGTTCCTGGTTTCTTCATATGGAAATTTCAGAAATCCCTCATGCAACTTCACAGCTGCATCCCCTAGAACACAGTCCAGTTTCAGCACAACACCACCAACAAGCTGTTGAAGTACTGACATCTATTCCTATAAATTTAGGGCAGCAAAAGCTGGCACAGCCACCAAAGGAAGCAGCCTGCTCTTGCAAACACAGTGGTGTATTTGTTACTACCCTCACAGCTTTCTGTTTTCTGCACCATGTGGCTGAAACAGCAAATTGGATGAATTGACCCAGGGGAAAAAAAAAAAATTAAAGGTAAGGAAGGTCACTTTAAAGTTTATGTGCATTTAGAGCATATATGAAATTTCACAGATCATTCCAGAAAAATGAGAACCTGTTGGAAGCAAAAAGCAAAAAAAAAAGGTGAGACATGTCACATCTGACACTCAAGAGTTGTCCAGCCCTGATTTCAAGCCTTGACTGTTTGCCAAGTGAAGCAATAGCTGTGGCATTTGGAAGCACACATTAGCAGGGAAAGGTTCCTAGTGCTTCCTCACAACATCACGCTATCAACAGACCCAGCAGCCTTCCTGTACACTTAAGAGCCATAGAAATAATTGACTCACAAGTACTGATTTATCCCCTTTGACCTGATAAGATGTCAATGGAGAGCTCAGCACCAGCAACCAGCAAACTTGGGATAAAAGTATTTACAGCTATCACTGGCTTGTGGCTTTCCCGGTGGCAATAAGACATCTTCTGTTCCATCTTCAGAGCGCTAATATCCGTCACATCTCGATTTTATTTCTTAACTTCCTTTAGGGCAGACAAACATTGAAACTCTTACATAAGCTGCTATTACACAGCATGCAGCTGGAGAGAGAACTTGTCCCCATTTTATTTGGATCAAAACCAAGTACTACTCCTGTTACAATTTCATGTTGGCCATTACCAGGGATCATGGCAGCTACAGACATCCCCATTAGGTAACACCCCATGTCGCACACAAAAATGTAAAGAGCTCTTTTGGATTTCCTACATAACTCCAAATGAGAGATGTTCAAGTTTTTTAATATGCACCTGAAATCTTAGCCCTCAATTTCTTTTTCTCCCCTCCCCGCCCCCCCCAACTGTGAAACTGCTGTTGAAAACTTGAAAGGTTTTGTGGAATAGCACAAAACATTAATAAGGACAGTTCAGGGAGGGTAAAGGTCGGTAACAGCTAAAAGTTCTGAGTGTGTATCACTCAGAGGTGTCACCTCTGCTCTATGGGGTGTTTTGAAAGCATTTTCCTTTTAACTGAGAGCATGCAGCTCTGCCTACCCCTTCCAGGGGAACAGCCAGAACTGGACCAGAACTGATATGGGGCACTTAATGAATAAACACAAGACTATCAGGGGTCAGAACTGGCCTTGTATTCACACAAAAGAAGCCGGGGAGTGTGAACAGGAGCCCACGGCTGGCATGAGGATAAAGCCAGAGCATCAGCACTGCTACTGGTAAACAGCAACCCAAAGGGCTCAGAGCCAGCAAGGCTCAGTCTGGCTGCAGAGACCACAGCATGTCCCCCAAAAGCTGCATAGGAACTACCTCTAAACATGATACTCTGTCCCTGGAGATAAGCCTGATGGGCAGTTTCACCACAGCCAGTGCAGTATCACTGGAAAAACCTCGAGATAAAGACATGAACAAACCCATTCTCGACACCCCCGCTCCCCTCAGCTCTCTTGTTTCTCATCTAAGGTATTTGACATTTTTTCAGCTCTCCTGATGGGGATTTTTTTTATTATTATGTTTGGCATTTTCTTGTTTTATTGATGGGAAAAATGATAGCAGTAATGGAAGTTTAAAAATCCATTTTCACCAGTTCCAGAGGCCAGGAAAATTGGAGCTTCTGTGTTTTTATCATCGTTATCCTCCCAGTAGGTGAGAGAATTCACTCTTTAAGGACTGTGAAAAGATACAGCTCCCAACTGGTTGTACAGAGTCTTGAAACCCTGAAGAGGATTTTTAAAACAACAGCCAAGGGACATGGAGAAGCAAAGCAGCAGGACGGGCTGCAGGGGACAAGTACGAAGAAAGATGATTATTCCAGCTAGAAAAAAAATAAAGAGATTAACTGTCGAAGGGGAAAAAATAAAAATAGTCACTCAATTCATGGAAGGCCGTGTCAGAGTGTGAAAGTCATTTAACACATTTTCAACTTCAAGTGGCTGTGCAAGAGGCAATGGTGGATTCTAGGCTCCATGATTTACAGCCAGGCTCAGAGGATGAACACTAATGGAGGAAGGCAAATCCGACACCAGGATTTCTTCTTACTGCCTTTGATTACAGCACAAGACACAACCAACCCATGCCCAACCACTCCTTTTTGTTTGTGGGGGCCTTTGGTTTGGTGGTTTTTTATGTATTTACATAAAAAGCACAGTGCCAAAGGTATGAATCAAGAATGTCTGGGATGCCTTGGATACGCTATCTTGAAGCTTCAAAAAGTTATTTTAAACTGACTGGGATTTGAATGTTAGCAATTAGACAAGAAACAGATGCCTCACTACAAGCAAGAGCAATAACTGTAAGAACAATTACCATTTTGTGAGATAGACTGCAATGCACACCAGAAAAATGCATTTTTAATTTGTCAGCACTAATATTTATCCAAGGTGACAAATAATTTACTTGGTTGACTGCAAACTTCTGGAGCCTTGGGTTGAATCTGTACACAGCACAAAGCTCCCTTCAGCATCAAGAGAATCTCCAGTGTCAACTAAAAAATGGAAGGAAGTTCAAAACCATAAAGATTCAAACAAGAAGCACACAGCCATAGCAGAGGGGTTTATTCTTCCTCCATACAAGCCCTCTCAATAATCTCTACAGTAGTTACCATAAGAAAAAAATAATAATAAATAGACAACATGGCTTTCTTCTGAATGATTTCTCAAATTCTCTGATAACATTCAGCCATATGGAATCAAGAGACTATCAACACTGATCTGATCTTGCCCGCACCAGGCTGTAATTTGTGCTGTTTATCTTCTGGGTATTGCCTACTGTCAGCACAGAACAGCTTTAGGTTTAAAATTACCGATCTCATTTAGTCTTTGGGCTGTGAATGTAGACAGGCTAATTATATCACAGTACAACAGCAGTAATAATAGTTATAATGGCCAATATGCATTTAATTTTAGATTAAAGCAAGACATGACAAATACAGGTGTAAAAATTCCTGCCCTACTGAGAGCATTTGCACACCAGCATTGCTTGCGGTTGTTATTGCACGTGCACAGTTTTGCCTCAAACACAACTAGAGATGAAGGTGTTGGGTTTCTGTCACTGACAGTTTTCAAGTCAAGTAATTTGCCTTTTCTAGTGGAGCACATTAACCAATATATCATGTATTATGCACACGCCTTCCTTCTAGAACCGAACCACTACAATGCTTAAACAACTTTTCTTTGTCATCTGGTTCCCTACCCCTGCATAAACCCCTCCAAGTTCTGAGTCCCACTCATTACTGTTACCTTATGGATTTGTGTAGAACATGAATGAATCCTGTTATCAAAACAACAACCAAACAGCTGGGGCAATGACAACAATAGCTTAAATCCCTTATTGTCAATTTTCCACTTCATTGGATTTGATACCACAAGGCAGTGGCAACCCTCTGAAACCAAGCAGGGTCATGCAGGTGCAAGTCCACACTGAATACAACATATGCAGAGGTCATACAACTTAGCTTGTCCCATTCCTTCCCAATTTGACACAAGCTGTTGTACTGTTTTCTTACCCTCATTTAGAAAATATAAATTATCACCTTCAATTTCTGCAAACCCTTGAACAACTGCAGCTCATCAGACATAGTGTGTCTAAATACAAGTTTTTAAGTGTGCATTTAGAGCTACTAAAATAGAAGAACATGAGTTTGGAGATATCACATGCATCACAGGTTTTTCACAGACCTGTAAGAATATAGCATGCACTATTTTTCACATGTACTTCACAAAAAGGTTACTTGTGCAATATATTTTCAACATCCAATTCCTGGGTTTAGTTTATTTGCTACTTTTACTAAATCAAGTAAAACAAAGTAACACATATGAAAATTATTGGTCACTCCCTTCAAAGTTGCATTGAGTTCATCACCCTTAAGGTGAAACAGGCGTATCTAGTTCAGGATGAGCTTTTTTTGGCTGAATATACTCAAAGTTCAACCAGCCTTTGCAAGTCTACGACATAAAATTCTTCAGATATCCACGTGTTCTCTTGAAATGCCATTTTATAAAGAAAAAAAAAAAAAATCCCTACGCACACTTACTGCACAATGTCACAGGTTCAGCAGTTCAGCTAATTCGTTCTGTGTCTACTTGTCTTTAAGATTTTAACACACACATGCACATCATGTAATTGTAGATACAATACTTCCTGTTATTATTTAAGCCCCTGAAGCTATAACTGAAAAATGCTAATATAACCTTGCATGCTTGAAGCAGCTTGTTAAAGAAAGGCAATTTTCTCATGTGTCAAAAGATTCCAGTCCCATGAGATCCTCTGGTTAATTCATAAAGTAATTTAATCATAATTAAAGCAAAATTGCATCTTACCCAACCATCATGTTTTGCAAGACAGATTTATCAAAAAAATACAAAGTTTACACTGCCAGCAGGAATAGGGAAAAGGCACATTATGGGGGAATGGGGGGAATTAAAGGTGAGAGGCTGTCAGCTCTTCTAGAGGAAATAGAGAACTTCTGAGGGTGCAGATTCTCCCCAGCTCTCAGCGAGCCCATGGCTAGATGGGCCACTCTCATCTGCACAAGACAGATGACTTATTCAGCTGAAATGAAAATGAAAAATTATTTACTTGGGGAACTCACTCACCCCCAATTAATTACAGCCAGACCAAAGCACAGCCTTTGTGGTTCACCCCCACCAAGCAGGCCAGAAACAAGAATGGACATTTTGTTTTGCTGATGGGTTATATTTAGCCACAGAAGTAACCACATCCCCAAGGATGACATTAAAATCTGGATAACCAGAATTGGACCCAGTACCTAATGCCAGTTTCCTGGATGGGGTGAATTAAAAATACATACAGCATGCAAGACAGCAAGCCTCTCTGCCTCTGTATTAAACCACCACATCTCATGAAGGAAAACAGAACAAGCTTTTTGTGTTTGGATGTTGTGTTCTTGTGTTGTTTTTTTTTTTTTGGGGGGGGGGGGGGAAAGGAATGGGGAGAAAGGAGGNGGTAAATTACTGAAAACTGACATACATTTCAAACATAATAGCTAACTATAATCTTGTTCATAGAAAGTGTCAGGAGTCACAAAAACTACATATAAACCACCATGTTACTAAAAATAATGGTATTTCCCTCACTAGCAGCTACAGAAGACTGTGAAACCTCAAGATTACATTAGAATGCAATGAAAGCAGGTTCAAATGCAGCACCCAGAAAGATACAGGCTAAACAGGGAAATTCTGCCTAACTCTAATGCACACACTGCAGGTGGGAAAAAAACCCAACAAACAACGACAACAAAAAAAACCCCACACCACAAAAAGACGCAATTAAATACAGAAACAAAAATAAGAACAACCACTAGAAAACTGCTGTCTTACCTCAGTTAAACAAAAGATCAGCAGCTGTGTCAGATGGAACCAAACTCACTTATAGCAGGTCCTTTCCAGAGAAGCAGCAGCACAAGCAGAACTGTATTATATTCCATGATTCAACATTTGTTAAAGCTCAATTTTACCAATTCTTCTTTGCAAGAACCCAAGCCTCAAACCACAGAGCTCCTCCTGGGAAAAGTCAAAGCCACGCTTCCCCCATGGCTGCCCCCTAGTCAGATGAACAAAGCTTGCAGAGAGCACTGAAGGGACAAAAGAAAGCTGAACAAGAAACCCATCAGCCTCTTGGGACGATCTCCTCAGGGGTGGTCATGACAGAAGTCTCCCCCACCTTAGTAGTTTTAAAGCCCTCAGATGGACCTAGTTCATGCACTCAAACCTCCCATATAGAAATACTCATTTTCCTAAACCCACAGACAGCCCTCACCTTGCTAAAAACACCGACAGCACCACAACAAAGACTTTAATTCACTAATAAGACTCATGTACAGCTTGGAATATCCATTTTTTTTGGTTCATCTCCCCCTTGTTCCTCACTAACGCAAGATGCAGGAGTGGTGGAGGTTTAAGAAGGCGTTGTGCTCTCTCCAAACAAGAGCTTTTTTTTAGATTTCCAAGCCACTCTCTACAGAAGGAACACCAATTCCAGCTGACAGGGCTGCAAACTACATAAGGGCCTTCCAGATATCAAGAAAAGCTTCGGATTTGGATATCTTACTGTTTCTTCAAGAATAGGATGTATTTCTGACTTTTCTTCTGACAACTCAATGCTGCATTCCAGGAACACTGAGAACTTGAATGGTGTAGTCCACAAGGAACTAAAAACCATGGAAAAATAATACAAGATACTCTCACACTGCACAGACTGAAATATTTATGAAATACCAAAATGAAACCACCCTTCACATCTTCCATTACTTTTTAAATAGACAATATCCACGTAAACTACTTTTTTGACAATCACTGTTATAATTCAGAAACACAATTTACTCAGAGGTCATGTTCTTCTTGAAAATGTCAATACAAACCATTATTTTCAACTGTATCAACTCTATTCAGCTATTTCAACTATAATTTTTAAAGTCTTGAATGGAAGGCCAGTGAGCTTTAAAATAACTGGGTTTGATGTTAAGTTGTTCAAGTCAGGCTTAATTTTTACTGCAAGGCTCAGTAAGCCTGTTTCAGAGATACTTTGGATTTCAAGAAACCAACTAAGTACTGTGGATATTAAACCTTTGCCATCCACAGGGCTACTTCCAGGTTGATGACAACATTTATGAAAATATATATCTATTTATTATTATTATTACCCTGTTTAGAGAAGAGATGGT
Source organism: Hylia prasina (assembly GCA_013397195.1). Classification (NCBI taxonomy): domain Eukaryota; kingdom Metazoa; phylum Chordata; class Aves; order Passeriformes; family Sylviidae; genus Hylia; species Hylia prasina. Next base: position 266,211 of record VYXD01013599.1, read on the forward strand.
GGCAAGCAGACAAAAGGGGCACGAGGTCTCCAGCACATTTGCTGACACTGTCACTGACCCACCTGTAAATGTTCTAAAGGGGGACCACTCCGCCATCCCCTGGGAGATGATTATCAGTCCACTACACTGAAGGCCTAATAAATCATTGTCAGGATATGCCTACAGTTATTCATCTTATTTTTGTTGACGTCTGTTCCATATTACCTAATAATCTGAATCAATTTTGAGTAACTGCTCTAATCAGTCTTTAAGCTCAGCTGCTGCAAGTTAAATGCTGCATTCATCCCAGGTCCTTTGAAGGCATTTCAGCCTGACGTATATTTTCTGTTTTGCTGAACGAGGGCAGGAACAAGCTCTGCCTGCCTTAAGAAAGGAAAAGCACAGCCTCCATTTGGCTGAGACACAAGTGATTTGTTTTATTTTAACCTAAATGTTCCCTTTCAGATCAAGGTCACTAATTAAAAGTTAAAGACCCTGATTTGCCTGACTGGTTGATCTATTAAATCAATTGATTTAACATTGATTTTGGACCCAGGGCACTGAGCCTCTCTTACTTCTTACAATGCATCTGAAAGATGCCAGGAATAAAGTTGACATACACAACAGCCCTACCATGCCAAGTGCTCACACAGGGAAAATCTGACACAGAAACTAGGGACTATAGGAGAGTTATCTCAGCAACCTAAAGCCTGAAAAAGCAAGGAGTCATTCCTGTCTTTGCACGTTGCTTAGTCAATGCATACAGGATTGTTATTTCCAACAGGACAGCATAATTAATCTACACTGGAAGGGAGTTACAGGTTTTCACATGCTTCCAGACTAGAGCACAGTTGCCCCCTTCCCTCCAGGAGCGAACCCTTTAAGCCCAAGCATGACTCTGTAACACTGTTTTAACATGACAGTCCTCTTCACATAAAGGGCTAATCCCAGAGTGTTCAGTGGCAAAACCACCAGGATATTTTTGGTGTAATAATAGGCTGCAGTAATAAGCTGGTGTCACCTTGGCCACAGTCAGGCACAGTAAACAAAATTATGGCTCAGCAGTAGCCTTGTCACCAACTGGGGCACTAGGAGGGCTGAGCTACTAAAGAACAAAGCCATGTTCACTAACTTTCCTTCCATCTGCAGGTGCACTGCTTCAAAAGCTGAGAAGCTGTTCTGCCTTTACATTAGATGAACTTCAATTTCAAGCCTCTGTTTCCCTAGCAGGGAGGCTCTTCTACACCTGGCTGTACCTATCTGAAGTTATTTCTCTTGGGTGGCATGAGGAAACACCAAAACCTTTAGACCATTACGCTTCTCAGAAGCTGCAAAGGGGCAAAATCCAAAGGAACAAACAAACAAATAAAAAAAGGAAATTGATGTGGGTGTCAGCAGTAGACGACAGATAACCTAGATGGGCTTTCAAATTAAGGGCTGATCAATATGTTCATCTGGAAATGTACCACCAAATGATTACCATGTCTTTATTACCAAGAAGATACTCTGAAAAAGCGATTTTTAATAGACTGGTTTACACAGTGAGCCAGAAAACACAAAGAAAATGTGTATCGGCAACATCAAGAAAACAAAAAACCAACCAACCAAACAAACAAAAACAAAACAAAAAAAACCCCACAAAAACAAACAAACAAACAAAAAAAAAAGAGCAATGTACTTCCCCAAGAATATGGCATGTAAGCGCCAGGAATGGGCAATGTCCATGCAGACACCACTAAAAGCAAGTGAAGATTCCAGACATGTGTTGTTCATGGTTGTCTCCTACTACTGGCTGTACTGAAGGCCAAGGGAGTCTCAGGCTGGGGCCAGAAGGGATCAGGCTCTGATAATCAAAGAGGGACAAATTTACCCTGCCCAAACACCTCACAACATATACAAGCATGGGCAGGTTGGTCTTACAGGATGTCATGTGCTAATTGGGAACCATGTGCAGAAGGATAAAGCACTTTACTCATCACGCAAGAAATCTGTGACAGAAACAAGAAATGAACCCAGTCTACTGGCCTAACCCTAACCCTGAGAAAGCATGTGGGGACAGATGCAGGGCTCTCCAGTTTCTTATACTCAACTCAAAACAACAGGTAGTGAAAACTTTGAAAAGGAAAAAATAATAATTTCATTTAAAGCAAACACCCAGACAGTTTAGGTAACTAAAGTGGACTCAGCAATTGAGGGATTAATCAAAGGATTTATTGACCAAAAGATTAACAAATGGAATGGCCCAAATGTTTAATATGAACTAGTTTAGAGAGCATGACTAATGTCTGGTTTTCATCCTTATGGAATACCATTAATACAGCTGTCATCCAGAATTTGAGGCTACATGATGTTTCCAAATCAAGTTTATTTTTAGGTGTAATACCTGCTCTGGGTTTTAGTCCCGAGCTAAGAGCCCAAAGCGCTTGACACCAGACATGGGAATCACGAGTGTTTACAGAAACTTGTTCTGTGAACTGAAAACAAAGGTTCAGAAAACAGTAAAAAACCTGCATCACTTCATATTCTGTAACTTACTCTCACATGAAAGTACTATTACATCCTAAAATCATGTTTTTCCCATGCAAAAAAGCAATTTGACAAAGTATAGGAACCCTAAAAACAAACCCACAATTGCCTGAGACTTTGCAATGGCCCCTTACACACCAGGATCAGCCAGTGGGGACTCAAGAGACAACCTTTATAATTTACAAACTCATCCTTTCTCCTTAAAAAAAAATTAAATAAAAATTAAAAAAAAAAAAATTACACATTTGTGTGAGCAGGAAGTTTTCCAAGGCTGACTTCTATCTTTAAAATACCAACCATTTCTATAAATAATTTTAAACCTTTAAAGGTCTTGCCATTACTGCTAGCAGTGTAGTACAAAAGAGTTTGTAGGGGTGCAAAACTATCTCCAAGAAATGCTGCTGGGACTTTTCTGCAATTATCCTGTACTGACCCTTGCAGAAATGTTATTTTCTGTAGGTTGGTTTGCACTGGGGCTGCTACTGACAATAGAATAGAAATTGAGGTTTCAGAAGTAAAACAGTATCTAATTTAGGCCCAAAGACTTTACTACTGATTGTGATGTGCAAAAATGAGAAAACACAGCTTGACTTTAAGAACATATTACAGCTTTGCTCAGTTGGCAGTATCTGAAACATTTTTCTTTTTTCATAATTTGCAACCACAATGTGTTCTTTAATAGAATTCCAGTGCTTATTTTAACTAAAATAATTTCCACCTATTACTAAAATAATTGTCCTCTCCAATGAATTTTCTTAAAAAATACTCTGATGATCAGGCTTTCCCTGGTTTCTGTGCAAGATGAAGACACAACACAAGTTACACAGAATAGATGTTACTGAAATCAGTTGCAAATTTTCCAAGGTCTCCACATGATAAAAACCACTAAACCATCCTAGAGTAAGCAGATGGTAGAAAACACAATTTTTTTAATATTTTTTTTGCTTGTCTTTTGATCAAAAGATAAAGTGGCATTTGGAGGTTTTTTCCTAAAGAAAAAATAAGCTGGACTTCTACAACATTTCCATACAATTAGTCTTGTACACACAGCCTAAATAGCTCATCAAAGGCCACCTACATTCCTGTTGGGATAGGATTCAGAGCACAGCTACCCTCACCTGCTCTCAGTGCCTTGAAGCAATTTGGGGAGCCCTGATCCCCCTCAGTTACTGATCTCACACAGCAGTGCCCTAAGCATCTTCTGCCACTGGGTTAACTGCATCCAGCAGCAATCCCACTGGCAGGTGAAGAACTCCCAATTCCCCAGAAAAGATTCTTAAGCAAATGCAAGGGCTGGCTCTTTCCTCAGCTGGTGTTTTCCAGCCTTGCCCAGTGCAGGTGCCCACCAAGAGCCACTACAGACATGCACCTGCCAGTGTTCAGGTGATGCCTTCACCTTGGAAAGGCCTCTGTGAGGATGTTGGATTTTAGAAGCCTTTTCTTGTTGTCTGGGTGAGAGCTCTTTGCAGGGGATAGGTGCTGAAATGATCCTTTTTAGTATGCTGTTGGGTATTCTGTTACGGATCACACCATCTGTCCAAGCTAGTAAATGCAAATGACTCCATCAATTTTTCAAATATAAGCTTAAAAAAAATAAAAATGCATGTGATAGTAAAAATCCCATACAAGCACTTTCCACTGCACAGCTATTATTTGAAATATACCACTAAAAATGCAAGATTATTTTGAAAGCACGTTCCAAATTCCTAAAAAAAAATCCCCATTATTTCCAGCCTCACTGGTCTCTGTATGAAAACAATACTCTTGCCTTTTTCATCTAAATATTAGCAGACAAAGTACTTTGTTGATATTAATGTGCTTATACCTTATTACACTGAGTTAATTAAAATCTTAATAAAGTAAAATCTGGAAATTCTGCATGTCTAATTTGTCCACTAAAGCAGCTTGGGTAATAACACCCAGCTCTGTAAGAGCATTAGGCTATCACAATGCAGCATATGATTCTGTTCCAGCTCTATTCATTTCCCAAAGAAATGGGAAAAACTGCATGGCTTTATGGACAAACCATTAGCTTGTCATCTCCAGGGAAATGGTTCATCAAAGCATTTCGGCTCCAGACAGATTAGGTCTCAGGTCTGCTTCTCCTCCAGCAGAATCCAGCAACACACACACCACAGAAGGGATGCCCCACTTGGGACAGTGAAGTCACCCCACTGCCAGAGCCTGAATTTTTTGGGAGTCAAAAGCCAGCGGCAGAGTTTATTACAAACACAAGTAGAAAGGTGCTGTCAGAGGGCTGGCATCTCCAGCAATTCAGTTCCTGCAGCACTCAGCCCAAAATGTGGGCTTCAGGGAGCACTACAGCATCAGGCTCTCCTTTAAAAGCGAAAGACAGGGAAGGGAAATGTACCAGCCAGGCTGGAACTTCAAGTAGGCATGTAGAAGCACCCAACACCTCAACTTGGAAGAGTTTCAAACTGGATGTAGCATCTTTTCTGCTCTGCCTTAATGCCCCTCTCACAGACATGCTCAGAATGCCCTTCTTTGGTGACACAGTCATGCGAAGTCTGAAATTCCTGCATTTAATGCATTAAATACATTTCAATGCATTAAATAATTGTGTGCCCACATGAACATGCAGGCACACACTGAGCCAATGCTGTCCACCCAAGGTTTTACAGCCACAAGGCTGGAACATCAGCTGGGTACAGCCTGACATCACTCACTTACATTAATGAAGCTGTGATAATTCACACCAGCTGAGGACTGATCCCCAGAGAACCTCGACTGCCATAAGTTATGTTAGCTGCCTGCACCCTCTCCCACACTGCTCTGACCCAGCATGATCTCTCACTACTGCCATGCTAGCCCCACCTTGCTCCTAAGACAGGAATTTTACCCCCAAAAAAACTCCCCAAAAAGGTTTAAATTAGCATCTGGATAATAATTCAATTGCACCTACACTGTAACCACCTAAAAATTGACTTTATGAAATTTAGTCCACATAGATTCCTCCAAAATCTCACTTTTGTTTAAGGAAGTATACTTGTCTTTTCTCCTACAACCCCTGTCTCAAAACTCTTTTGACTCTATGAGGAATTTAATATTTCCTTTAGAGTGGAACTAAGCACAATAAGGATGATTCTCCTGCTGACTGAGTCATAGAAGAAAAAAATATTTGACCAAAGCTCAAATACCCCAAATTCAGTAAACCCAAGTCTAAAAGCCTTGGACCATTTAATGAGTTATTCTCCTAACTGAACTTCTTCAAATTTTCAGAAATCAAAAGGAGAAAGAGGCAAAAGCAACTGCGATTAAATGGCATTTAAACTGAAGCACACTTAATGTTTTTAATAAATTTTATTTTTCCCTAAATTCCACTCCCATGGGCTTCTTCAGCACACACTGTTGAGACAAAGTGAAAATTCTGATGGATTGCTTTGGAAAAGCTTGGTTAGAACATTTCAGGGATATGCAGGCTCAAATAGTGTGCACACCAACAGCAGATCTCCGCAGTCAGAAAGGAGCTGAAAACCCAACAACTTCTGCCAACATCAGTTCCTACTCTCCAGAACACAAAAAACCCACACTTCTTGTGAGCAATGATAAATTCCAAAACATGAAAAAGGAATAATTGCAGTAAGGATCTACAAGACACGAACAGAAAAATTCCCACATTCCCATACTTAAGTTTCCTACCTCTCATACTTCTTGCATCTGCTTACCCAGGACACCAAGTTCATGTGGCAGCTCCTAGAGGGTTAAGGTCCATGTTTTTTGTAAATTCATATCCCCACTAACCACAAAAATGATTCGGGAAAGCTAACACAGCTTTGTAGAAGGTGTGTACATCACAGTGAGGCAAGAACTTCAGGCACTGCTCCTCTGCACAGGGTAGTACCAAGGACTCTGACAAGCTGATGATGATAAATACCCTCTGCAGTTACATCTCTCTTTTTCCCCAGAGACGCAAGAAGAGCACACAAGGGGAAACAGAGACAGATCCTGCAAGTTGCCAAGATCCTTCTGAAAGTTGCCAGCAGCCATCAGCTTCTCAGCCTCAGGCCCTGCTCTTGCTGTTGGCAATTAAGAGTCCATTTAAACTCAGACCAAAAAGAGGCAAATTTGGATTTTTGAACTGCTTTTGATATAAATGCTGCAGTGAAATCCATCAGAGCCTCCTACTGGTCAGTTGAGATCCTTCTGCTGCTCTATCTGGTATCAGGTTGTCTCCTCTTTATAGGCTTCAGATTAAATTTACTGAGGGGTAATTTATTCCTTAATTTCTCCTCTAAGAGAATCCAAACTTCCCATGGTCTTGCCAATGTAACCTCATGGGAAGGCCTTCAGCACACAGAGGTTCAAGGAGGAGAACTGAAATCCTTGGGAAGCTGTGATTCAGCGATAGCCCCTCCCGCCAGCTGGAGATCAGCACCAGCCCAGCAAGTTTTCCCTACAAAAAAAGACTGAGACAGGCTGAAGACGGGAAGATGGGACCACAGAAATGAGTGAAACTGAAATGGGACCACGGAATGGAGTGAAACTGAAGCAAGGACAAAGAGCAGTGAATAGAGCCAAGTCCTGGGCATACCAAGGTTTACAAAGCAAAATGTCACCTGACTGGCAAATAAAGAAACATCCAACTCCCACCTCATGGAAAACGGCTCAAGTACATTCCATCTCCAAACTCTGAGCTCCTTAGATGCAACTACAGTTCACTTGCATTTTGGAGGCAATTGCATTGCACTTCTACAGTAGATAAGGTAGGTATAAAATTCAAACCCAGCATCTGCATATCTGATCAACCATGAGAAAGTTAGATATTGATTACATGTAGATTATTATTTTACAACTTTATCATTACATTCTATTATGTTATCATCATGATCATCCTTTCTCTCCCTCCTCCCAGTCAATAAAATATTATAATCTAATAACTCATGCCATAGAGTAAAAACTGTGCAGGGAAAGGAGCAAAGGAACAGAACACCCTGCTCCCTCTGCATACAGTCTGTCATGTCTATCCTGAGCACTGATAAAGGTGCTGATCCCATATTACTTGAAGATAGTGTCTAGTCCTACTGACTTTTTTTTTTTCGAGTCAGCATAATGACGGTTCATGGGGCGAACCAAGAGTTCCCTGTGGCACCTTGGGGACCTGCCAGCTGTCCCAAACAAGTCCCTTTCTCCAGCACACCACCAGCTTTTCTAGACTCTTCCAAAGCCAAACTTGAACAGGAATGAGCTGGGGCTCAAACAACTTGGCTCAAACACTGCTCAAAAGAAGGCCAAAAAAAGTCAGTCTCAATTTTTGGGGGTTAATGCACATTTTCTAGCTCAGGCCATTTCAACAAGCCAGTGGAGAGGACGCTTTCCAGGGGTCTAGGAGAGGTAGGGATGGATGTGCAATGACAGTCAGCTCACTGATAAAATTAGAAGCTACAAGCAGGACTCTGGTGGTCCATTGTACCAAAAGGGTCCTCAGTCACAGCCTCCTCCACCAGTCATGTGAGGACAGCTTGTGTATAAAAGAACCAGCCGCAAGCTCTCTGTCACAGCAGATATGAGGGGTACTTGCACTTGCTGCAGAGAGTTTCCACACATCTGTCTTCGTGCCTCTTGTCTCCCTTTGCTTCAGAGCAACCAAGACAAATCTGATTTTCCCTTTTTTTTTCATCTGGAGTGGGGAGGTGGGGGCATTTAAATTATTACAGGTTTATTTTACAACCAAGCAATTTGTGGTATCTCTGTACTTAGATAAGAATATCTGAAATATTTTTTTAAATCCAAGACATACATATTACACAATTAAAGACCCTGCAGTTCATTATTGCCTACTAACTCTATGTATGCATGTCTTTTTTTCTCCTCTACCTGTACTATAGCAGTTCTTAAGTTTTAAATTTTGTGGTCAAGCTGACTTTTGACATTGAAAAAACTATATTATATTTATCTTAACATCAAATCCACACAATGGAAAAAAATTAAAATATCAACATATTACAAATGCATAGGTGCAAACAAAACCAAGGCAGAACCTTCTTACATCACACTTTCCAGAATTAGCTTTGTTTGCCATTAACACAGTTGATTTATATTCAAAGTCTTCGCTGTCCTGTTCTGATTTACACATCATTTTAATTTAACTATCCTTTTTTTCCATGGAGACTTCTTGTTAAAATTCCATTCACAACACAGCAATTTCTCTAAATTACACTGATGTAGGGATGAACCAATCTTATCAGCACCACTGAACTAGCATAGCACTCAATACAGGGGTTTTCATTATTTTTGCTGTGACATGACTTGCATCAAGCCTATTTACAAACACTCAACTGGCCTGAAGGAGACCATCAGCCAGACAGGTTGGCAGAAAGACTTGACAGCAGAAGCTCAAGCTTACATCTCTGCATTAGAACATACAAGGAGAGCAGCAGAAGCAAACCACACAGCAACACCAAGGAAAGCTCAAGCAGTTAACCAAAAATTACAGAATTGGGGATTCTGTACAGTTACCCAGATAAACCAAACAGTTCACATATAAAAACATTCAGTAAGACAAACATAAGCCTTTTGCACAGACCCTCCTAAAAGAACAGAGGATGTTCTCAACAGAAGTAAGAGCTAAGGCCTCTACCAAGTGTTATTTAGTGTTCCCTTACAAGTTCAGATAGGCAAACTACAGCAACAGTTGGGAAGGAAGGGACCTCCTCTGACAACATAAAATGGGAAGATAAGGGGGGTTTATATCTTGCAACTGTACAAGCACTGATCTTGGACACCAGCAGAACAGACTGCAGTGATTACTACTGTGTTCCAAACATGATGCTTTCTCTGCTTGTCAGTCAGGAATGAGATAACACAAAAAAAAGGACATTTGTTAGAGGCTTTGTTCAATCCACTGCTGTTTCACACCCAAAGGTTTTTCTTCTACTTTTTTTTTTCTTTCTAAACTGGGAGAGTCAACCTTATTTTTCTTTCAAAGCAAAAGGAGGGCCAAATCTTAGGTAGATAAGCAGAATACTCACTCAACCTCTGTCCTCCAATATTTCATGGTTCACAGTTTACAGTCATAACAGGATTTTGAATCTTGACAGCAGCCAGGATCGTGCTGGTACTATTTAAAACCTCCCTAATGGCACTGCCAGCAGGAGGGAGATAACAAGACCTCAGGTGTTTACAATCCCGAGCCAGCAAGGGAAGCACTGGAGCAGAGAGAGATACTCAGCTGCCAGCCTCACCACCTTTTCTGCCTTATTAAGAGGAGAGAGGAAAGATTAAACAGAAATTGACTGGTGGCCTTAAAGTTTCCTAGAAACAGCTCTCCCGAAGCAAGTGCAACGATGATTCAAAAACGTGTCCTGGAAAGATGGGCAGAACAGTGATGTTTTAAAAACATGCCCTTGGAAGATGGACAGGACAGTCTCTCAGCCTCCCTCTCCTCCCTTAAGTGCAATTCAAGATAAATAATACCAGGCAATTGCTTAAGAGGAAAGAAAAGGCAAAGCTTAAAAGGTCTATCAGGTTTCAGTACAAATCTGCCACTAGAAAAGAAGTCTTTCATCTCGTATACAGGTGACATTTGAGAGACAGGTACCCACTAGGTATGCAGGTTAAAGCTCACCTCATTAAATTTCAATTTTTGGCAGCTACTGACTGCCACTATCCAACTGTTTCTATGCTTAAACTCAAGACACCCAAATCAGCAGCAATTTCATACCATATGCTCCAAGTAAAGGTCTTCAAGTACTCCCACAGTCAAGCTAAGTCTGGAAGGAGTTGTGAATTTTCTTTTTCTTTTTTTTTATCCCCAATTTCACCTTGAAAGGAGCTGAATATCAGTGAAATAAAAATACCATAATCCATTCCATTTTCTGTACACATCAAAAAGATAGAGGGCCATTAAATAAAAATTGCCAATACGACTAATATAGCGGTTTTAAATAATGCAGAAAACCGACCAGAGAGAAATATCTTGCTATTTTGATCAATAGCAATTTCCCCACATCTGTTTATGCATCAATGTTTTTAATGAAAAACACCCTTCTTTAAGATGTTTCCTCTCCAGTTGAGAAAATAGTGTATTTAATTTTAGTAAAGTGTAAATTTACTAGACATAGGAGATTAAAAGGGAATTTGAAGGTTGGTTGTAGTAAGATCTAAGATGACCAGTCACATTAATTCTGTAAGACAGTTAGGCTGAGACTCATTCTCATTTTCCAAATTCCACAAGAAATCGTCATTCCTCTTTAAATGCTTGATAGCTACAACAGGTTATTAATTCTGACCTGCTGTGGGATTTTAGAAGCGCACCCTGATATCCATCAGCCTGCACCCCACTCAGCACTTCTCTTCCTACTCCGTTTGCAGTGCCTGAACCAGCTATGGGCATTGACCACACACCTTAATTACACCCCCAGATTAAACAGAATTGGGCTGAACAGATATTTACTATTTACTTACAGGAAAGTGTGTTAAAGGATTTCTCTTATCTGAGAAATATTCTGTAGTTTCCATTACAAGGATGGCAGGAAAATGACATTTTTAAGACTACATAAAATGAGTCTGTCAGCAAATCAAACTCAACACAACTTCAAAGTAACCGTGTACTTCAACAGAATAGAAATAGCATTTATTTACATCAATATATAACACAAGCATCTCAGGCTTGTTGGAGACATTTTAACGTCATTTAATAGAGGCACTTTGCAATCTTAGCATTTTGTAATGTGTTAACACTGCTTACTAGATTCTTAAAAAGACAAATATAAACTATTAATATTTTATGTGCCAAGATCCTCAGAAGTCTTTGGAGCTATTGATTACTTAAACCCATTAAGTGCTATTTTGATCTAAAATAGCTGGAGATATCTGCAAAGAGATTCAAGCTAAGTAGTAATGGCTATTTTGAGAACAAGCAGTTTTTTGGCAGCTGACAATGAAGTATTCACTTTAGAAGCCACTAATAAGTACAGTCCAGCTCTTACTAGGAGCACAGACCAAAAGATGACCATAAAATTTATGGCATGAGTTTTCTAACTGTCATTTCTGCTTACACTTCTAGAAGTGGCTGAAGATAAGACCTTAAGTTTGCTTTCAACAACAAAAACAGACCACAGCACAACTGGGAAGAAGGAAGAGGCAGTAGAGCTTCCTGAGCTATATTTTGTTTACCAATTCTTCAACATTTACTTTTAAAAGAAAGAAACAATTAATGCATTTCCCCCTAGTGAACAAAGAATCATCATCTAAAAAATTAAAATATCATTAATTCAAAGAATACATTGAATATCTGTAATTTACATCTTGACTTTCATATTCAAGCCAATGGTCAATTCAGAAAGAAAGATGGTACATGCATGGAACGGAATGCAAAATACTTCTATTCCTTTGAGAAAAGGAAGGTAGCAACTGCTGCCCATTCTTTGAGCTAGTTAATATTTTGTCCTACAGTTAATAATATATGACAAAAGCCTCCTTTCACATTCCCAAAATGAAGCGATTAAAGAGTTAAGAGAGATTCCCACACATTTGGTGATTTGTGCTTGAGGGTTTTTGTTTGTTTGGGAATTGTGTGGTTGGGGTTTTTTTAAAAAAAAAACAGGAGTGCAAACCAAATTCCACTGAAAGAACAGAAAGTTTGCCACCTGCCTTATTGGCAGTCATCAGTGTTTATCTCCCTCAGGCCTTCAGTGATGTCAAGGTAAGCATTTGTACCTCAGGAGCTGTATTTTTTCTATACACATCCTTTTCTGTTATCCACAGAAGATTGCATATTGTACATGGAATTAAATCAAGAGTGTGTACTTCACAAAAATCATCTTTTGAAGGGAAAAAACCAATCTGAGAGAAAATATATTGTAGTAAAAAAAACCCCACACAACAAACCAACCCACACCTTTTTTCCACAGACAAGGATTATTCTGAAGGTAAAAGATCACTACAATGAAACTAGGAAAAAAATGAAAACTCACATTATTTTGAGCAGTAAGCCTTATTGCTCTGTATCTGTCTGATGTACAGCTGATTCCAGGTTGCCACACAAGAGAACCTGCAATCTCACATATACTTTTACTAGAACAGGAAATGGGAATAAGCAATTTCTCTACCAAAAAAAAAAAAAAAAAAAAAAAAAAAAAAAAAAAAAAAAAATCAAGCCATCCTAAAAAGACATTAATAGTGAGATCAGCTCAGGATTGGAAAAAAAACCCTCAGAATGTAACAACTGTGTTCTAAAAACTTTAAAATGAAGGATCTCCTCTGAAGTCGGCTCAATTTGTCCCACTGAAAGGCAGAGGAGAACACTGCAAAAAGAGGAGCTAACCCCACACCATCTTAAAAAAAAAGTTCTAAAAAACCAAACCAAAACCAGACAGAAAATTGCTTGCTCCCAATTACTGATCCTGCTACAACTGGATTTGTTTTATGTAATATAGTAAACTGATGTAGTAAGTAGTATATATCTCAGTAAAATCAGTATTCAAAAGGTACAAAACCAGGTCACTTCAAATTCATAGCCACCATTTATCAGAGTAAAGCAAGAAAAAGCAGTCTATTACTACAGCAAAATAATATCACATATTTCCATACCAGGTTACAAAGAGACCTTGATTTTCTGTAGGTGATGTATTTTAGTAGCAATGTTAGCCTGTCTCCCCAGAGTGGAGGCTTGGTTTAATCACAGCCCAATGTGTATTCCAAACACCTTCAGAAGGTGATTGATGATATGAAATTCAAAACATTAACCCTCAAAAAACAGATAATATGCTTACTGCCTAAAAAAAAACCCACAGCAGTCCAGCAGCAGCCCCCCTGACAAGGAGCAACTGTATTTTTATTTTTCCTCACCCAGTTCTGAGTTGCCTCAGATTCGACTGGGAATATTAACAAAGCACTATTTACAGCTGCTCCACCTGTACACGTGAAATTGTCTCTATTCTTGTTTTACAGTTACCTTCCAGAACAACTGTTTGCCTGTGTTCTGCTCACAGCTGACTAATCTCCTTGATAATACTGCACTGTGGCAATGACTCGGAGTCCTGTTTTGCTTCGGACTTATAATTCAAAAACGGAGTCAATTAATGCAAAACAAACTACTCAGGAAGCCTACAGCTTATACGGTTAAAAACAAGGACTTGAAAAGATTTCTTCCTGGCTGGGCTCAAGGTGGAATAAAGGTGTAGAGTTAACACCAACTACATATACTGAATTCTTAAGCATAGAATCTGTTGAAAATGTTACCCCACTACATCTTAACTGCCGCTGCTTGATACAAGAAGATTAGTATTTGCTGTTCTCCTATGATGTGCAGTTCTTTCTGTAAGTCCCTGAAAGGCATTTGACTTCAGCTCCTAGTACCAATCTCTTCCACAGCCGTGCCTCATAAGAAAATCTTCACCGGAGAAAAAGGCAGCCCTGACGTCCCAGCCCTCATTTCCCTTTCCCACGTTTCCCCTCTCAATGCCCCAACAGAACTAGCTGGCTCAAAAGCAGTCACAACACAAACCAATCTGCTCCAAGTTAGGAGTGTTTGAAAGGAAAACAAAAAAGAACAAATTGAGCCATTAGCCACTATAAAAATGCTGCAAAAAAAGCAGAATCTTGAGCAGAAAATTGAGAAATCACTTTGAAACAGTGATTTTAAAGGGCATTTATGGGACATTGAGCAACAAATTCAAAGCTCCCTTTTCTTGCAAGGTGCTTTTCCTACAAGGACTCTGGTGTTTCTCCTCAGAGACTGCACCCCCTTCTCATGACACAGCACAGAAATCCAACCACAGGAGCACAATTCCACCTGCAGCAAGATCCCAGAGCAGGACTTCGTCTTCAACGGTGCCAGTGATGCCTTGGGAAGGCCGACCTGGAACAGAGACTGGACACAGCTGGAGAATAAAGCAGATATTTATTGAAAGGCCTTTAGGACACACCTTGGGCAGGACAGGGCCTGGCCAGGGCTGCACCCAAAGTGGACTCAGAATAGTCACAAAATGGATAACTGGTCACAAAGTATTACATTTTTATAAGTTTTGGTTCATTTGTATATTGGGGTTTAATCGTCCAATTACAGCTTCAGGCTGTGAGGTCCCATCCTTCTTGTTCCTCCCTTCAGCCACCCTTGTTTGTGCTTTTGGGCCTGAAAGTTGTCCTTGGTCTCCAGCAGGAAAAGGGTTTGTTTTGTTTCCCTACTCTGTGAAGAGCTGACTGGCACTGAATGTGAGGCTCAGAACTGAACCCCTGAGCAGCACAGAATCTGAAATATGGAAGCCAAAACTTAAGGCATTACCGGGCCTTAAAAACGACAGGTATGTTGTTGCAACCTTTGCTGCTCCAATCAAGATGCTCCCGTGTCCTCCCAAGGAGCACACAGAGTTATCCAAGCTGGCAGCAGAACACAAAAGGAGAGAGGATGTTGCTTTGATCATCTTTTTGCCAGGGTCAGGATTAAAAGCTTGAGACTGTTTCTTGTTCAGACTCAGATGTTTATTAATTCTTACCTATAGTAGAGTCTGACAAACCATGAGTTCTACAGCACTTCTAGCTAACAAACTAAAAATGGAGCCACCTCTATCTCTCTACAAGGCCTTTTTAAGAATAAACTGTCCAATTAAGAAATGACACCTAAATTATTTTTGCTTTTAACAACCAACCACCCATGGCCTGCAATGCAGACTTTTCTACCCAATTACAAAATACCACCCAGACTCACGAAGAAGGTGAAAAAGGACTAGCCTCTGCCCTAAAACTCCATCTTGCTTTATATATATATATATAACTATATTCTAAACCCTTAACCTCTAAGTTATCCACCATGTGATATTAAACACTTCTATTCAAATTAACACCCATAATCCCAGTTCTATCACTCAATTTTGGAAGCCTTCTCCATGGCCTCAGGTCAAATGCAGTGTTTTCTCAGGGGTCAGTGCCTGTCAGCACAGAAAGTCTGAAATTCTCAGTGACCAGGGTTCCAACAAGAGGAGACAGCTGCTCCAGCAGAGCTGCTCAGGTGCGGCTCTTCCTTCAGTGCAGGGGCAATGCGGAGAGGGGGATCGCACGCAACAGGGAAGGAAAGGTCAGGGACAGAGAGCTCTGAGATAAATTGGCTTCAGGCTCCTTGAAAAGAGACAAGTCACCTACAAGCATCCCTGGAAGAAAGAGGAGGTTGGTTTTTAAAAGCATTTTTCTCCTTGTCAATTGCAATATATATACATGCATATAATATATTTTATATTTATATGCATATATATTTATATATATTATATGCATTGTGTGCATATATAATTTTATATATGCATATATTTTATCCTACTCAATGTGATATATATGCATATAATAAATAAGTCAATTATAACTGACAGTTATAAGACAATTAAACCAGGGTTCACAAACCAAAGACAAATTGGTCTAACCTCCATCCCCATGTAACCTCAGATATAATTAGTACCATGAGACTTTCCTAGCTCTCTATCAATTTCTTCCCTGTGCTGTTCTTTTCAAAATAGTGTAAAACCAAAACATTTGAAATATCAGGTACAAGACCAAAGACAACACCTTTAAGTGTTCTGAAAGTGCTAAGCGTTATTTTCAAAAATAAATAAATTCCTAAAGGATTAAAAAAACCCCAAATCATCATCAAAAAGATTAGGAAAACCCAGACACTTTCCCACCAAATCAGTAAGCACTGAGACAGCAATAAGAGAAAGGAAATGGAGAGTAATTTCTTATTCAGGAAAGAAATGTGCTGTTTTGCTTGACACACAGGAAGCAGGGAAATGCTATTTATGACACCAACAGGAAAGAAGAGAATAATTTTTGAAACAAGGTAGTATTGTTCATTTCATTTCAATTAATATAACGGACAAATTTGAGATATGTAAGGATTCACTAAATCCCACAAAAGGAGGCAGCCTAGTGCTCCCAGCAGCAGTGCTTCCCTAGAGCTTGTGCCAAAATGTTAAGAGAGCAGCAAATTCAAGTGCTTTATAAATATTTCTCCAGGACTGTAAATACCCAGCTGAGTGGAAAATACCTGCACACACACAGGAAATACCAAAGCTAATGCAACATAAACAGGAGGAAAAAGAACCCCTGTGTTACTCAGAACTGCTCTGTCTGAAATGCTCTCTCAGGTATCCACTGTGCATCTACTCTGCACAATTATATGTTAGATACCGGTAAGCATTAACTTAATTTGGAGTATCCCCAACACTTCTGACCACCTACCCTCCAACCTCCAAACACCCGAGGTTTTGGATGCTGAGATGTTCTAGGATTCCTCCTTGGTCAGCTGCCAGTCAAGAACTGGG
Source organism: Hylia prasina (assembly GCA_013397195.1). Lineage (NCBI taxonomy): Eukaryota > Metazoa > Chordata > Aves > Passeriformes > Sylviidae > Hylia > Hylia prasina. The sequence continues at coordinate 282,983 of VYXD01013599.1, forward strand.
GGCCAGGACTATGATAAAGGGGCAAGGGGAAGTACCAGCATTGGGAGAACTTGCAGCCCTTCCATTGCCTGCCTCATCACAGCTCAGACAGAAACGAAAAGCATGAAATGGCTTTGGGAAATGTGTTTCCCATAATAATGCTAATTTATACTGACTGCTTTAAGATTATTTGGGAATGATGGGACTGTGTAGAATAACAACTGGGAGAAGCTGTTCTGTGGTGGGAAAGGGGCCCTTCATTCCCATTTTTGCAATATCAACACCACAGTCCCTTGACCATCATCTCACACCAGGGACCACACAAGAGAATGCAGCAGGACTATGTATTTCCAGTATTATAATAGCCCTCATTTCCAGTTTCTTCCTACCTTGATCTCTAGCTCCAAAACCACTAATTATTTACAGGCCTTCCCTGACATCTATAGTGTTAACATTTTTATTCACAAGCTATATTGCTAACACCTTCCAACTTATCTTTCTCCTTCATCAGTCATTCAGCATTTTAGATGTAACTCACTACATGGAAATAGCTGTTCCAATTGATACAACTTTATCTATTTGTGTTTACACAAAGGACTATTCATTTCACATTCAGGATCTAACATACAGATAAGCCTTACTGCAGAGGCATAGCTGGGAAAGCTCACTAAATAAAGGACCTCAGGATGCCTGTGCTGCTTTTCTCGAGGATAGCGGAGTTAATTTTCTTTTTGGCAGCCAGTATGGAGGTATGGTTTGGATTTGTGCTGGGAACAGGGCTGATAATACAAGGATGTTTGAGTTGCTGCTGAGCTGTGCTTACACAGAGTCAAGTTCTTTTTGCTCCTCCTGCCACTGCACCAGCAAAGCAGGCTGGGGGTACACAAAAAGTTGGGAAGGGAAACAGGTGGGACAGCTGATCCCAGCTGACCCAAGGGACCATATGGTGTCATGCTCAACATATTAAGCTGGGGGAGCACATTTGGAGTGATGCCAGACAGAAGCACAATTTTTGTTAAGTAAGAATGAAAAGACAAAAGCAGAGCACTTACCCTACTTTAAATCACTGTTGTACAAAGGGAAATGCTAAAGGTTTCCCAAATTCATCATTCAGCCCATATTGGAAAGAATTTTAAGCACACAACAGATGGACCAGCCTAGTTCAGACTTGGATGTTCGCTCACAGAAGAAACACTGTAGATAAAACTTGGACTTTTCTATTACCTACAAGGTTAATCCCTGCTCCACAACCCCAGTTACTGGGTTAGCTATCTGAAAAGTAGCAGTCTCACCTAAAAGAGACATCCAGGAAGGAATTGGCTTCTTATTTTCCCCTGAAAACAGGAAATTCTTCACAGAAGGGTCAAGACAAAATGTTGGTCCTTGCTGGGGGCTGAAGGAAGTGCAGAGCCACTACAGGTACTGTAAGCAAGGAACTCTGCAAACACATGCATCCAAAACTGCAGCGGTAATCAAATAAATGACTCATGCACCCAAAAAAAAAAAAAATTTAAGAAAAATTTTAAAAAATCAGAACAGCCTCTGGACCTCCCCATAAATACCAGACAGACCCTTACATAAGCAGTGAGCCAACAGTACAGACAAGGAGCTTCACAAGAAAATGTGTGCCAGAACAAGTCACACACACAGTGACTGTTGCCATTTTCTTCCAGGTTTCCCAGTCTTTTCAAATGGGAATCTACATAATTTTTTCTATTTACAAGAAGAGCAAACACACCCCAGTAGCAAAACTATCAGTGACATCATTAGTTTGTTTCTACAGCCCATGATTATGTGTACAACAGACCACAGGCTAGCACCAAAGGCAGGAGGCCACAGATTCCAGCTTTTATGCTTTTTATCCTAGGAAAATACTAGGGAAAAGACCTATCCAGCAAACCCTGAACAACCTCAGCACTAAAGAACCAAACCAGTATCAGCAGGGAGAGACATGTAACTGCCTGAAAATAGGAAAAAAATTACTGAAATAATATTCTTTACTTTGAGTTTCCTATAGCAAGAAAGACCCACTCTAAAGACACTTCTCTACCTTAGTCACGGTAATTGCATTTATAAAAATAAACTTAACAATTGGATTGGACATCTGTGACCACTACAGTAAAACTTATTTTAATCTTTTAAACCATGGGTTTACTCTTCATCACTTCAGAACATGTCTGAGCTTAATATGAAGTGAATATTAACCCTTGGCCTCCAATTACACTGTCACACTCTCAGTAAACAGTAATACATTTGGTGTTATAAAAAAAGGGGCTAATTTTGTATGGAAGGAAGTTTCAAAAAGGCACAAACTTTTGGGAAGTCACAACCCAAACACCCTACTAAATTATCCCTACCTAGTATCTAAATTATGAGTACAACTTAACAAGGGGTCATTGCACACCACCCACTGTGACTCTTCACAAAGATGGGCTCTATTCCACAGAACCAATCCTTAGATCTTACACAAAATTAATGGAAAAATAAAGCCTCATGATGGTTCTCTGCATGGAAGAAATATGGAAACGATCATTAGGGATACTAGAGTTTCTTCAGTTTTGGACAGGAGTGGGAGCAAATTGAGCATTTTTCTATTTTTAACACATAGCACTTGCCACTTCATTGCATTTGTGGCCTACATGACTGTACATGACTGCCTTCCCTCAAAAAAGAGATTCTCAAGTACAAATTTAAATGGCAAAAGTGTTATTTTCATTGCAACTGTAACCTTTAAAATTAGTAGGTACTTAATGACAAAGCAACTGTTCAAATCTTCCAGGGACACTGGAATGGGGAAGCAACAAGCTACAATTTGTTGGGTGTTATTTTAAAGCTCATTATTTCTTCCAGTATTTGGAACAGCTGGTAAAAGCAATCACTTGGCAAGGTCTGTCAAGGGATTAAAAAAAAAAGTATTTGCTATGGTAGAGTACATACTTTAAACCAAAATGAAAGGCTGAAACATACAAATATTTATGAAAGAACAGGGGTTTTCAAACTTCCAAATTGTGCAATAAATATGCATGCACACACATTAGTTCAGATGAACATATCCCTATCATTTTATGCTCCGCTATTTAACTCTTTTCACAGATCCATCTTCACAACCTTAGAGATTCACTGAAATGCTGGGGACATGCAATACAGTTCTGCATATCATCATCATCATAATAATAATAATTTATCACCCACCACCCTGAAGATCTCAGGAACAAACATGCTGGTGCTCTACACTTATGTGAGAAAGCCCTGACGTCCCCATTACCCATACCACGTATTGAGACTGCCATGTTCCCATGTCCACACAGATAAGGACAGCTTTCAAGACTTGCTGGCATTCTTTGAAATGCTTTATAAAGTCATGTCATGAAAACTCAGCATTTTCTTTTTGTCTTAGGTTGTAATGCAAGATGTAACCGAAAGTAGGTATTCTATCACCAGCTGTTAAAACCAGGCGGGGCCGTGTTCTTTATCTCTTCCACCACCCATCCTCCCTCCAGGGGATATCTGCTTTTCATGGGCCATCCAGGCTCACTGCATGGCTGATACAATTCCGTCATCCCATTGGGAGATGCTCCACCCACTGGGAGGAGCCAGGCATTCCTACCTTGATAAAACCTGACATTCAGAACAGCAGGACAGCCTGTTTGCACTGGATTCCCAGAGGAAGACCAGACTCATCTCATCACCACTGGACATTCAGAGAAAACTACACCCTTCTACAGGATCATCTCTGCTCCAACAGAACCACATCTGTCACTCCAGGAGGACTTAACTGGACTGCTTCCAAACAACACCCTGATCAACAGGGTATCAGGTCATGTTCTGACTCTGTCAGGGTTTTCTTTTTGTTTGGTTGGGTTTTTTGTACTACTACATTTTTATTAAAATTTTCCTAGTAAAGAACTGTTATTCCTATTCCTATGTCTTTGCCTGAGAACCCCTTAATTTCAAAATCATAAAAATCTGGAGACAGGGGGTTTATATCTTCAAGGGAGGCTCCTGCCTTCCTTAGCAGACACCTGCCTTTCCAAACCAAGACACTTTTCCTCTGGAAAGCCACTATTTAAATTTCATCAGGGATATCGATTTGCACAGACCAAACAATTTCTGGTGCATAGAGATTACACACCTCTTTGAGACAAGAGGCAAAAGATGACACAAGATTCACCAGAAGTCATTAACTTTAGAAGACACACATAGACACAGGAAGAATTACTGCAGCCTCTGCGTGAGCTTGGAATCCAACTGCAATAGGAGACACAGATAACATGGGATAGGTGGAGCTGTGTATCATTAGCCTCATGGACGGAGATACAGTTTAACAACACCACCAAGCCTGGTAAGCAGCTGCTTGGCAAGACAGTGTTTAGACAGCCAGTTTACTTTTGATTTCCAGCCCAAAAGATGCAGCCCCATTTCTACTGATGTTTGTTGCTGAGCTTTTCTTTTTCCTGCACTACTGCAAATTTATCCCAACTTTCAAAAAGGAAAATTTTAAGCTTCTGCTTCTACCTAAGGAAGTATCACTAGAGTTTGCACCAACTTGGTCTCCAGCAGAAGGCTACAGATAAGATGTCCTCCTGCTCTTAGAAGTCCATTGAAACGAAATACTTCTTCAGCAACATCCTTGTCACACCTGTCAAGGAAAACACATTCCTAACAACACAGTGACACCCCCAGTCTTATCCCATCAGTTCAGAGGAGCATTAAAAGATTTGACTGACTTAGATGCATCACTGAACAAAATCCAATCTTACATGAAAAGATATAGAAAGAAGAGTGCTAGTTAAGTTCTCACTCTTGTTCATTCCTTGCCATTACATAGCCATGGAATTACAGGTATCAGCTGATCCGTGGAATTTAGAGGTACCCCAAAAAGGCTTATTTCAGACTATTCAAACATTCAAACCTTGCAGTAATAGCTACAATGGGAACCTGAGTGGCAACAACCACAGATTAAGTGCTTTTAGATATGGGCCTGTATATTTCTATACATCACCCTTCTATTTTCAATGCTACTTAGCAAAATATTCATAATAATCTTTCAAAGGTCTAGAACAAGGATCCAAAATACAATTAAGAAAGAAACTGAAGGGTAAAGGTTTTAGTCTAACCTCAAAATATGCAGTATTTACTTGAAAGCAGTGTGACCAATGAGCCAGACACTACTTTTTCTGGCTTTCTCCTAGCAGCCCACAGCTCCTGAACCTATACCAGATCTCACCACTGAACAAGAGAGGTGCAAGGACTGCATGTTAAAGCAGGAGAGAAGAGCCACAAGAATCTAATGGGGAACCTGCTGACAGTACATGATCAAAACATGCACTGATTGATTAAACTTTTAGGCTAACTTTCAAAATGCACGTTCAAGGACAAGTCATACAAGTTGTTCTTGCCTAAGGTATTTGAGCTACCAACCACACAGGTTAAGCAAGAAGGAAACATTTCCTTATCTACTGGCTTTTTTATTACTTGCTCACTCACTGGTGTGTATTTTAAATCAACTCATATGACTAAAATGGATTCCTTTATGTGGGATAATAATACGACCAATAACACACAAGCTTCTCTGCTAGAATAACTGCCTCTAGTGCAACCATTAGAGTACTCAAATTGGCAATAGACACAGTGCTCATTTTCCAGTGGCATCACACCCATGCCCTGAATTCACTAAAGAAACAAAATGTATTTCTTTAGGAAAAAAAAAAAAAACACCTGTCAGAATCAATATCACAACAACTCCCTATCCAACAGGGAATCTTTTCAATTGAATATGAGGATTTCAGACTAAGCCATTAAATTGCAAACAGAGAGCTTCCCAGTCCCACATTCAAAGCAATATGACCATTGTGCAATTTGTAAATGCAGTACAGTAGGCCAGTTCTGCTTTCCAAACCACTGTCAGACTTGTTCCCATGCACACCACATCGCCAAGCATTTTAATGAAAAATCAACTATTTCTGATGGAAAAGATATGCACTGTTTTGTGGCTGATATTCATAAGACTTCCCATGTTATTCTGACCTTCACTCCTTGCCTCTAAACCATTAATTGCAAATGACCCTGCTGCTGAGGAGAGCATACCTTTGGAAATGCAAGACTGGAAAACCATGGAGTTTCATGGAAAGTATTTTCTATTCGCATAGTAGCAGAGCTTCAGCAAGCACAACCACTGGGCATGACCTTTCTCAGGACTCTCTACATTTATTTTAGGATCTTACCTAAAATGGCCAGGATATTTCAAGGACAAATTTAAAAAGAACAAAGAGCAAAATAAAGCCACTCATACGAGAGCTCAAATGAGAAAATCCATTTTTCATTAGGGCACACTAGCGTAACCACAAGACCTTACTTTTGTTAGACAGAATGTTGATCACAGAGGGAAACTCACAGCAGACTCAGAAGAGTCTCAGACTTATGAATTCCAAGTACCCTGGGAAATAACACAGACCTTAATATCACCACATCCAGCAAAATGTAAATTAGGTTGTGAAAAAGACTACAAACCTCTTCCCTCCTCTGAAAACTAACAAAACCTACAATTTCTCAGCTTTTTTCTGTCTCTTTCACTAGCTGACAGTGCTGTGTTGCTGAGGCTCGGATAAACCACAGGGATCATGGACTACAAACACAACTAATTTATGTCAGCCAAAAATCAGAAAGATTATTGCTAAAAACCACGGTAGAATATATGCTGATACACAGTGACCCATCACAAAGCTGTTCTGTGCCAAGCTTCTTGGTTCTCTGTTTTCCTTGTTTCAGTGGACAAGGAAGAAGCAATTATTGTTCCAAAAAGGTTAGTGCATCTTCACAGACAGAAAGATCCAGGCAAAACCACCACCTTTTCTTTCTGGTTTCAGTTTACTGTGCACCTTCTCACAAAGAAACAGTGAAATCCCTATCCCAGAGTTCTCACCATGTATTTAGACAAATGTCAAGATGAAATTTCCAAAGACACAAGCTTTCCACAATTTAACACTTTTTTTTATTCCACTTGTGTGCATACTTTTGAAATGCAGGTCAGAGCCAAATAGTCAACGCAAAAAGAAAATAATATGAGCTTTTTCAGTGAGAGCACTGTATTGTTTCTCTGGTGTTCTTGTATATCTGCAAAAGTAACTTGCTCCAACTGTGTTTTTCCTCCATGGAGGACAAGATTTGCTACGCAACAACATTCCCTTTCCAAGGCCGCAGAGAGAAAAGAGTAAATTTGTATCATTCTTCCTTTGTATGAGGATTTCCACTGTGGTGTGAATTTTGTTTAAATTCATTTTCAGAGCTCCCGTAGCTCTGTCCCAGCACACAGCAACTCTAGAACAAACTTCTAGAATCACCTTTAGTACAATTTTCACAGCAGGCTCAAAATACTTAAAAGGAAGGAACAAATGAAATGCTTTCACATAGTCACAATCCTGTTCAAATGAATTTTCATCTCGCCCATTATCATCTTATAGTTCAGTTTTACTGAAATATTCCTGCATCTTCTCTGTTGGCCTCTGCTTTTATCCAGAGCTTTTCTGGATTAAAAGCTCCTCTGTTTCTGAGGGAACAGATATCCCCCTCCTGCCTAACCACTTACATCACCGAGGAAATCATCCCCTTGATTGCCCAAACAGTACCTTAGCAGTTAAAAATATACATTCTATCACTTAGGCTTGTGTGCCTGGAAGAGCAGATGATGCCCACTCAAGCAGCTTTTCTACACTCAGATCCCCCCATCAATTTCAATGCAAATTCCCCATGGAGAACGACTACAAAGACTGTGCTCCTGCAAATATTTATAACATAATTCAATGCAGTTAATGAAGTAACCATGACACAAACCAGAAAGAATACCAGTTTAGTATGTTAGTCCTTAGCCACATGAATACAAATTAACACAGATATCATCTAAATCATGCAATAACTACAGGCTCTGCATTGCTAAATAGTGGAGCTGTAACAACACACACCCCCACCCCCCTCTTGAATTCTGAATGGGAAAGAAATTTAACAGACAAACAAACAGCAGAAAAGCTAAATTTCACTTTAGGGGAAAAAAAGAAGGTATGGAAAATTAGCATAGGTGACCTTATTTGTGGTTCAGTTTTTCTTGAGCAGATACAGTGATATGCAAACTACTTCAATACTAGCAAAAAGGAAAAAAGAAGTCCTTCAGGTTAAATGCCACTGACTAAAAAAAAAAAATACAGCAATTGAAGGATCTGTACTCACACAGAAGGTATCCAAGTATGATAATAGTACCCATCTCTTAATTTCCAATCATCAGTTTTACACTTTTTACACACTGCCTGAGAGATAAGTTCCTAGTATTGAGTGCTTATCAATGCACACATTGGCAATTTCAAGCAGTTTTGCTCAGGAGAACAAGATTTCTAATCTGCAGTCATCTCATTTTTACAAGCATCTGCTATCTTTATTGCTTTAGGATTTAACATTCAAAAGGGTATATACAGCTAGTAATTTACAAGATTTTCCTCCTCACAGTAAAATTCTTTAAAAAATATGCTTCTGTGTTCATATGCTTGCATTGCATTTGTATTACAGAAACTGACAGAATTAACCTAAAACCTAATATTCTACTCTTGTGACTACATAAAAATCATACTTCAATCTACTATTTCTACCCTTGCTTTTCCAAAAGAAAAACCCAATTTCAATTATATACAATGTGTGAAGTCAATGATATTAATTCCCTAATTCGATAGTCTTTTTTCCCATTACCCAAAAAATCGGTATTTGATGCAAAAGAAGTGTGCACAACTCATTATTAATCACTGTCAACAATGTGAAAGGTTGCACAGATAACTACTCATCCTTATAGAATCTGGGCACGTGGCCAAAAAGAAAAACACACACACACACACACATGGATATTAAGTTATCATCAATGGTTATGAATAGTTCTTGGCTTCCAAAGTTCAACACTCAAACATCTGACATGCTGCCTGGATCTGCCTCACAAAGGCCTGGATTTCAGAAGGGTTTAGCTGCACGATATTCTCTGTGAACATACAGTGCATTGCCACATATGCTGGCTGACAATGTGCTTGGACTGTAGACACACAAGAAGTTAAGATATTGGAGCCCAAGACTCAATTTTGCACCATTTGCTGAAGTGCACAGTCACATCTTCCTCTCAGACATTAAGGATGAAACGAACCTATTAAACAGTCACCACATTGTTTTATCTTTGACATTATCTGCAGAGGAGACAACACTGCATTACAAATAAAAATAAACAGTCTTTATCCATCCATTAAACACAAATCAAGACTGGATGCTTTCATTATTTAGAGGCTGTAAAAAAATCTAAATTGAAATCCACTTTCTAGTTTAATAGGAATGGATATAGGAATGGAAAATAACTCAACTCAAACACTCTAGATTACTAATCTTAATTGGCAACAAAATATTATCATTGAAGTTCATCATAGCAATTGACTTGCAATGGAATCACTTCAGCACACTGTTCGCTTTCAGAAGAAAATCAGCCATTCCAAACTCCCAGATGAATTTGGTCACAATAACTGGATACCCCTTAAGTTGCCTAAAAACACGTTTTTAAGCTTTAAGGAAATGTTAATAGATGCTGTTGTATCTTCGGAGGACCACACTAACAGACTCCACAGCACCTCTCTTCAAAAGGCCCAAACCCAGCTGGGGCAGCAGCTACAATACACTCTGGGGCACTTCTGGCAGTGTGAGGTTGTTGATGGTCCACATGGAGGTTCCTCAGGGATGGGGTTGTCCTCCTGACCCCAGGAACAGATGCAGCTGAGGAACCACTGGGTGAATGAAGCAAACCTACCAGCACAGACTGTGGGGCACACAGCACTTGCCAGGACAGACCCTGTCCCCTCCTCTCTCCATTCCCTGGCTTAGACTCCCCCCAGCCCAGACAAGATTCACGGAAAAATAAGAAAATCTGCTTTTCTCTGTCCTGAATATTTAAAATACACCTGCTGAAAAGGCTTACTGTAGAATTATCGGAACCACCAGTGTGACCCAAAGAAGCAGGACATGAGAGACCTTTATACTACACTCTCATCCAAAATCATGAGATCTATTAAATAAATTAGTGGTTCACTTGGAGGATACCTAGCAAGATAAACTAATCAGCACATATGATTTGTTTATACACACACACACACCTCTTGAGAAACTCAAAACATCTTGGAACAATCTTAATCGTAAGTCCTTCTGCACTTGATAGCGACCAGCTTTTACTGCAGAGGAAGTGTTATCAGTCATGATTCACCACCAGAAGTGACAGGGAGGAGAGGACAGCAGTAACTGCTTCATCATCTTCAAAAACATGTCAATTAGCCAAAGTTCTTCAGAAGGGGATCACCCCCATTCCCACACACCTCTGCCTCTGTGGGACATTTCTCTCGGCCCAGCCAGTCTTTTCAGAACACATCAAAACTGTACAGACAGGAACTGTCTGCACCTTGATGCACACATGAGAAACCACTAAGGAACAGTAAAAAAAATAAAGCTACTATGGAGCAGTACAGTCATTTACAGGCTGAAGAGTATTGTGATTTTGTTGTGGTTTATAAAAGGCATTTTTTTGTTTGTTTAGGCGGGTTTTGTTAGAGAAATAAGGATGCTTCAATTTTTAAGCAGATTTCCTCATATGAGGTGAATGTTTGCATTGTACTTGCTTTCCATGTGTCTTGTGTTCTTTCCTGCAAGACTTGAACAAGTATTTCTCATCATTTATCAAGATTATCCATTTCTAAATTCCATTTTACTAACAGCAACAAAACCCCAAATAAAAAACAAAGCCAGCACTGCAAGAACAAGCCAGTTCTCCTCCAGCTTTCCATCCTCCATCACTCTTCTATTCTCCCAAAGCTCAGCCAAAGACCTTGGAGCTACATTGCCTAAAAGCCACACAGGGCCATGCTGATAGCTGGATTAATCTGAAAGTGATGCCCACCTCCCAAAGGAAAAAAAAAANACACTACCAAAAAGCTTCCAAAAATTTAGCTTAATCCAAGAGGAATCCAATACTGGGTGTGTCTCAGATATTCTCATCTGCATAAGGCAGCACTGAAGGGGTCACCCAAACAAGGTAGCCCCTGAAATGTGAAGCCGCAGCACCAGGACAGTAGCAGACAGATCGGTCCAACCCATGTGTCACCCTCATACTGTGAAGTGTTCTTCTGATTGAAGTTTTTAGTAAAGCTCCAGAGATGCTTCTTCCTACTGGAACACACCCAGGCTGGGCCAGTTATCACCACCAAGCTGCAGCACTTCCCAGCTCAGATCCTGCCAAAACAACCTAGAGAACGAAAGAAGGAGGATTTTTTCACACCACAGCACTTCACGCACTCCCCTTCTGAATCACAAAGCTCCATCTTTCCTGCTATTATTTACAATTGGCAGTTGGAAATTAATATTCTCCTCCATGAAGAGATATGCTTGTATACACAGAAAAATCCAATGGCTAAATCTACAAGCCAAAAATACACCTACAGATAAAGACAGGTGAATACAGAAAACTAAAAACGTTGGGTTTATGCCATTACTGATCACAATGGATGTTACAAAATTTGGATTTTCTGCTAATACCACTCAGTATGTATCTTCTTTCTTACTGTGATTCTGTCAAAGTGTTAAACACATTGACTTCACACTCAGTCACTGTGAATACAGTGCATGACATTAGACCACCCACCATCAATTCGAAGTTCCAGGGTCTTAGGAAAGCAGTCATCTGCCTATCTATCTAGAAAGGCCCTTGCCTGTACATGCTTCCATCTACTTTGGCATTTTGATGTGCTGAACTGCACTTCAGGTTATTACAGAGTTTACACAAGGTGAAAAAATCTCCCCCATGTTCACCTTTCATCCTCTGCCAGCTGGTGTATTATGCCATGTCATCTGAGTTTTAAAAGGACGCACCCATGTATTTATTTTCCTCACCTGATAAATATTTATGAATATTTTATTCCAGTCCTAACACATACACACTATAACTAATCTTCCTTTTATTTAGTCAAGCATCTTAAAGGAAAAGGAGTTTGAAGACAGCCGCTTCCTATTGCCAAGCCTGAGCTCCAGCAGCCAGCATATTAATCAAAATGATGCCAGTTTGGAAGGCAAATTAAAAAGACAATAACAATAAACCAGCACATAAGATTAGTATGAGTTTCACATCAATGGAGTGCAGTATTTAAAACCTGCAAAAATTAAATGTTTGAAATAAGGTCTCCTCTGGTGTTTTGTGGTGGTCTTCTCATTCACAGAATGTGAGCTATCAGCCTAAACAGAATTAAAGCTCAAACATTATGCAATTAAGAGATGGCTGGTGCAATTTTCATTCATTTCTAATATGTTGATTTTGATCAAGGCCGATATGGGAAGGGCACACTTTCAATAACTGAATTAGCAACATCTAGTTTTTGTTTGATTAGTTTAACATTCATGTTATGAACTAATGGAACAATAATAGAACAACTGAAGTCCAATTCATGCTCATATCACAAAAAAATTTAACTACAATCCAACTTTCCTTATCCTAAGCCTTGCAATTCTGTGATCTCTCCAGTTTCTAACCACTATCATTCCCACTGCGTTCGCAGGATTTACTTAAAAATTTTGAGTATCACAGTACTAAATTGACAACATTTTAAAAATTCATTACCATGTTTGACATGATACAGCAAACATCAAGGAAGAAAACAAGGCATCTGAATTAGGAGACTTCAGAGAGAGACAGCGAAATAACACAGGCAATTCCATCTGCCTTGTTACATTTTTGGAGTAGTCATATCAGATGTATGTTGTTTATCCAAAACAAATCCTCCAAATTACTGAGGATCTGATAGTCACTGCTGTCATCACAATGAAGAACTGAAAGACTTTAGAAAATAAACTTCAAGCTAAATGTCAGCAGCACGTAGAGTTCTCATCTTCCACCTATAAGTAAGGTTTTTCATAACAAGTTTACATTGTCTGCAATTTCTCAACAGTTAACAGATGTCAGAAGCTACCCTCTTGCCCCTTAGCTCCCTTAAACACAACTCCTTATTTTAGTGCAGAATACTTGAAAAATAGCTACGCAAGTCTGAGTACATATTTATTACTGTCAATGCGCGATAGCCTCAAGAGACATCTACACATCATAATCTGTTAGCAAGAAAAGGAATCACAGTCTTCAATACCAGACTATTTTTTCCCTAATGCTGCAAGGACAAACTAATTTGTAAGCCAGATCATTTCTTTCTAGAGGATGAATGACAGTCTTCTGTAAATATAGGATTTTTATAATTCACCCACAAAAAGGAAAGGATTTTTTTTTTATTCTACCACAAAAAATTACGTCCATTGTCTCACCGACTTTTACTTCCATGGGAATGTTGCAGGAGTCTCGCAGTCTGGCTGAATTGAGTCTGGCTTCCATCAGAAGCTGCAGTAGACTCCTGAGCGGTTGGAGAAAGGTTGAGGTACCTACACTGGCTCCATCTTGCCATAAGGCTGTGCACAGAGACCACAGGTCACTGTCACATCCTTCCTCTGGGTTACATTCCCAGATAAAGGGCAGAAACAGAGAGTGTTTCTGACTGACTGGCAAAAGGGTTTGTGCAAGAAAAGGCAAGAAACTCACATGTATTATCCCTTCCAGTCTTCCTCTGCAAAGGGAAATTACAACTTGATGTAGAAAACAATAATAAGGTACTGCATTACAAAGGGAATTCAGCTGGGAGAAGAAGTTCACTTAGTCCAGCAGTCTCCTACCAGTTTTTTAGAGTTATACCAATGTGACCTTGAACAATTTTAGAAGAAAACACACATTTTCATCTGTAACACACCTATTTTACTGCCAGGTTCTGTTACATTTTAAGTATTCCTCTTAACAATCCCCTGAAAGTAACACACGAACATGAATGCAAATACAGACATATAATGCTTTTCAAGCAGGAATACCTAAGAATACATTTTTCACACTCACCAAGAATTTCTTCATCTGCACTGCACCAGTAAATATGCTTAAAGCTGTTTGTTGTACTGGATCTACACCTTAACAGAGAAATCTAATTTCTCTGTTAAAGAATAAACTAGAGCTTTGCTGCTACTGGAAGATGTCACTAATATTTGTTTCTTAAAGTTATTAAATTGGCTCCTCTTAATTGCTGCAGTGTGCAAGCATAAATAAATCTATACCACATCTGTCAAACTAGACTATAATCAACCAGAAAAAACCCTAACACCGAGTGCCTAAAAATACATACTGACAAATGCATGTCTGTTTCTCCCTAATGCCTCCCCTTCTGGAAGACCCTTGAGTCTAGAAGACTCCAAGCTTTGCAATATGCCCTAAAATTAGTAAAGAAGTCTGAATTACCACAGAAACTATTTCCTGTTCACTCCTTCCTCCTTTTACCCATTCCCTTTCCTACCACTCCCTTCACCAGGAATATCACAATAGATAGCAGACCTCAGGGATATCAAATTTGCTTCCAGGCACAGACATAACAAGAGGCAATGTCTGGCTGTCCAATTTGAATTTCCCAGCTATTTAGGTTTTGAAGTATTTTATACAATGGCCCACACATTATTCCAAGTGACAATTACTTCAAAGCCAGAGGGTAGCCATTTGCATAACAGTGAACATTTTTCTAAGGAGGTGTGCGGGGAAACTACACATTAATGAGTTAGAATATATATCATCTGAAAGTCACACTTGCTTTATAAAAATAATTAAAACACAACCTCTAGCATTCACCTTCTTGTACCTTTTATGCAACAGAGACACCTGTCCTACTAAATGCACAGGACACAGACCTAATTTTTGCAACCTTAAGTCATCTGACATTCAGTAATTTCCATTGGACTTTTCCCATGTGTAAGGGCCAGGAAGTGGGCTGGCTCCTGAAGCCGTGCATCAGGTGAAATGCATCCTGTGGCACAGAAAACATGGGTTTGCTACACCTTAATCACAGAAAGAATGAGGGAAATACAGCAACTTCTGCTAAACCACTGTAAAAGAAGAGAATGAGAGGCAAAGTGCATTTCACAGCTGCAGAAGCATTTCCAGTAACATTGGTATTAGGGGTAAATTTTTTTACAATTTAACTAGTAACAGAAGAATTTTTTTTTACTAAGCAGAGAGTTCTCTTTAGCATCCTACAACCCTTTTTAATATCAGAAGTTTACTTCTTTCAAAACAAAGTTTTCCTATACCCCAAAGAATACACTACATTAGCACTTACCTGTATTTACCGCTTGAGTCTTTTGGTTTCATTACCTTTGAAATTAGATTGATGAAGCCATTAGGATCCTAGTTATAAAATCCTCATTTATAGCACAGGATGTGGAAAGCTGGAGTAAGAGGCTCACTAATGCACTGAGTGACAGCTACAGCATCCTGTCCAGCTTTCACTCTTTAGCCCAGACTCACAAGGGCCCCAGACAAGGCACCCCAAAGCCAGCTAGAGGAGACAGGATATATAATCCACCCCAGACTGGGGATTTTCCACAGAATCAAGATGCCTGGCTAAGTTTTGAAATATTCCAGCTAATTTATGACCATTAATACTCATAGTCATCCAAGATAAGAACAATAATCATATGCAATGCCTTGGGGTTTTAAAGCCTGTTGTCAGCAGCAGCAACTGGAAGAAGGGCTGGATTTCTTCCCTGCACACAAGGCAAGCAGCTGATGCATCAAATTGCTGGGTTTCTGTCCAGCTCTGAAAGATCAGCTATTGATCAGTGCCACTGGCCCTAGAGCACACCAGACACTGTTGCAGGATTTGAACAAGCAGATCACACCAGCACAGTCTTAATCTACCATCAGAGAAGGGCGGGGCGGGGAAGCCAGTTTAAAACTATATGCTGTGTAGATACACACAAATGCAAGCCGGGAAGATCTTCCAGGCACGAGCAGAGTGAGGGGTGCCATATAAAGTCTTATCAGCACTGATCCTCACTCCTTTAAGATTGGAAATAATCAAGTCTTCCATATTATTCAAGAAAATTTCAGCAAACAGAAATAATTTCTGCCTGATTTTGCAACAGCATCTGCACTTATCTGCTGTGTAATCTGTCTACCATGCAAGCATTTTCAGAGGCAGGCTTGCAGGCAGGATTTTGGAATACACCCTCAAGAATAATTGTTCTGCTTTTTGTTCATGTGGGGGAAGACAGATAAGCCCTCAAGCATATTGTAATTCACCCCCATGCTCTATTTTTGGTTAAGCTAGAGATCCAAAATCAGGCACCCTGCTCAAAGAGTGCCATCAGCAGATTTGCAAAAGGTGTTAGAGATGTTTTCCACAAAAATTCCTAGAGATTTCCCAGAGACTCCTTTTAGTGTAAAACTTCCTTCACATTTCTCCCATCACTACAAACCCACAGCACAAGCAGCATTTGTTTATGCATCTTATCAGCCACTTGGTTTCACCTCCTGATCAACTTCATTCCCTCCCTCTCAAAGAGGCTTTAAGCCACAATTCATGTGGAAAGCCATGATTGTCCTTCATGGCTTAAGCCATCTGCTTGCACATGGGTATTTCTTCCACATCCTTGGAACTTCAGCTGAAACTCCTTAGTCAACTTCTTTTTGAGATAATGAACTTCACTTGGTGTGAGGAAGAAAAACAGCATATGTACCTGTGCCACGTACAGTTTACTCACTTTACAAAACAGAGGTAAAGTCTAAAAATGCGGGCAAGCCTAAGGCCTCAAGGAATCACACACAAGCTTTTTTCGTTGTACAGTAACACAGACGTGGGGAAAGGCCAGGGCAAAGAGATGGAAGACTGACAGAATTACACAAGTCAGTTCTAGTGGAGAAAATGCCACAGAGTCCTCAGGCTCTGTGAAGTTCACCCCTTGCAGTCTAACCTTTGGTTGACATCACCACAGATCCTCTGTATTGCATCCTAACATAAACTTACGCAAGTTGGAGAAAAAATATCCTTGAATCTTAAAAAGTTTGCAAACTCCTTTAACTAGACAAAGATTACAAGAGACATCAGCTGAAGTAAGATTCTTTGTTTATACTGCGTAAACATTTTTGACAATATAGAAAATTTCTTCATGACCAGGGTCTGGCTGGCAATACCAAGCCACACTCCTATGACTCTCCTATTAAAACCATTGCAGAAAGAACTTCCAGATAAAACAGAAGAACAAAATACCTTGTAGCAACCATTAAAGCGGAAAATCTGCACCACTAAAACAAACACAACTATCTGTTTCTTTGAGCCAATTTCTCAGTGAAGAGTGGTTTAAAATTGTCACAGACAACACACCCACAAAAAGGGTTACAGAAGCATCTTAGAGAGCAGGAAACTTATGACCTTAAAGCAGAGTCCTGGACACACCACCAAGATACATCCATGTAACTAAAACCTCCAAAATCTGATTCTGTGATTATAAGATTTAAAGTAAATTTACTAACCTACTTAATCACTGTAACAAAAAAATAAAATCGAGTCAGGAACTAAAATTCTACAGAGATTGTTATGTTTACAGAAGGTTTTAAATGTCTGAGAAATAAAGGAGAAGCTGACATTTTCTCAGTTCTCCTGCTCAGTGGATTTTTATTGCATATATATTTCCATAAAAACCCAGTTAGTGAAATTATCAAAACACCACAACACAGCTTGCTGTAACTTCATAAGCTAAGTCTTGCTGCAATTTATAAGTGGTTATACTTGAGTGCTTCCACACTGGCTCAGCAGCACAGCACTCAACTGCATTAATGTCCCAGCACAAAATTCTGCTAATAAACACTGTACTCAGCCACCATTACCCTGCTTTAAACAACACAAGTCCTCAGTGTAAGGAGCTGAGACTACTTCTGCTCTTTAAACTGACTTTGAGACAAAGGTAGCAGCAGAGCATCCTCAAGCAAATAGGAAGTGTATCAATAAAAAGCCAGGAAAAACACAAACCCAGGAGAAAGCTAAAGCATATGGCTTCGGTCACGGGTATCACAACAACTGCTCCAACAAAAACAAGCCAAGAGAGAAAGATGCCCCTTGAAAACAGTGTTAGTCTGCTTGTAACACTGTAAAACTGCAGCTCACACATTCTTCATTCAAAATAAAAATAAAAATAATAATAAAAAATAATAAAAAAATAAAAAAGAGCTGAGGATGTTTATTATCAAGTAGTTAAAGGGGAAAAAAATACTAACAGACGACCATCAGTTTGGCTTTCCAAGGTCCAGTGCGAGGCATACTGTGTCTCTGTGGCAGCATGGCCAGGGAGCTTGAATTGATATTTCAAAGTTCAGGATGACAATTTTTTTGCAGTCAAAACCAAAAATGCCTACAAATCCATGTACAAAAGCAATCACCCATCGATAAGCCTGTGGGGTGCAGCACACCATGCTACTTCCTGTGCTGCTGACAACAAACAGTTCTTCCTAAATCCAACCAGCCCAGTACACCAGGTAAGTGCAAATAAATCTCTAAATAATTAAAAACACAAGTTCAGCAGAGACAAATAGACAATAGAGCACATCTAAGCATAAAATACCCATTTACAGAGATCCTTCCAAAGTCAGAATGCATTTCACAATTACACTTTACTCATCATTCAGTCAAAGGGGGTTCAGTCAGGCAGAGCAGAAGACACTTCTGTCACTATTGAGCATACACATTTCTTAAGGATGCCCCACTAACTTAGAGCTATGGACCTGAATGAAAAGTCAAGAAGGGGGAATGAAGGATGGAAATCAACTGCAGAAATATTTTGTTTCACTCATTAGCAGAAAATGCATTTTATCAGAACACAAGGCAACACTAAATTTTTCACGATAGAGGACATAAAAATGTACCTAACTAGATTATTTTAGTGGCAGTTTTTACCTCAAGCATCTTCTTCAAGAAAACAAAACAAAACAAAACAAAACAAAACAAAACAAAACAAAACAAAACAAAACAAAAACACACCAAAAANAAAAAAAAAAAAAAAAAAAAAAAACTCACCGCTCATGAGTAATCACCCATTTTACACCAAAACTATACCCTACATACAAACTTTATGGACAAAAAGTCTGTAGTATCACCTGTATTACTCCTTTATTTAAATACACTGTTGCCAAGGTCATATCCTGGCATAAAGCCTGCTCACTATTCATATTAGTATTCATGCTGGTAATCCTGCTACCTTCAGATGGTCAGCTTACATGGTTGTTAAACCTGATCAAATTCTTCACTTGTACATTAACAGTTATATGGAATTTGGCTATATAATTCCCACTAGAGCCAATTTAAGACATGTAGATGGCTGCACTGCTATCCCAAAGATTAATATGAGTCCTCTTTAAAGTCAGCCTGGAAAGCTGTGATGAGTGAAAAGAACCTGCTTTGGCTGATTTCAGCAAAGTCAGAGGCAGCCCAGTTTTGAATTCTTGAAGATCAGCCAATACATAAAAAGCAAAACCCCATCCCTCTAAAAAACAAGCACAAATACTAAATCTTGTCTTGCTTTAATCAATACAGCTACTAAGCTGATACTTTAAAATACACTTAAAAAACCAAACAAACAGGAAACTAACTTTATTTCTGCACCACAAATGCAGACATAGAGTTCTGTATTTCACTTAGGAAAGACAAGCCAGATCCATCATCAAGGGGTGTACATGCACAGACTCATTTCTTACTGCTTCAGAAGCACTAAACAATGGTTGACTTTATGTCCATAAAATATATGGTGATAAAAAGGATAATGCACTCACCTGATTAAAAATGAGATTGGTCTTATTTCTTCCAGCACAAGCTTCATTTCCAATAACAAAAAAAATGTCCAGTGATGATTAATTTTAATGGCCTTTGACCACACATACACTTTTCCCTAACAGAAATCTAAGAATTTTAAGCTTAGAACACTAAAGTTTACATTACTATTCAACTCCATAATAACATCAGCCGAGTTGCATCAACATTATTATTGCTATTATGCCAAACTGATTTTTCCCAGTAAGCATAAGTCTAAGTAAAGCTCTCATCAGTAAGCTTTCCCTGAAAAATTCTATAGGAAATGAAATGGAATACTCTATTAAGACTTGTTTTGCAAACAGAAGTGAGAGAGATCACCCAAGTATGCAGTCATTAAAATGGATCTTACATATATCATTATAAATTTAATAATCTCCATGACGGCTAGAGTTCAAGTTAAAATGAATGTCAGCAAAGCATGACCAATTGATGTTATCCCAGCTGCCACTGAACCTCACTTGGGGTTATATTATACATTCAGAGGCCCCATGCTACATGTGCACCAAACACCCAGAGCCAGGAGCAGATGGGAGATGTAGGCTCCCATAGCTATCAGCAAGGAGAGACAGACATAATTGCATATTAATTCTGGTGCATCAAAACAATTACAGAATCCTTTGGTGTCACAGGTCACAAATTTTTTTCCCATCATGCCCCACATGCAGTATGTTGTACACTGAAGGGGGGGAAACTGTTCTAGCAGCCTCCAGAAATTAAGTCAATAGAGGGATTTTGTTTCAATCCTTATTGATTTACTTCAGTCCCAAAATGCTTCCTTGAAAAAAAAGTAGAAGGAAGACCTTGGCAGCTTGTCAGTTAATAGATCATGCTCGGTGCAATTAAGATACATACAGGAGTTTTATTTTGTTCCCCAAATAAATGTTCCCCAAATGCCATTTCTCTCCAAGCAAACAGCTGCATTTTATCCAATTTCTGAAAGTTTTCCAGGCTGCTTAGATTTCTAATGGGGTGACAGGGAAACCACTTTTATTCTTCAGCAGACCTAATGAAATTGTGACACAAACCTCCCTCTCCCTGAAATTAGACAGCGCTGTTGAACAGCAAAACAACAGCTGACGGTCAATTTTTTTTCTAACTCAGTTTTCAACTGAAATAAAAATCATGCAGGGGAAAGGAGCTCTCCACACAGAGCTGAACACAGCATTTTCCATCCCCCATCAACTCTGCGTAGAGGATGACAATCAATGATTTATACAGCAGAAACACGTTAAGTTTTAGTTTGCTTGACCGGTGCCAACAAAACAACTTTGGAGTCCCAGTTGCTCACCAGCTACACTTTTGTCTGAGACAAGGACTTCACGTAGGTCAGTTTAGTGCACAAACCCATCACAATGGGATAACACAACACCACCTTGACACACAGAGCTGCCACAAAGCACTTGTGCAAAAACAAATGCCAACAGCTGACATTTAAGTACTTTCCACTGTACATTTTGGTTCAAGCCAAAATTACATCTGGCAACTGCAGCAAAATGCGAACAGTACCACCAGGACAACAAGGACACTAACAAGTGTACAACATTCTCAGCAAATTACAACACCAAACACCATGAAAGCATTTTTCAAAAACCACTCCACTAATGATATCAACAGGAGAAAAAAGCTAAACTTACAATAAATCAATAATCTGGCCAGACTCAGTAAGAGTCAGCACACTTCATTTGCACTGTGTGTCTCTTTCGTCAACAAATAGCCAGAATTCTAGAGATTTTTCCCTTTTTTCACTCATATCACTATTTCCCCTTCCCTCAGCTGTTTGCTCCATACGTTGGAAGAAGCCTGAAGACAAAGACATTTTCTAAAACATATAATCAGGAGAAGAGATCTACAGCTGGCTGAGCATAGCGAGAAGCAAGTGCAAGTGATAAAAGCATTATGTGGAGCTCTTCTGCCACTTGCATCTCCTTCAGTAATTTAAGCAGAAAGTGTTCCCACCTTTTGTCACTTACCCTTTTTTGATCTTCCAGTCCATGTGTCACAGTCTTTCTTTTCTGATGTTGGCTGGATTCAGAGCCAGGTTCCATTTCCCTGCTAAAAAGACTCTTCCAGCCTCTTTAAGCTTTCTCTAAAAATTCATAGTATAAACAACAAAAATCTAAAAATAATTTTAAAAAACGGCGAGATGATTCCTTCAAACCTTGTCCATTGTCTTTTATCATCCTTTTAAATTCCTGTTTGCCATCACTTCTCATTGTCTTAACAAGCAGCCATTCTGTAAGCCCCTATCCTATAGTAGCTCAGATGAAGGTTTCCACATATGTGCCCTACAGAAGGATGACAGAGCTGAATCAAAACCCAGTAGTTTGTGCCACATTATTGCTCCATCAGCAGCCTTTTCAGTGCATTCCTGGCACAAATAATTTATATGTCAATAAAGGTGTAAATGTGCATTTAATCCACTGTGTTGATATTATCAGCATCCCTCTCATAGGCCACTTTCCTCCCATAAATCAATGTAAACACTTCGCAGTGATAATTGCCTTTTGCAAATCTAGCAGGTGTTAATTACGTAAAATCATCCATGCACACTTGTCATCTTCTTCTATGTATTCAAACAAATACCTAGAAGGGGAGGGAAAAAAAGCAGTTTTTACCAGTTTGAAAGAAAACATAGCTACTGATATTCTTTGCCCACCACCAGGAGCCGCAAGTCAGAACTGATACAATAATTATGTTTTGAACATACTACACTCCTCATCCAAGCTTCTCAAAATGCTTTGATGCCTATTTAGAGTGTTACCTTGCCTTTGGGGCTTCTTGCATAAAACCAGCTCAGAATGACAATATGATACATCAGAGGTGAACCTACTGCAACAACACTGACTGAAGCCTGCAAAGATCAACACAAAACTCAGCTCTGCAGGCTTCAGAGTCCCAGATCTAAAGCCAAATCCATTATTCTTCTGGGGTCTCTTACCCAGAGATCTTCCTCCACAGTCTGTAAAGTTATTGAGTGCCACCTCCCAAAATCCTGAGCATGATAATGCGTGAACAAACAGGTTCTATTATTACTTTGGAAAGAAAGCAGAGCAGCACCTGAAATCACAGCTTAGCAGGTCAACCAGCTTAAAATGCTGTTCTCTTTTTACTGAGAAGCACAAATTTACTACAAGAGACAAAGAGTCTCCTGAGTTAAACTGTAAGGTGGGATCAATATCAGCAGGCTCCAATATGCAGGGACCAGGAAAAACACATTTACTACACTGAATTCCATACTAAAAAGGCTAAACATTAAATTAATTTTAGCCACCTTAGCTGAGCATGGTATAAGAGCACATATTTAGCTGCATGTTGTTACAAGCCTGGTAAGCACCAAAAAAATCCAAACCTGTGTCTACGTAACAAAGGAACTAATAAATAAGGACATCA
This sequence comes from Hylia prasina, assembly GCA_013397195.1. Taxonomy (NCBI): domain Eukaryota; kingdom Metazoa; phylum Chordata; class Aves; order Passeriformes; family Sylviidae; genus Hylia; species Hylia prasina. Next base: position 306,109 of record VYXD01013599.1, read on the forward strand.
TCAGACACTCTCCCACCACTGACAGATAAACAGCATAAAAAATAGATTTCTCACAACACAGTAGAAATGCTTGTTCTGCATGCTGAGGTCCCTTGTTATGCCAGGGCATAAATCTTGACAAGACAACAGGTAGAAATACTGCTTTTGCCTATCACTTCAAATGTTCTCTCACCATGAAGCAGTAGGTCATTAAGTCAGTGCATTCTTCTAAAGAGCACAGGAAAGAATACAGCTGATTGCAGCAAAGCTTTGCCATTTGAAAGTAATCTAAAAACACATCTAACCCATTTTACAAAGAAACAGGAGGTTTCCAATTTTATTTTGAACGAGAATCTCCTCCTGATCTGTGGTTTCAAGCCTGTCAATAGCCAAAGAAATCAGACAGGTACTTTGAAGGCAATATATGGCCTCTGACCTTAGCAACAAATATCACATGCAAAAAAACCCGCAAATTTTATAAATATCCTTAAGTCCCACCGAGGAAAACTTTTTCCCTCCAGTGATTTCACCGTGATGTGACACATGAGACTGCATCAGTCACATCGTGTAATGCCATGCTGGAATAGCATGACATAACCAGTGCAACTAAGGACAACATGAAAGGTCCCCTCAGCTAGGGAAAAAAAAAAGAATAAAAAGTGCAATCTATGGAAGTTCCTGTGGATTCACTATTCCAGCTTTAACCATCATGGAAACAGCCTCTCTGGGGAAACACATGAGGATCTATTTGTACATAGTACTCAGTACATGCCCGCAACCTAAGACCGTGTGTTATAGGTATTTAGTGTCACTGCCCAAGTTAGCTACATTAAGCTTCATATATTTTAAAAAATATATTAACAGGAAGAAAAAAAAAACATCCTGAAGCTTAAAGAACCATTTCAAGTCAGCCACAAACCAAAACATTTTTGAATATCTAAACCAAATTTTACTCTTACTATCACCAGTAAAAGTAAGCTTCGCTTTTTAATCTCTGTGCATATCTGACTATGGAGATGGATTTATTTACAAATTTAATTTAACACCAATCAACTGGCATTAAACACAAAACAAACACTTCAAGAAGAAAAAAATGGTATGGTTTGCTGGGAAAAACCACCACATAGCCAGAGACACTGAAACCTACAAAAAATGCAAGTGACCCTAAATCTACATTACCCCAATTCTCCCATCACAACACCATCCAAAGCCCCCACTCGGGCTCTAGACCCAGCTGGGCTACGACTGGACATCCTCCCTGAATAAACAGGTCTGAGAGCTCAGAGCCAACACCTGACCATGGTTTGAACAAATTAACAGTCTCAACGAACCACAGATGAAGGGATATTCTTAAATTTAAGCCATAAAGGCTCCACCTGGATACGTCCTACCAGGGTCCATCCTCAACACACGGTCCCAAAAAGGTCCCCACCTGCACGGAATGTCGCTCAGAAATAACTCGCTGGGTACCCAGATCCTCGAGGACGCCGCCTGGCCGCCAGTCTTCCATTAAAAGTAACGCAAATTAGCACAACTTTGGGGGGTTTTCTCATTAAAATGTAAGCAATCTCACAACATCGGGAATTTTTAATTCCCGCAACTGCCCGTGTTTCAGGACCAAGCAAGCACGCAAGCAAATCTGCAAGTTCTTTTTTTCACACGGGGAAGAGAAGCCCGGCAACCTGTGAGTCCCGCGTCTCTGCGAGGTGCCAGACAAAACCCCGCAGCTTCAGGGACACCCGAGCTGGGCTGCGGGGCGGGAGGGTGCCCCTCTGGGGGCAGATAAAATAATAACAATAATAATATACAAATAATCGCAGAGGGCAGCGGCAGCAGCATGACCCGCGCGGTGGCCGGCCCCGCCCGCGCCCAGCCCGCCGGACCGCGCCGAGGGAGCCGACCCGGGGCCGAGGGAGCGAGCCCGGCGCCCAGCCCGCACCGCTCAGCCCCGCACAAGT
>VYXD01013599.1:309056-334128 GCA_013397195.1 Hylia prasina
GAGAGAGAGGGAGGGGGGGGGGGGGGGGGGGGGGGGGCGTTGTATCACAGAAGCAGGATGATGTCGAGGGACTTGATTTCTGAGGGCCATAAGCTGGTCATGCTTCACTGCCTGCTCTGACTATAGCCCAAGGAACCAAGGGTGGGTACTGCCAACCACCCTTCATAAGAGACCATCGAGAAGAGGAGTGGTTCCTGTTCCATGGGAGCAGATATTCAGGAGCGTCATCAGCTTTCACCCTCCCTATCCCAGACCAGAATATCACCAGCCCAGCTTTTCAAGGAATTTTCCTCATCTTCTCTCTGCGGTTGCTAGTTAGTCCTGCGTGTGACTCTTTCTGTGGCACCTCATTCCTGAGCAAAGAAAATTCAGTTCAACCCCAAATAAAATTACAGCTACAGTCTTGCCCTGCTTTTAGCTTTATCCTCAAGGCTCAATTCATCAGAGCTTTCAGCCCAGTATTTGGTACATCTACCAGTAAATAAAATTTACATCTCACTTAGACCATTTCTTTGGTTCTGTACTTTAAATGTCAAAGTATGTGGCCTGTGTAAAAAGTAACCTATGAACTTAGGTTGCCTGAGGTTTTGTTTAAGCTTACCTGGAAAAACACAATGTCACAAATACCTGGGCTGCTGTGGCTCTTGGGACTTTTTGGGACAATCTGTCTTGCAGAAGGCTTCTTCTCTGTGACTTTTAGTCTGGCCTGTGTTCCAAGGCCTTTTCAAACATTTTGAGGCACTTGCTGACTGCCAGCTCCCATGGAAGATGATATTTCTGTCAATGTGTGACCCAACTGGCTTTTTTTTTTTGTATCAATATTTCTCATGTAGACAATAGGAATGAGAAGTTAATCCAAACTGGTTCTTTGGCAAATTCAGATGGTGTTTTAGTATGGTAAGAGATGGTTTATAATACATTACTTGGAAACTCTGCTTCTACTGTAACATTTTTATGTTTAGAGAATCTTCTTTTAAAATACGTGGCTAGAGGTAGAAAAGAAGATTCGAACAGCCTAGTCTGTGATAAAGGAAAATTTCAATTCTACGGGACTGCTGTAAAGATCCTTATTTATTTTTCTCAGCAGTTGCATTCACTCGATTGCCTGCAGCTTTAGTTGCTGTGGAGGTTTTCTTCTGTAAATTCTTCAAAGTGATGGATTTTCCCTTTGAAAGAATGCTTGACTGTAGAGAACTACAGAAGTGTCGCCTTTTTTATTTTTTTCCTGTACACATGTGATGCTTTGAGCTTTGAAAAGACGTGTGTACTGCCATCTCTTTTGTTAATTTGCATGCCAAGAGCCTAAAACTTTGCATTACTGGCTTCATGCTCCCAACTGAAAGGCAAGGACAGTGCCCTCCCACTCTTTCCAGTTAAATGTCATCTGAAATACATGTTACTCTCCTCAGACTAGTAAGACATTCAGCATGAATTCTTTCATGAATCAAAGAAGCACAAGGCTTATTTTTATTGATTAAATGTTATGGTAGTAGCAAGAAGCACTAGTGTACAAGGTGTTGCATATATGCACCCTCCCCAGTGCTTACAATTTACACAGACAAAAGGCAAGAGGAAAAAAAAGCAACATTTTAATATAAGTAATGTATTATAAACCATCTCTTACCATACTAAAATGTTTTACTCTGTTTTAGAAGCAGAGAGCTATGATACAGAGCTGATGAGGAGAATTTGCCAAGATCACATCTCCCAACTGAATCAGCATCTTAACCACAAGCTATTCCTGCTCTTGTTGGTTCTTATCCTTTTGATGTATTCTAGGCTGTTAGATAGGTAAAAGTAATCATGTATAAAGTTACAGCCTTGGACTCTTAAAAAGATAATGATCAAAGTCCAAGTTCTCACTGGACATTAACACAGAAATAATTCTCTTATTTAAGAGTCTATACATAACCAAAGGTAACAATCATTGTCCTGTAAAAATCAGTAAAGAAGCACTTTAAATGCACACCTTTAGTCCAAGGATTATGTCAATCAAATCGCAGTACAATTCCTCTGAAAAAGCCATTTAGTATTTTCACAGAAAGGAAAAGATTATGGGGTAGGAGCAGGAGCCTGGAACTTGGGAGTCCTGAATGTGCCAGCTTTATGTCATCTAAGGCCACCCTGGGTTTTGTGGAAGCACACCAGGTTCCCACAGGATAAAGTCTAAATGCCAGCCTTGCACTGTAAGTGCGTTAAGTCAATGATTGCCTTTTACCACAATTTCTATAGAAGTTGTACTGAACAAGCCCCTCCTCTTGGCTGGAACTCAAAGGTAGCAAGTCCTCAGTGACTGAGTGCACACTGACACTGGCCATGCTTTGGAGTTGTGATCTCAGCATGGACAGCAGGACCCGGCCTGAAGCATTTCAGTCACCATTGGCTTCTCAGTCACAAGGCTTCTCAGTGCTGTGGAAGTTGTGGTGCCATAAACCCACTCTTTGCCATAAGCATTTAGAAATATGAGGCTTTCTCTGCAAGGGCCTTTTTCTGGTGCTGCTAAATGTCAGAGAAAGTTCCATTCTAGCACATTAAAAGATGCCTAAAATTACTGAATATTATTCATACTCTCAAAAAACTAGTTTTTATTGCAAGTGAAAAATGTTTCATAATTAGAAAACAAAACATTCATGAAGAGCTACATGCAATTCATCATCTGAAGAATTTAAATCATTTAGCTTCAGATAATTCAGCTTTGATCCATAAACTCTAAGTGTCAACATTTCCTGAGGCGTTTTCACAGACTTTTGAGGACAATCTTGAGTTCATTTGTCTGTGTGTCTGCTGCAGGGTCTGGTAAAACGTTCTGTTACAAAACCGGTAGTTGCAATGGTAGGAGTGTTTAGAAAGCAAAAAAACAGGAATGTTAAACAAAAATAGCAAAGCTTTCATTAATTTTTCAGGCTCTGTTATGTACCTTTTAGCTTTTGGCTGTAGCTAATCAATTTGAATGTTCATATAAGTTCTGACTTTAGGCAATGAATTCTTTAAAATGTCTTATTTTGCATTTTTAAGATGTTATTGTGTAATGCATGTACATTAAGAAAAGCTTTTGCTTTTGGGGATAGAATGCATTTTATGAATCTATTTTACCTCTCTGACACCCAATATAACCTTTGAAAGATTAACTCTTGAGATAGCTAATAGGTTTTCTTTAGGACAGCCAGATCCTGTCATTCTTTATTGAATTCTTTGGCATGAGAAGGATTTGTTTTCCTTTTTAAATATGGAAGATTTCTTTAAATAACATTTAGGTTTGGAAAAAGAAATCAAATGCTGATCAATTGAATACAACAGGTATATAATATCCTAGACGCTGTTTCACCTACTTTCCTCTCCTGTGATCTGAAAACCATTTAGACTAAAGAGAAAGTTCAAACACTAAATTTAAAGGACAGATTTGAAAGAAAAAGGACATCTGTTCTCTAAGAATTATGTCCCCTGTACTTGTTAAAAGGTGGGTTCCTGGACCTCTTTGGTAAGAAATATGTGGATTCCTCACTCATGGCTCCTAAAGACTAAGAATTTATTTCACAGTGCCTTGTATTTCAGTGTAAATGTTCTAGGGCAACCATCTATCCACTGTTGTTATTGTTAGCTCGCATCTCTGTCATGCTCAGAGTTGTCAGTCTGTATTTCAATGGTGATAGAATGTTTATTTCTTCAAAGTAACTGGCTCCCTCCAGGGACAGCTGGCATCTTCCATGGTCACTCATTGCTATAATGAAACACCTTTGCAAACATTAAATTAGGATTGTGCTGAGCTGTGTTTTGGATTTGTGAACACACAATAATATAGATATTAATAGTAATATTGATAATAAAGAGATATTTTTGTTATGCCTGAGTAGGGCTTACACAGAGACAGGGGTTTTCTGCTTTTTGTACGGCCACGCTAGTGAGGAAGTTGGGGAGTTGGGAAGAGACACAGCCAGGACAGGTGACCCCCAACTGACCAAATGGATATTCCAGACCATCGGGCTCAGGATGTAAAGTGGGGAGAAGAAGGAGGAAGGGGGATGTTTGGGGTGATGGTGTTTGTCTTCCCAAAAAACTATTGCACATAATGGGGCCCTGCTCTCCTGGAAGTGACTGAACACCTGCTTGCCCAAGGGAAGCAGGTAATTAATTCTTGTTTTGCTTTGCTTGTGTGCATAGTTTTGCTTTCCCTACAAAACTGTCTTTATCTCAACCCATGAGTTTTTACTCTTCTGATTCTCTCCCTGATCCCACTGCTGGAGGAGTGAGTGAGTGGCTGTGTGGAGCTTGGATGCCGACAGGTTAAACTACAACAGTCCATTTTCTCCTGACAGTTTTCAAGATTTGAGCTCTGTGCTTTGCTTTAACAGGACACCTTGAGAGTGCCTTGGGAGATCTACATTCAAACGAGTTCTCCAAAACACATTTTCTGTGTCTTCTTTTATCTGAATGAAATGTGCTTTACAAGTTAGTCATGTATGCTGCAAAAGGCCGTAGACTGCTTACAAACACATTTAATGAAGTGGAATATTGCAAGCATAAGCAGCAAAAATATTTTGTTTACTTAACATTTATACACACTCAAGTAAAAGCTTGTTATATTTGGTTGGCTAAGCTTGTTTTCAAAAGGGACCTAGAAGGCTGAAAAAGTTAAAGAAATCAACATATGCATAACAACACAATCATTCATATTAGCATTCTAGTTAAGTCAATGATTAATTCTCCTTTGAGGATGAAGTGGTGGTGAAACAACTCCAGCCTCATATCTAGTAGCAATATTACAGTCAACTCAAAATTCCAGATTATATCAACACATACCTATGTAACACAGAAGAAACTTTCAGGCCTGAAGTTTAAAGAGAAATCTGAATAACCATATGCTTATTTGTGTATTTAAATATAGGTTGAAACTAGCTGCTCTCCACCACTGGCTTGTAGATATCTGCTCTGTCTGCAAATAAAGAGGTCAGTAGACTTTCCTACTGACTTTAAATAGCTGAACCAGAAGAGCAGGATAATGTCACAGAAGCAGCAGAAAGGGGAATTTCTGTAATACGTTGGCTCTTGTCAGAAATGAATATGAACTCCAATGGGAAGATGAGAGACACTACAACAGTATCTTTTTGAAAACACGACTAGCTGCTCTGTCTTGGACAATCTGGGTATCTGGAATGTTAACTGAGCACTGAATTAAGGATGGTGAGGTTTTTCCCTGCTGATAAGGAGTTCTCTGTCCTATTTGTCAGTAAAGAATGCAATACCACAAAGCATTGCTCAGCTGGGGGCTGTAAGATCAGCAGTGGAGAGAAAACTGAAACCTTCTGCAGCAGGTCAGTCTTTTCATGCTGACTCTGAAGACAGGAAATTGAGCCTTTCCTCTTGGAGACAGTGAAAGATACTATGGGATGCCTCATGTGGATCAATAGGGTGATCACAAATGCCTGGGAAAAGCAGCTTTCCACATATTTTAGTTAGTGGCTACAGCCAAGAGGGAATTTCTTCTTTCAGCAGGCCTGGAGAATGGGACTTGCAATATCCAAACCAAGAAACTGAGGTGGGAACCCTTATTTCCTTGCTCTGACTATGTCCTTAAATATGTGCACTCCAAGGTCTCAAAAAGGCTTACTGACAGTTCCCTGAGGTTTATTAACAGTTCTTACCCTGCTCTCCCCTCTCTCCAATTTTCTAGGGAAAAAGAAGTTACTGAGAATGACCATGGACAATCTTGTGGCTTCAGAGATAGAAACAAGCAGCTGAGTTAATGGATGATCTAGTGGCTCCAGACAGAAGTTGGTAGACAAATATATCCTATCCCAGGATAAATCCCGGAGAAACCTGATCTGATGTCTTTGCTTGGAGCAAAAGTTAGGACTAGAGACCTTCTGAGGCCATTCTAACCTGAATTACCCAGTCGTCCTATCAAAATGAGGAATCTGGTTTCCAGAAACCTGTGCAGATGTTAGGATAGAGAAGGTGATTCCCATTTAGAAAGCAAATGATGTATTTTGAAAAGATCATATTAGGCCAATTATTTTACAGTCTGAAGTGCAATAACCTGATAGAGGAACTTCTGTTTTCCTAATGTGAGCCTACAGAGAGAGCAGTGTAAATCTTTCAGCATTGATGCAGTCCTACAAGATTCAGCTGGATATAACCAGGACCACATTTTTAATTGGGGAAGCACAGAATAGAAGATTAAAAGCATTGATAAAAAGTTTTTACATTAACTTTGTTAATATGGAAAAGATTATTTTAAAAATGGGAATTTGCAACCTCATGTTATCTACATCAAAGGAAAATATATTTGCCTTGATTCTAAGGTAAGTTTATATGATTATAAAGATCTTCATGAATAGGTGAGGTAAGGAAGAGAGAGGCTCTGAGTTCACATTTTTGCTTTAATATTTTCCACTTCTATAATCTCTTTTATCTAAGGATTTCAAAGTACTCTATGGACATTAATGAATTAAGCCTCACAGCAGTCCTGAGAGAAAAGGTATGATTTAAAGATTGAAATTCAAAGAGATGAATGGATATAAGTGGGCAATAGCTTTCTTAAAATATCATATACTATTCAGACCATATGGAAAATCCCCCGTTTTCGTCTTTCTATCTATCCATCCCATGTGCCTTCAAGGCAATTCACAGTACTGAAAAATTGGTAAGAAGTGTTTACAACTGTTTATATACAGACAGATTGGATGCAATGACGACATGGTCGCAGAAATAAATGGAATAGATCAGACTGGGGAAAAAGAAGTGTTGTTTTGAACACGTTAAACTTAATTTCGGCCTTTAGAGGTAACAGATTTTACAGAACACTTTCAGACTGAAATGGATTTGCTTTTCAAATGACCACATGCAGGACTCTATGGAGTCACTCAGCCAAGACAGTAGAGTTGGAGAAGGGCTCTCCTGCTCAGAATGAAACCCACTCTCTGAACACATGCACTTGCATCTTTAATGACCAGCTGCATTCCTATGCCTTTGCTAACCTGACAAGTTTTGTATATACGTAATTCTATTGATAGCTGGCAGAATTCATCCCAAAGGATGCAGTGTCCTGTGCAATGATAAAAACAGCATCTTTCAGAAAGGAGGCAAAGCCTTTGATGCACAGGGACATGAAATTTCAGGGGGTCTGTGAAGCCTTGCAACTTTTCTTCTCCTTTTATGTTTCCATTGGTCACAGATACACTTTCCTCTCAAGCACATTTGCAGTTTTCCAAGCTGTAAAAATTCATAAGCAGGACCCAAAGGGGAAGTGCCTTGTATCTTCCAAGGAGAATGTATACTGTAATCATGTAATGAGAGATCCCTCTTGATGTACAGCTTTCACTCAATGCAAGAGTCAACAGTCATGTTAAGGGCATGTAATTTCCTAACTCAGAAGTTCTTGCTGTCCTGAGGCATAAGGAAATGAACCTCTTTGCAATTCGATTTTTTTCCAAATTGTTTTCTTTTTTTCATACTTTGAACAAAGCTAGAAACTGAGAAGTATATGCTTACAGAGAAAATAGCTTCACATCAATCAAGAAAACCTGCAATTACAAGTGGAAGCTCATTTCACACTCTATAAAAAGCAAACAAGACCTGAGTTATAAGACATGCATATTAACTTTTGTTTACAATTATAATAATCACGCTTCCAGATAAACATCTAGAGCAATTTTCCTTCGTGTAGGAGGACATCTATCCCTCTGAAACTTCTCTAAAGTCTTAGAAAGTAAAAGCAGGTGTACGTAGTCATGACAAAATGCAGTTTTGTTCAAAGTCCTTTCCCTAGCAGAGCTCAGTAACCAAAGACTGTGAGTAGATATAGGAGCAAACCAAGCAGAGTTTGGTTATATTTATAGAGTCCTAGTTATACTTATGTCCTGCGTAGTCCCCGCTTCCAGCAATTTGTGACTCATAGCCTGAGCCAGGCAATGCCTCTTGTTCTTGTATCAGAAAAGAGAGTAAGTGAATACTCCCAAAGCTTCTTTTGAAAATAAACAGCTGGGCATCACAGGCACCCAGGCATCCTACACCATTTCCTCATCTCCTTCCACTGAAATAGGTAAAACTGTGTGTGAATTCCCATGGGATGCAGGGGGAAGACAAAGCAAAATTCTTCTCTCATTGCTGCCCAGTGAAAAGACAGAAAGAAATGGGCCTGAGCTGAAATACAGGAAATTCTGGTTCAATATTTTTAAAGTCTTGGGTTGGGGGGGGAGACGGGCATTGTAGGTTTCGTTTTGCTTTATATATTTTTTTTTACTTTAAGTGTGATCAAATGCTGGAACATGTTGCTGATGTGGCTGACTCTGAGGAGGGGCCTAAACTAGATGAACTCCAGAGATGCCTTCCACCCTCAGTTACTCTGAGTAATACTCCATGAAATATCCTTGGATAGCAAAAGCTCCAGATTCAAAGAATTTATATACTTCCTGGCTTGACCCAGAACTTGAAACTTCAACTTCTGCAGCCCAAGCTCTTGTATCCTGTAGGGATGATGGCTGTTAAGCCAGAAAGTCACATACCCTGAGTCATTCTCCACAGCTTCACAATTAAGACATTCCTCCAATATGTGGACAATTACCTGGTATGTTTATCTTAATTGTCTTGTATGAGCAAGACAACCATCTCAGAAATAGGGGCTGTTCCAGCAAAAAATTCTCTTTTTTTTTTTTTTTTCAAAAGCTGTTGTGTAGCAGATGCACGTGCATCAGCAGTCTGTCATCAAAAGAACCTGAATTTTTCAGCTACAAAAGTACAAGCAAAAACTTGAACCAACAGTTTTAATGACTGGTAATGAATATAAGATCAAAACAATCTCTCTGGTCCTTCAGTATATGGATTATAAGTAGGCAAAATAATACACAGAGAAGGAAAGAAATGGAAGCTTTTGAGAGGTCTGCAAAATTCAAGCTCCCAAACGGGGGTTCACCACAAAAATCTTGGCTGCTGGATAACTCTGTGACCCTACAGTAGCACACATAGATCACAACAATCAAAATGCATATCAAAGACAGTTTTAATGAGATTTTGAAGAATAAAGGAAATATGTTTGTTCCCAAGACAGGTTAGCTGAATATTGAGTTGTCTTCTTGTTCACTCCTGCTGCTGTCAAATACACCTGCTATGGTCTCTCCCTTTTTTTGTAAACTGTAAAACTATCAATGGTTGCTAGTTATCATACCTTGTCCTATTTAAACACCATATAATCAAATTTTCATTTCAGTTAACAGGAACTGTCTTTCTTTCTTTGTCATTACTGGCTCCTGTGCTAATTGAATCAGTTCAAGCAGTTACAGAAAATTAAAGCCCATCCGAACATTAAACAAAATATACTGGAGTGCCAAACAAACCTTAAAACATTTACTTTATACTGAAGAACAGTTGCAGGTGAACCCCAGCTGGGAAATGTGCACTGAACACCTCTGTGTATAAAGTAGTTGTTAGCATGAGAGCTGAATGAACCAGGCAAGAGGGAGCGTGAGAAAGAGCAGGAGCCACAGCGAGAGCTGGGCCTGCCCTCTGCAGTGCTCCTCACTTTGGTGGCAGCCTGTGCCTCAGGGGAACATCTTTCTGCCCTTTTATACACTGTTAAAGCTGAACAAGAGTAGGAAAAAAAATCTAAAGAATCTCACGATCCAAGGTAACAACTGGATGATGTTTATTTTGGCTAAGTTCTTCTTTAAAGTCAATGTCTCCTAGGATTTCTGAAGGAAGGAATATTTTTCTTTCTTGAAGATTCAAATAAAATTAATACCAATAAAAAGTCCCTATATTTCTCCAGTAATTTTACTTGAAATCTAACTGCTACTGCTTATGTCTTGTAGGAGAAATTTCTCTATGGGAATTGCATGAAGAGACGAGGTCCTTGAACACAAAAAGAATCCATACCCTAAATCACTGGATCAGTCCTGTAAATACAAACATGCTTGCCTTTCTCACTTCCCAACTTAATTTGTTAATTTATTTTTGTTTAATTTTATTACTTCTCTGTCTGGGTAGGGGAGAGGGGGAATGGAGCAAAGAATGTTATGACTATTGACCTGAGACAGTCTCCTGGAAATAATCCAACAGCAGGGAACAGCAAGTCCTTTTCAAAACCAATGAAGCAAGAAAATGCTGTTGACCAAGCTATTGTGAGAGATTTGAGGAAGGGGATGGGGGTGGNACTATTTCCTTTAAAAGAAGCCCACATATTTCCGAGGCCATCACTTTCATGGGAACTCTGTCATAACTAACCCTTGTTCCAAAGGGTTAGTGTTTTAGCAGCAGTCAGACGTCATGTTTAGGCTTATGAGTGCAGGAGTTTTGCTCACAGCATGCAGTTCTCCACAGCCTTGGATTTTCCTTGATCTGTCTCCTCACAATGCCCCGTGGTAGCTTGGAAAAACAAGACAGTATTTCTGTACAGTTAATATCTGTTTATGTCCTTCTTCAGGGGAGCTCCATGGTTTCTCACTGCCTGAGACATGAGAATTCTGAAATCTTCACGTGTTTATTTAAATGCATTTAATTGGGCTTAGCTGATAGCAACAAACAAGCAAGCAAGTAAACAAACCATTTTCCCAGTCTTAATGAGATCAGCAGCATTGCCAGGACCATGTTCCCTGTGAAATGATGGCCTTGAAGAGGCCCTGAGGGTAAGGAGGACCTTGCTCAGATATAACAAAATATATTTTGTTACTTCAAGATGCTACTGCCAGTCCCAGCCGGGTGAAGCACTGCAGCAAAGTTGGTCCTAGCAGCACAGGTAGTACAGATATTAAAATCTGCTTTCTACAAATACTTTTTTGTCTACAGAAACCTCTTTTGTTTTAGAATTACAATGGACAATACTGATATATTGTTGAATCTGTACCTAACAGTAGTTAAAAACATAACAAAGTACCTATAAAAGCTCTCAAATAAACAACTTTCATATTCTTAAAGAACTTAAGAAAGACTACAAATGATGGTTGTGTGAGAGAAACTTCCCACTCAGGACTGGGGTTTTGTTTGTGTTTAATGATCTTTCGTTCTTTTTGCTGATCCTTCATTATTTTTTGCATGTGCACAGGCACATGGAATAGTTTCTCACTCAAATACAAAACCCTTGATGTTAATTCATCTTTTGAGTTAATCCATTTCCACTGAAAGCCAAGAGACTGAAATTATTATTGTTGGAGCTGACAGCTGGGGCCTCCATCAGGAACCCGTAGCAGTTGGTTTGACTTTGCTGATTTTTCCCCAGATCAGGCCCACTAATCTAAACTTTGTACATAAACAAAGGGAGGTTATTGTTGGTGAGCATTAGAAAAATCCAACACTGAAGTTGTGTATGAAGTCTGGCTTTTATTTATGGTATTTGTTGGTGAAACAGACCCTGTTTTCCCACCACATCATAAAGGAGAGTGGAGTCTTGCTCTAAGCTGTCAGAAATCATCTATCCTTTTTACTCAGATATGTGTAGCCACTATTCACACAGAGAAACTCTGTGAATATGTTAGCACGTATTTACATTTTTAACTATGATATCACACTTCAGGATTCTTTTTCTAATGACAAATTCCATGCTTATTTCAAGAAGTAAAAACCAAAACAGGGAGGTAGGTTTTAAGAACTTCATATAGTTATCTATAAAAGAAATTTACTCTACTGTATCAAAGGCAAGGTTCTGCAGAAACACCAGAACCAATGTGTGGGCAAAAAAGTCTGAACTATTGATGAAATAGTCAGGATACTTTTCACTATGTTTAGGTATCAAATAAATAGCCAAAAAATGTAATTAAAAAAAAAAAAAGACTAAACAAAAAAGCCACAAACCACCTTCTGGGATGAAAGCAAGCGTGTGTAATGGAAGCCCAAAGGGTAATATATTCAGAAGCTCTAAGTGCTGAAAATGGAGGCATAGAATGAAAGCAGTTCTTCAACCATAACTCTACTGTCACTAATGTAAAGCTATAATATTTTTTTCCATGTTCTCATTATTATCCAAGCACTAAGTGTCAGTTAAGAGGATGTAAGAGAGCAGGAATTTTTGGTGGGGTGGAAATCTTTCCTCGCCTGTTTTCTTATGTATAGGAATGTTACAATTTTGTCCTGGCTTTTAACTAATCTTGGGTTTACTGCTGCTGTGACAACCTTTTAAGGAGGTAGAATGTGAAATGAAATTATACTGTTACAGTCCAATAGACTGAAAGGACTTTTATTTTTAACCCAAAATATTAACACTGGCAGGGTTGAAGCCTGTATCTGTAATGAAATTGTGAAAGGAGCAGAAGAAAATTTGCTAGCAACCAGGAAGAGACACCACATCAAGCTTCTGATAGGTTGTTTTTGTGGTGTTCTGTTTTGGTTTGGTTTGGTTTTTTTGTATTTTGAGGGCTGGTAAGTAAAATGCAACTGCCTGGAGTCAAAGAATCCCTTTGTTTACAGATTTCCTCATTAGTACCAGAAAGAATATTATATTTTTACCTATTTTACAGAAGATAACATAGAGGAATTGCAAAGGGAAATGATTTATGAAAAAGGTTCTCCTCATCCACCATGTCATTCTTTTATAATATAGCTCCTGTAACAATAGTCTCAGAGGTGTTCAAAACACTGTTTAAGGAATAAAATATTAATCAGAGCAAGAAGGAAAACAAAATATATCCATGAACTAGCATCAGTTTCAACCTGCTGTTCATTTCAGTTTGTAACCAGACATTTACAAGGTTTCAGAGTTAAGGCAGATCATGGATTTTAGTAGGATACCTGGATTTTGAACTGACCAGAGAAGAAATTTGGATTCACTGTAGTCATTTACTTCCTCTTAGAGTGAAAAGACTGTTTGCTGCAACTTCTAGGATGTGTACAACATTTTATTCTTTTTCAAAAGGATGCTTGGAAATTATAAATATGTATATTGAGATACTTTAATTTAAATAGCATTTGTTCACAGTTTCCATGAGACATAAATGTACCTGTTCAGAAAGGAATAAAATAGCTCTCCCTGTCCTAGAAGGATACAAAGTTGAGTTCACACAAAAAGTCATAGCTCAAAATAAACCATATGCTTCTTGTTCAAACAGGCAAAAGTAGAAATTGGCTTTGGGGGTAACTTCTTACCACGTTGCTATATTCAGGGTCTTCTACCTTGTTTAGTTAGACCTAACACAAAACAATCTATTATATTTTACTGCAGATACTAGATTTTCCATCCACTATTTAGGACCCTAGTGCAAAAGAACTCATTGACAAGAACTCTGTTTACTGAGCAAACTTATTTAGTGCTCTTTTACATGGCTCTTAAAGGGATAAGGGCCTCTTGCTTCTTCATCCATCTCCTTACAACTGGAGATATCATTAATACAGCAGAAAATCTTCAAAAAGTTCTTCTGTATGGGGAGAGCTCTTTTCATAGCATGAGCTGGAAGACGAAACAACCTTATTTAACCACAAACATTTTCTTAAGAAATAGCCCAGATCATCGTGGTCAAGTTTTCAATCCATGTACATCATCACTCACATGAGAAAAGTTGCATTACACTTCTTTGAAAGTGATTTTAAAATATCAACAGTAGAGTCTCAACTATGTTAACAGCAAGACTTAACTGCTTATTATACATTAATCAGTCTTACATAGGGCTTTGGGTTGGGCTTTTTTTTTAGTGAACAGCAAAATGAAGATGTAAAGTTTAGGAGCCAAAGTATTCCCATGCCTATGTGTTCCTGTGCTCTCTACTCTGCGGGTAACCAGGCAATACAATCCTTCGGTTACCAACAAGGAAAGCACTCAAGGTTGCAGTCATGCATCCATGTGTTTGGGTATTGTCTTCCAGTTCCTCAATTTCACACTTCGCTAGAAGCATGCGGTGACAGCAAGTTTCAATTACTCGCATCTGAATCAATATTGATGAGCCTGAACTGCAGCATTTGAATCTGCACTTCTGATACGGAGACAGTGTCCTTTTGGATTTTCTAATGCTGTCTGGTTATCCTTATCTTGAACACAGCTTTCTGCATCCTAAAGAGACATATTAAAGCAGGAAAACAGCAACAGACACATTACTTACTACAAATCCCGTAAATGTGGTAACTTCTCTTACCAAAGCAAAAGCATTTCTTCCCTTAATATTAGGAGAAATGAAATGCATCCCCTGCTGCCATAAGTAATGACAGAAAGCAATGTTTTAAGATACTAAGAGGTTGCTCTATTTATTCATGCCCATGGAAATTACACATTAGCTTGCCATGTGCACAAATGGAGTCGCACCCATAAATCACAAGTAATTCAGCAAAGTTTACTGCAGTACATTTAACTCATTTTGGGGGCTTGTCAGTTCTGTTAGCATCACCCCCATTGCCTCAACAGAGGATGGGAATCAGTCCAAAAGATCATCAAAGGAAGCACAGTCGTGTAGCGTATTACTACAGTAGCTCTTCAGTTGATATAGCAGCAGCTAACTAGTATAGACTTCCAGCCTGGAGCCATTTCTACATGAATACAGGTCTGAGTTAATACAGCCTGAGCTAAACTCACTCTTATCTCACTCAGAAACAGCTTATTGGCCAGGAAGTCCTAGGTCCAGGACTTTTCTGTTACTTTATGATCAGGAAAAATAACAGCCATAGTCAATATTTAATGGTCATCTATTCTCTCCCATATTCCTCTTGCTCCAGGAAAACAAAGAGACATTGAAACACTGCTGCTGCTGGAGTTCACTCAACATTTCTATAATTATCCCTGCTGAGAAAATCATTTTAGAGAGGGTTGGATTTTTTTCCACAGAAAAGGGAAAACAGATTAATTCCTTGGCAACAAAATTCTAATTAATCAAAAATGTGGCTCTATTCATACTTAGCTTCTTCATTACAATATCAGATGTTTACTGATGGAATTATAGTCTTGATTCAATGCAGAATCAGGTGGCTCTAAAGATTTAATTATAAAAATAAAAAATTAGGTTTATTGACTCCATACGAGTGTTTATCTTGATCTGTGATTCACTGATTACTGAGAGAAATGATTCAACATGAGGCAGGACTTTCTGCAAACAACTGGAGAGGCATGCTTATCTCCAGCCTAACAGCCTGTCAGTCACCCTGGCATACCATCTCATGAACTGGCTGTGGACCCCCTCAGCCTCATTCCAGCAATTAGATGAAGCAAAACAAAATTTGCAAGAGCAAGCTGGCCTGAGTGTAAAGGCCACTTAAGGCACTACTAGCACTGCCACCAAAGTCATTGGTGTGATTTTTGGTACACAAAACTTCCATTGTGCCTTTTCCAATATAGAAGTAGCTTTCCATGCCAATACCCATCCATAGTCACACTGCATTTCCTTTGGGAGCATATCTCTGCTCTCTGAAGTTTGTAGAATAGGGAGGTTTTGTCTTTCATAACTGAATGAACCTGACCCTGCTTCTCAAATCAGGACATTGATTCATGTATTTAATTGCTTGAAACTTGTCTGTCAATGCTAGTTTGTGCATACTGTAAAGTCCAAAGGAAAAATCTTGAGCTTTGCTTACCTGATAGTGTCTCTCTTTGATCATGTGTTCAGATGAAATCCAGCTGTTGAGATGTGAACTAAAAGCCAGCAGTGGTGCTGGCTTCCACAGATTTGTTGAATCTGTTCTTCCACAGATTTGATGAATGTGGAGAAATGGAGAACAGAGAGATGTGTCTGAACCTTGCTTTCCTCCCCCACCCCAAGATAAAAAACACTCCAGTATTTATGTTTTCTTAATGTAAAGACAGTAATTTAAATAGATTAAGAAAGCAATGGGTATCTAGGATAAATGAATAAAGAGGATATATTCTTGCTACTACAAGCTCAAGAGAGGGTAAAAAACTGAGCTCTTAACATACCCAATAAGCTGAACCCTCACCCTCCCAGGTCTCTGTAATTTTGATCAGCAGCACCTTCTTTCCCTCAGGATTTTTAGTCTACACTATCTTCTAGAATAAAGTACCTATGCTCCATCCCACAAACATCATTTAGGAAAATCCTCCCTAGTAAGACAGTTGAAGTTCTTCTCTACACAGGGACATTTGAGTTTCTCTGTCCCGTTGCCTTATGACAGCCTTAAGCACAGGAGAACTTCTGTTGAAGCTCTGCCACATGTAGAGCATAACTGACTTTTTATTAGCACAGAGAAAGAAAGGTATTGCAATGGAAAAGTGAGGGCATCCACCTGCCATTCTTGCCCTACACTAAACGCACACAGGTATTTTGTGTAAAGTAATCACTGAAGGCACGGGGAGTGTGTTCTCACAGACGAAGGTGACACATTCTAATTCTTTTTCACTCTTTGGCCCAATAAATGTTTGCCTATCTATAATGCAGAAAGTTTAAAATAATCCCAGGCATAGCCAGAGGCAGCTGTCTGGGGAGGCTGGAACGGGAAGCTAGAATGGGCTTGG
Source organism: Hylia prasina (assembly GCA_013397195.1). Lineage (NCBI taxonomy): Eukaryota > Metazoa > Chordata > Aves > Passeriformes > Sylviidae > Hylia > Hylia prasina. The sequence continues at coordinate 325,423 of VYXD01013599.1, forward strand.
CTAGGGAGAAAGGACTCAGTATTTAAAGTCCACGATCAACTGAAGAGAGCAAGGGTCTTAGGCCATCTTTCCAATAAGCACCTGGTTGCTGGAGAATCCATCCTTGTGTATTTTGGGGTGATGAACACCATATGAAAGCAGACTGTTTATTTCAGCTGATGCTCCTGGATGCTGTTGTAACTCAGACAAGAAACAGCAGTAGGAAATAGGTGTAAAACCAGCTGGTTGTTTTCCTAGCCTGGTGACAAACCACCCATTTGTGACCTTATCACTCTCTACAACTTCTTGAAAGGGGGTTGTAGTCAGGTGGGGTTGGTCTCTTTCTCCAGCAACTGACAGGAGAGGACACAGTCTTAAGCTGCACCAAGGGAAATACAGGTTGGAAATTAGGAAAAAGTTTTTTACAGAAAGGGTGATAAAGTATTGGAGTGGTCTGCCCAGGGAGGTGGTGGATGTGTTTAAAGAAAGACTGGATGTGGCATTTGGTGCCATCGTTTAGTTGAGGTGTTAGGGCATGGGTTGGATGCGATGATCTTGGAGGTCTCTTCCAACCCAGTGATTCTGTGATTCTGTGTGATTCTGTGATTGCAAAGCATCATTTCATAGCACAAAGTTCTCTGAAGAGGAGCTTCTCTTCCTTAAACCAACACCAAGAAGGCATCCCTGGCTGGCAGGCCAGCGAGCTTCCCTCAGGATAGATGGTACTTGAAAAAGGTGCCTCCCTGCCTGTAAACTCATTAGCTCATTATGTATCATCTCAGAGCTCAGCCTGCCGAGTGTCTTTCCAGGCCCCTGTCATTTTAATGGACAACTCTTCATTGTGGCTAAACACTCTATCAGTCCCTTCAGGGGGAAAAGGAGCAAGGCTGCACATCGCCCCTACCTGACTGACAGGCTGTATTCTGGAGTACAGCCAGCAGGGAATTTGCAGTGAAAACCCCAGTTCATCATAATTGTCACTGGATGCAGAATTTCCCTGTGTCAGATTATTCAGAAGGGGAAAGAGGCTCTTTGTTACAGCACCACACATTTTCCCGCATTCTCCGCAGGGGAAGAAACAAAACAGAACAAGATAGCTAAGAAATGAATATTCAAATGCATTTAAGGTTTTGGTTGTTTTTTCTTTTCCTTTGTATCTTTCCAAGAAAATATCCTCAGAGAATTATCATTTCTGTGAAGAACTGGCAAGGCTGCCAAGCAGAGCAAACAGGATTTTATTTTGATGGGCACACCACAATGTGTATTTGTCATCCTCTGTGCCTTCCTGGAGCACAACTATTACTGCATTGTACTGCCTGTGCTAAAAACCTTATCTGGAATATTGTAATGCCCAGAGAGAACCCTAAATGTATTTGTCTTGTTATTAGCTTTAATTGCTAGCCTTTCAGCAGGAATATAGTGAACAGGTAATAAACACAAGTTTCCTTTAATAACAGAGGTCTGTAGTTCTCTTTTCATACAGTTTTAGGTTAATGTATATTTGATGATGCACTTTTTTTCCAGTACAAGTATTTCAAAAGTGTGAAACATGGCTTTAATACTAAAAAAAAGCACCACCCTTTACAACTTGGTATTAACAAAATTTTTTATTTCTCTTGACTTCTGTGATATTTTTATCAAAACCTTCATTTCAAGGCATTGGTAAATGATATTTTGCAGTCATTTTAAGTAACTAAGCTTGTTAATTAATCATGACATGATGTTAAACTGATTTTAACAGCATGAATTACTAATAGGTTTTGAAAAACAGCACTTGAAATATTATGTCTATAAAATATTATTCAGTTATTTTATAAACTGAAACCCTCAGGAGCCCGCTGCTTGAGGGTTATGTATATTTAAAAAGTCTATGAAATTTGAAGATCAAGTTAGTAATTCCTCTTGCTTGTTCTCTTGTCTTCACTCACCTCTGCCAGTTCTTCTAGTTAAAAGTAAAGCTTGACTGCCATTAGAATTCAAAGCACTATTTCATATTAATAACACAGAGCTCTGCAAAAATTCTCAGTCCTCTCATAGGTTAGAATTGCTTTCCAGCAGCCTAAGAGGCTTCCAAGCAGAATGTAAGCTCCATTGGGGTTTTAACTAGAACAACACAGACTAGAATTTATGAGTAAAACCCTCCTGATCATCTTCTGTTTGCAAGAGTGGACACACGTGTCAGCACTTGCTATGCCAGCAAGTGATACCTTGGTAAATTTATGCAGCAAGAGATTCAGTGAGAAAGTTATAATGAACCTCTGAGCATATTTAAGGAAAAACAACTGCCAGAGATTAAGGCAAAGATAATTACTGTTGACATGTTTAATCCCTTTGTGGCAGATGAAATAATTCAGCTTGGTTGAGATGCTACATACAGAATATAGAGGAGTGTTTCAATAGAGATGGCATTTGGAACAGAAGATGGCAGGTGCAAGTAAAGTTTATTTCGGGTATTATGGGCTTTGTGGTGGATTTATTGCACTCAAGCAGCATTCTCATAGGGGAAAAAAGAAAAAGGTTATGTGTGCAGTGCTGAACAACTCTCTTTACATGCAAAAGACATGGATAACCACCGAATGGAGAGAAAAGTCTGTGTTCAACTCATAACAGAATTTTGCTTTTAATTGCACATGGAAGAAGCTCAGAATCCCCTATTCCCTTTATGACATTATAATGCATACCATTTCCAAGAAGCCAGGATTTTTTATTACCAATTCCACAACATGGAATCCACAGCACAGACAAGCTAAGAGAGTCTGCCTTTTGTATCTACTTATTACAAGGACTGGTTACAGAGCATGTGGTGCTGAGTACCTTTGGAAAAGCAGAAGGTCATTCCGTAGGCAATCCTTTCAGCTGGGAAGATGGCAGAAGGAAGGAAAGAGGAACGCTGAGGCCTTGTCCAATGTGTTCAGCCATACATCACAAATTTAGAGATAATTACAATGCACACTCATGTCCCTGGGTGCCTGCCATGTACTTGTTGTAGGCAGCCTGCAAGAACACGCCTCTTGTGGCTAGGAGTACCCAAAAGCAGGCTTAAAAGAAGGCCAGTGTGGAACAAATGAGCCATCAGAAGTCAGAGCAAGAGAACCTACAGAGCCAGAAGATGAAAAAGTGGCCCAGGTTAGAAAGGTAGAGCTGGATAGAAGGTTTAAGTGAGACATGTGAAGAGCAAACTCAAAGAAACAGCTTTCAAATATGATATAGCACAAAAACTCAGGAAAAGAATTACAGTGTCATGGAGAAAAATCTTCAAATAGAAAATACTATTAATGTTCCCAAACTAAATTCCTTCCTGATGTAAATCCTCTGAAACCAGTCATTTTGCAATAGAGGAAAATGTCTTGATGTGAATGCAAGATTATTCCAACTCAATGAGTTACGGCAAACAATTCGGCATGAGAATATTAAGAATCTGTTCAGTTGAACCAGAGGAGTGAAGTATGTCTGTGCAATGTCAGTGCACTCTGTTTTGTTAATCCCACAATACAAAATATTCTGCTATTGACATGCCACTGAAATTTACCTGTGTCATTTGACAGCTAAAGAACTGAGGGGGGAAGGAATTTGTGTAAGAATCTGTGTTTTAAACAAACATTAAGTTTTGGATGTGTCTGCACAGTAAATAAGAATTTAGATGCTGCTTGTTGACAAGATCGTAAGAAAAATGCTTCATAGGCTGCTTTAGGAATCCATGCTGGATTCTACTACAAATACATAACAGAACAAATACAAAATAAATGAAGCATTTTCAGTAGCACATCACTTAGGGAAATAAGTTCAAAGGTTCCCACAAATAATAATAAAATAACAATCTTTTTTTTTTTCTTAATACACAAAAAGCTTGGGTATATAAATAATTTTTAAAAATGTAATCTTCTACTTCAAGGACATGAAACAAGCAGACCTTTGCTCCAACTTACCCTTTCAGGAAACAACTCTTGTGAAACACGTGTCTGTGTGTTTCCCTTTGGTAAGCAGAATTCCTCTTAATTTCTCAAAAATATTGCCTCATTTAAATAGCCATTAGTCTCAGCTTCTAGCGGACATAACTCACCTCTGAAATGTTGAAACAACAAAGTCTAAAGTACACTAAAATAATTTAGGTGGTATTACCTGTGAAATGTTTGACTACAAAAAGTAAAACGCATTTGAAGTACAAACATGCTCTTTACTGAATACTCTAAACTCTTAGCTCTAGATGTTCCAGAGCTAAGAAAGTGCCCTGTGTTTGATCTTAAATAAACACAGATTTCTGAGCTGCTATCTTCTTTGCATAATAATTCATCTTAACAGGAAAAATATACCTACAGAAGTAAAGCACTGAAATGCTGTATCTCTATTTTTCTTCATACCATGCTATTAATATTCTTGCAGTGTAATTTCTGGTGCATGCATTAAGTTTTAATTAGCATTCCCTGAAATGACATGCCTGAAAAAGGCATTTGTTTGTTTAAGAATCCAGGTTTTCCTAATGTTTTGGGTTCGTTTCCTTCCCAGCCTTCAGGTCAGAGCTTGACCAGCTGATGTAATTTGCCTGATTTTAAAAGATAATGTAAAAACTGAAAGCAAATAAACTCCAGTTAAATTGAATCAGCTTGTTCAATAATATGCCTTAATATGATTTAATTTTATGCAGACTAATGAATACAGAATTAGGTAGGGCTGGAATAGAGCACTCCATAGGGCCCTGTGGAGCAGGCATTGCCACCTCCTGAGCTGGTGCCGTGCTCTGCACAGAGCGCAGCTCCCGCACCTGGATTTGGGGCTGCCAATTATTCCTCCCCCAGCACTTTTCCCTGACATCACACCAGTCCCCAGGCTGGCACGTGGCAGCAGTGACTCCTTTGGGTGCCTGCCTGCACCTACGGCTATGTCTGTCTGCTGTGGGGCTGATTATCCAGGATATGCAGTTGCCCGGAGAAGCTGTGGATGCCCCATCCATGGAAGTGCCCCAGGCGAAGTTGGATGGGACATTGAGCAAACTGGAAAGTGTCCCTGGCCATGACAGGGACATGGTGGAACTGGATGAGCTTTAAGGTTCCTTCCAAAGCAAACCATTTTAGGATTCTGTGACAACACACTGCTGCCTGTGGAGATATTGCCTGACAAAAATCCATGAGATCTCTTTTAGACATTGCATTTTCAGTCTGCCACATGTCATTTATTTGCCATCATTTCCCTGTCTAATCTTTAAAAGGTTGGGTTTTTTTTTTTGCTTTGTAATTTTTTTTTTTTTTTTTTTTTTTGTATATCATTTAAAAGCCACCTAGTGCTGCTATGCCCTGTACAGAATTACCGATGTAATTTTGCTGGGTAAATAACATGATGGGAGCACAGCCCGCCAGCATATCTCTGTGAGGAGCAGCAGTCTGTCTTGCAGACAGGGAGGAGTAAAAGAAGTGTGACCTCTAGTGAACCCAAGTGCTTATACCACTCCTGCAGGAGGTACAGCCTGAAGTTATCTGCATGTTCTGCAAAATTTTATTCATAGCTCAGAAATTAAGATATATTTTTGTTACATCACAGCCCAGAATGAAGACAAGGACAAGGATAAATGTCATAATCCAGATTTTGTCACAATTTTGAAGTGACTGGAGAGATTAACATTACAGCAGCATGTGAATAAGGAAACACTGTAGTTTCTGACTACTACCTTGTACTCCTGAAACTACTCTGTCTTCTTTTAATTTTTTATTGAAGGCTATAATTTGATTATTTATACTTAAAATATGTCAAATATTTAACCCAATCTACTGAGAGATTTCTGAGGTATTTGGGGGTCTGCTTATATCATGAACTTCTTGCCTAGAAGTACATACCTGCAGAAGGCTGCAGTTTCTCCTTGAAACCCATGAGACGTTAAGGCATAATAAATGAAAGGTATCAATTGCCTTTTAAAATTAACGTGAATAAAAGAAACATTACCAGTAAACATGATGCTTGAAAGAGACATATGCAATAAACAGCATCACTTGCCAGGATTCCCACAAGCTGTGTTTCAACAGTGGAACTGGATGCTGAACTGGAGGCACTTCCCAGCAAATCTGCTTGCAGCTACATTCAAATTCCAGCCCTAGAAAGAGAAATAACAAAGTAGTTCCTTGAGAAAAGCAGCCTGAAATAGTCGAGCACTTGCAGAGCAGGGCATACAGTTCAGTTTTCTGAAGGTTGTAGAGATCACAAAATCTTTTCAATTCACATACTATACTATCAGTGATTTTTAAATTTTTTTTTAAAACTGGAACTTTACAACATAGCATTCTTGTAAATGTGATCACTAAAGCCCCTTGCTCAGGACCACATCCAGAGAGCTTTTGAGTAACCCCAAGGATGAATATTCCACCTGGGCATTTTGTAAGTGGTCTTATACATGAAATTACCTAATAAGAATGACTCCAATAAAATTCGATGTGTATTTTCTCTTTATGTGAGCCATTAATTACAATTCCTCTTGACAGAAGTGCAGCACCACATATAGGAAGCACACCAGCACAAGATCTTGAATTTTGCTGCCTTGTGATCACACTGAAACAAACCCATTATTGATAACATGTGTTCATACAAGAAATACAACTCGAGCAGTGCATGTAGAGCAAACCAGATTAGCGCTTTCTTTAGCATAATGCATTGCTAAAGATTCTGGAAGATGATAATTTCTACAGGCAGATGAGGAGGGATGCTTAACTAGAATAGAGGCACTGGAAGCATTTAATTTCACAAATTCTTTGCTTATTTACCACTTTATCAGTGATTTGATTTGACCAAAGCACTAGGATATATCACACATTCTCTTTAATCCACATGAAGATGCTACAAGTAACTTTTTAGCTGAACCAGCAAAGATAAAAATTGCCTATCACTCTCCAACTCCGATTTCTGGCATCAGGTGGTGTCTTGATTCAGCACAATACTTGAAAACAGCAAACATCCCCCACAAGGATCATCACACAAAAGGCTTCAAGGTTATACATTAAAGGACCCATTATTAACTTGCTACTGGTGCCTTCAGTTGCCACATCAGGAACATTAAAATTTTTAATCTTTGTTCTTTTTCCTTCAAGAGGTATGTGGCAGAGAACATAATTGCAGTTTCTTGTGCAAGTCAAGCAAGAGCAGAGGGAAATACAGTTTAAATTGATGGCTGCAAGTGAGAATGCCCTTTACTGCTCCAAGTGATTCCATAATCTCAGAAAAGCAAAAGCACTAGCATGGTAAGGAGTGGAGTAAAAGAGGCACACAGGTTATTAACAGAATAATTATTTCAGTAGATGTAATAACCTTGGAAATTCTCTTAACCTTTATTTTAAAATGTCCGATATTGTCGTAATGGGCAGCTTGTAAGGCTAATTTGGAAAGAAGTCCCCTGAACAAAGGTCACAAGAGTATGCTGTTTGAACAGAGATAATGGCTTCTTGATTAGGTGATAAAGGTAATTTTCAAGGCTCAGCATAAATTAAATAAATATTCAAATGACAGCTTGAATATAAAAGGCTGATTTTTTTTTTTCTCGGTTTGACTTTTGAAACACGTGAGTGCTTGTCATTTAAGTAACTCAGATTCCATGTGCATTCCATGTGGTCATGCCTGGCATTGTGGGGGTAAAGAAAAACACACTTTTTTTTTAGTATTTATAATTGTACTTCTAGTGAGTCACACACCAGCTCTGAGTTACAACAATCACACCTTCTAGTGCACCTTTTTTTAGAAAGAAACCAATACACAGTAATTGTATCAAAGCACAAAGTTGGAAAAAGAGCAAATGTCCACCCAAATCCCACTTTTTAAGGTGTGGCACATAGGTACTGCAAGAGAATAACCCTTGGCTGCTACATGGCTGGTGACACCAAGGGGTGAAGGTCACTTAGGGGTCAATTTTTTCATTTGAGTTTACAAGCTTTCAGACTTCCCTTTCAGAAGAAATTACAGAGTTACATTAAAAGCTTTGGAAATCCCGGCTCTAGTATAAGAACCAGCCAAGGCGAGGTGGGTTTAAAACCCAGACTCCTGCCTGCAGAACAAAAGTATTGTAACCTCTGCGATAAGGAGTGGGGCAACCTTATCGCTCTCTACAATCCCCTGACAGGAGGGCGCAGCCTGGTGGGGGTCGGGCTCTGCTCCCAGGGAAAAAGGCCCGGGACAAGATGTCTTAAGTTGCGACAGGGGTTTTGTTTGTTGGACATTAGGAGGAATTTCTTCACAGGAAGGGTGACCAGACATTGGAATAGGCTGCCAAGAGAGGTGGTGAAGTCACTCACTGTCCTTGAAGTTAAGGAAGGACTGGAAGTGGCACTCAGTGCCACAGCTGGTCACAAGTTGGGTTCGCTGATCTCAGAGGTCTTTTCCAACCTAGTTGGTTCGGTGATTTTGCGCTAAGCGGCACCAGACGGCTGGGACCCTTATCAGGGAGACATTAACACCCCTTGGGCCAGGGGCGATCGAAGTTCTCACCCAACTGCGAGCCCCTCACCGGCTCAGCCACTCACCGTTTACCCTCTCTTTTTGCTGAGCGGGGGAATCGCTCCAGCCGGTGTCCAGGCCCGGCCCCGGCTGTGGAGCTCAGCTCGGAGCTGCCGGCTCGGGGCGCGGACACGAGGTGCGGTGTGTTTTAAATGCGAAGCGGGTGTGTTTCAAACGCAGTGTGCACGGTGGGTTCGGAGGAGCGCGGCGCCCGCGGGGCCCCCGCGAACGGGCGCCGGAGCGGCGGGCGGGATCCCGTGAGGG
>VYXD01013599.1:334657-369642 GCA_013397195.1 Hylia prasina
GCTCTCCCCCGCTGGGGGTGAAACCGCTTCGATCGGAACGATCGCGCGTAGAAACCGCGGGATGGCAGAAACCGAGCGTGTTTTACCTTTGCTTTAATTTCTGTCCTCAGCAAAATTCCTGAAACTTCATCTCCCTCGGATCTTTATCCACTGAGCCCGTAAAGAACACTTCTTCTTCCTGCTTCTCCTTTCCTCTTTTTTTCTTTTTCCTTAAGAGAAGGTGTGTGGAGGAGCAGGTACAATGATGTTTAAAGCGTGTTTGCCTCGGACATTGTGTGGTGCTGTGACAGGGAAGTTGCGATTGGAAGAGGGTCCCGCGGAGTTGGGGCGGCGCTGGGCCGAGCCCCTTTCCCTCACAATTGCAGGCTCGCCAGCCTGCCTGGAGCCCCGGGCATCTCGCCGAGAGGGGCTCCAGGACCACCACAGACCCCAGACCCATGTCTTGGTGGGCTCCGCGGGGCCGAGCGCGCATGCGCGGAGACACGGCGCCAAAAGTGAAGGGTGGAATACGAGGGAAACTACGAGGAAGTGGATCGGTCCCTGATCCAGCCCGCCCGAGCACCCCTTTCCTTCACCTTCCCCTCTTTATCCTCCCACGTTCTATCTCGGCAAGCCCCGCGATCACATTCCCCCCCTTACTCCGCTCCGAAGTTTGTTGAGAGAAGTTGGGGGTTTGTTAAAGTACGCTGTACATGTTAAGAGCTTGTTAGCCAACACTTCTATGGCTACTAAATACCGGGCTGGTCGCCGGAGTTAAGGCGATTATATGATAAAGGATAAGAGTTCCCTGACATGTAGGCAGGTGTCTATTTAGCCCAACAAGGATTTATAAGCAATATCACACCCACTCCCGGGTCATGACATGTTTCAGCCAATATTTATAGCGCTCTGCTATGCATTAACGTACGTTCTGACTGTATTTGCCTCAGAGGAAGGAAAAGGAAAATTATCCTAGAAATTAATGCCACAGGACCTGAGCCTTAAGCTACAGGCACAAAAAATGTTTTCAGGGAAGGGACTCATTTGTTCAGAGTAGGACTGGAACCCCTGACTTGGAGCTACTCAACAAATGCAATGGGTCTCTATCCCCTGTTGATTGTTATTCATAAATGGATCATGGTGCACCTGGGTTTTAACATCACGGTCATTCTTTTTCTTGATATGTAGGAAAATGAGCATTCTGAGCCAGGCAAAAATGTATTGAAAACCCCTTTGAAACAAGCGGCTACCTCACAGTTGATACTGACAGAGAGACAGCCTGACTGTCAACCTCTAACCACACCCCCAAAACCGAAGGAAACCCCTCCGGCAGATCCATGGACTCCTACTTCCAACCTGAAAATGCTGATTAGTGCAGCCAGTCCTGAGATTAGGAGCAGAGAACAGAGACGGCAACTGTCAGATAGATCAAGTGAGGTCCTACAGACAAAACACTGTTTGCAGGTATGTTGTAAAGTTGTCTGTATTTATTTTTTCTTTTAAGTTAGCTGAAGGCTGTTTATTTAGTATAAAAATTATACATTGACATAGCACATCTTACTTTTTAAATTTTGATTTTGGAGCATTTACCAAATATAAGTAGGGCTATTGACTAGCTACACGCAATAGGTAGTGTTCTGGTTTTATTTCACAGCTGCTGAGGACGAAGGAAGAACATTGGCCCTTTAACAGTGCTCGCTACGAAGCTGTTAAATATCTGTGCTTACATAGTGTCAAAATCCTCACAATCTCTTTTCTTTATTCCCATGTAGGAGCACTTATTGGGGGATGAATATGAAAAATCTCAGCCAAGTCGCAAAGAGAAAAGTCTCGGATTACTGTGTCATAAATTCTTAGCTCGATATCCTGATTACCCCAGCCCTTCACAGAAAAGTTACATTTGCCTTGATGAAGTCACTGAAGAGCTACGTAAGTTGGTGTTCATGCTGTTAAATATTTCTTCATGCAAATTTGCCAATAACCTGCCATTTTTGTTAGTGCAGTATTGCTCCATACAATTTTGGATGCTTACTCTGTTCTCAAATTTATTTAAACCCAGTTTTAAACTCCTAATTCCTAGAGCAATTCTTTTAAAATACTGATATTTCCACAGTGAACTGAACTGAAAAACTCTGAATTCTGTTTCATATTGAACATCTAAATTATTGCTGATACCACAAATAACCAGTTGCAGTTTTTTGCATTCAGAGATGACACCTAAGATTAGTGGTTAAATTTTTGCAGCAGGAACTAGTATTTCTCAAATTGAGCCCACAGCTTCCTGTCCAATCATGACATCAAAGCAAGAAATTGCTTTCTGTTCTTGATGATAACATAACTTTCTCATTTTATATCACAATTTTTTATGTTGCACCACTGATTTCTGTAGAGTTCACATTTCTAACATCAATCTGAAGCTTTTTTAAATCAAAAGGTTATGAAGTTATAGTATTCTACAGCTTATACATGGAAAATGGTTACAAAAAATTGAAAGCTGTATTTTTTAATGCTCTGTACAAAAGGACATATCTTTTCAGAAATGTCTGGCCAAAACCAAGAGTTTATCAGACAAATGAGAAAAGAGGAGTGTGCTAATAAAATAATATGTAAAAAGAAGTTATAAAACAGTTTCCTACCATGAATTTCCAAGATTACTTAAGGACACAATCTAAAATCAATGCAGTGTGTAATTAAAAATGCTCTGTTTTTTCTAAAGCTGGATTGAAAGCCATGTAATGGCTCTTCTGGCAATGTAAGTTTTATTTCTTAAGGAATGCTGAAAGCCAAGTATAACTCTGGAACAGCAAAGTCCTTCCATATATGAAAGGAATATATAGCAAAACCTGTGAGGGATATTTTCAGTTTGTGATATGGAATTGGCAAGAATGATTTAGAAGTATATGAAGAGGCAGGACAGGAATCTGTGCTGCAGGTAATCTGTGCTGCACCTTTCCCTCTGCAGATGTGGAGCGCAGGCGCATCTATGACATTGTGAACGTGCTGGAGAGCCTGCACATGGTGAGCCGCCTGGCCAGGAACAGATACGTCTGGCATGGGCGCCACAACCTCCCCCAGACCCTGCAGGCCCTGAAAAAGGTGGGAGAAGAGAACAAATACATACAGCAAATCCAGATGATCAAGAAAAGAGAGTATGAGCATGAATTCGATCCTGATGGTGAAAGAAATGAAGAAATGGCAAGTTCTTTTGGCTCAAGTGAGCAGTCAGAAATGTCTTTTGTCGAGCTCCCAGGAGTGGAATTTCGTGCTGGTAATAATTCTCTATAATGCCAAGAATAATATGTACTTAAAATGACAAATTTCTGTGAACTTGGAAAAAAACCCCATTTATTAGTCTTGCTTTTTTTTTTTTNTGGTGCTGCCTCAAAGGCACCACAACTGTTTGTGGTGAGAAAAAGTGCTCTGCATTCTTTCACTTGTCTTATTCGTTCAGTTCTTGTAATTTGTTTCTACATCAGGTGAAACTGTCAAATACACCAACATATAATCCAATTGTCATTACTGCTGAATTGTTATAGAAACCAGAAGTTACTACTAAATGTTACAGAAACTTGAAGCATAAATTACTCAAATTATTAATTTAGCTTTGATTGGTGGAAGAAATTTTAATTAAAGGTTAAGCATCTTTAAGAGTACAAGTTGTGAGACAATGGGAAATGTCTATGTGCTATATATCAGCCTCACTTCTGTAGTTAGACTTGGTATCCACCCAATCATCTGTTCCTTGTCATGTAGAAACATGATTCTGGAGTCAGCATTGGCCCTGCCTAGTCTCTGTGTTATTCTTACAATTATCATTACTGACAAATTTCTTCAGTGTTTTATGTTTGTAGCTGGTGTGTCACTGAATACTTTAATCCTTTCTTCTGTCTACTGCAGCATCAGTGAATGGCAGGAAATACAAGTCCTTACGAGTGATGAGTCAGAAATTTGTGATGCTGTTTCTCGTATCAACACCTCAGATAGTGAGCCTTGAAGTTGCTGCTAAAATCCTGATTGGAGAAGATCAGTTAGAAGACCTAGATAAAAGCAAGTTTAAAAGTAAGTACAACAGCAAGTGTAAGCTAAATGAATTATCCCAGTACTACTATATATAACAAAAAATAGTGTCTTATTTTTCCTGTCACAAATATTTATTTGAGCCTCCAAAAACTCACTAAACACCTTCATTTGTGTTTATAATTTTTTGTATGGTCATTGATACATAACACCCACCTGAGAGGAAAAGCCTATTAAATTCTCCCCCGTGAAGTAATGTCACAAGGCTCCATATTGGTAACAATTTATCTTTCCTCAAGCAAACTGTCTAAGTTTTCTGCATCGTTTCACCAAAGATGCCCCAGAATCATGCAAAATCTCTGTTTTGGCCACACAACTAACTTGGTAGGATTCTGAAGAAATTCTGTAAATGTCCTGCGACCAATTTGCATGTCAGAGGAAGTGAAACTCTGTGCTCTAACTGCCAATTATTTCTTCATTCTTTTACCCTTCTCTCAGTTCCCTGCACATTTCCTCCTCTTCCTCTCCATTCAAATGAAATGGTATTTCTAGGTCTAGGTCAGTAGATATATAATAATTAAAAATATGCTGCTTTTGAGGGATAGTTGTGGCTTTCATTGAAAATTAGACTCTTCCTTGATTTTCAGATTCCTTTGCTTGCTTGGGTTATTTTTTGTTTTGGTTTGGTTTTGGGTTGATTTTTTTTGTGGAATTGTGTCTATGCAAATACTGTTCCTTGCTGGTTTCAGTTCATGATTCCTTTCCACTGCCTCACAGCAACATAGAGAGGGTGGATGGCTACTCAGCAGGGTTTTTTGCTTGCTTTTATTCTTCCATAAGAAGATCCTGTCTCACAATAAAAGCATTTTCAGGGCATTCTATCTGTCTACCTGTATTTCAAGTATCAATCCCACATTTTACCACATTCTCGGTTATGAATTATGAAGCCAAAAAATTCCATGACCTAAGCACATTACTCTAGAACTCACTTGTAGTTCGACTTCTACCTGAAACTTTTCCCTAATAGCTCAACCCAGAGACAGGAAAGACATGCAGGATGATTATCCTGTTGGATTTTGGTGTCTCTCTTCCCTCCAGTTCTCACGTTTGCCATTGCATGTGTGTACCTGCCTTTTAATCTACTTATATTTAAGATAGGATTTGTGTAGGTTCGATTACTGCACAGAAATTAACTTGTTTTGAAAACGTTTTTTCCATATTTACCATAATAAACTTCACAGCGTCTTCTAGATCTGTATCTATGTCCTTCTATTTTACATGTAAACTTTGTATCACAATGTTATTTCATTGTATAAATACTTGTTCCACAAAATTGTTCTTATAATCTTTAAAAGCTTTTTCCTTTTAGCTTCTTAAAGGGTGTTACAACATTTCTTTATCTGATACATGCTAACTTGTTAATTGCAATTGCTATACTTTACATTTATTTCTTTTATTTCAGCCAAAATTAGAAGACTTTATGACATAGCAAATGTTCTCAGCAGCCTTAAGCTTATCAAAAAAGTTCATGTTACAGAGGAGAGAGGTAGAAAACCAGCATTCAAGTGGACAGGACCTGAGGTCTTGCCAAATACTCAGGGTAGGTGTGTCATTTCCTTTTGTTCTGCTGATGATATTAATTTTCTTTTGTTTTTGCAACTAGAATTTTTTGACCAAAAGACACAATAACTAAGCAGAAAATCTGTCATCACTGTCCTTAACAGCGCAGCAACCAGTATTTATTTGCACACAATGGATGTTCACCTGCTGAGATTCTTGAATTTCCATGTTTGCTGCTGCTGCTGCTGCTACTTCCAGAATTATAAGCCAGGCTCAAATAATTGCTTTTAATTTCTGAATCTGCATATGATACACATTTTTCTTCTTTTTTTCTGTTTTTCAGATACAAAAGGTGAAGCAACTTCTACAACCTGTGCCCCACCTATTTCAGAATCCATCCCTTCCAAAGAGCAGTGCTCCAAAGCCCTTTTTCCTTCAAAAGGAAAGCAAAACTTCACTCGGCATTCATCTCTAATAAAATTAGTTAAGAGCATAGAGAATGACAGAAGGAAGATCCAGTCTGCTCCAACCAGCCCAGTTAAAATAAGTGGCAGTATGTATCTTTTCCTGATTTTTCTTTTAGAAGCTTCTTTTTCTTTGTTTTTAAGTCAGATGTAGTCTTGCATTAAATATTTGGGCTTGCCCTCCTTTCACAGGACATGTAGATGCATGGGTGGTGCCTCCTTTCAAAAAATACATCTTAAGAACTCTCAAAAATAAAGAAATTATTACAAACCTTCTGTTTGTCTAGAATCACTGAATCTCTGAATAGTCAATCTTCTCTGAACCTGCTTTGTTGTAGAAACTCTGTTTTGGATCATACTATCTAGGCAGTTCTGTATTCCCCAAAATGGCCAGAAAATTACCTGTGACTGTTCATGTTCTTGCTAGGTTCCTCTCTGGGGCCTTTGAAATTTGTTTGATGTAAGCTGACATCCAGCTGATCAAATCAAATCTGGACTGAGTTTGAGAATAAGTTGTCTCATTAAATGTGTATGTTACATTACATAATGCAGTCTCCTTAAGTTAAAGTTAAATTTTAACCTCTGAACTTGATGTACTCACAGTTCTGATTTGTTCTTCTCCTCCAACCAGGTACTTATCAAAGTTTACCAGTTTTCCCAAATACAATAGCTCAGTTTCCAGCAATCCCTAAACATCAGCTGGAAGGACAATCCAAGTAAGTTTGCACAAGTTTAAAGGTGAGAACAAGTTGAAGTTACGTACAGTTTGAGTGGGGCAATAGCCTGCAAAAACCAGTAACCCTGGGTACTGCAGGCTAGTTTTTCATTTATTTTCTCTTTAGTGGATTGAGAAGTACAAGTTTATGTTAAGTCTTTGTATTACAGAAGATCATTTGTCAGGATATTCATTTCTGCATGAAGGAATTAAAACACATTTGGGATTTTTTTGTTTGTTTCTTGCTGAAGGACAGCAGGAGAGATGCAAATGAAATGTGCTCTGTCCTCGCCTGAGGCTGTCCCCAAGCCTGAACCCTCTCAGCAGCCAGCTCTAAGCCAGCCCCTCGGGGTTTGCCCTTCAAGCCACAGCTCTGTGTCACCAGTCATCCTACCTCATCCTCAGTCTGGGGTTTCATATGCAATCTGTCTGCATCCTTCCCAAGCCCACACAGTGACAACCTACAGCCCAGGCTTCATGTTGCAGCCTCTGCCATGTGCTAACATAACTGGAATTAAAAGTAATAATTCAAAAGTATTAAACAAAATAATCACTGAGGAAGGGGACACTCAGAGAGGTCCTGATGAGATTACAAAATCCTTGGCAGCTGAAGAAAGACCTGAAATGAAATCAGAAACTTCATCTCAGCGGTGCCTTAAAAGATCACAAGCATTACCAGAGAATAATTTAATTAAAAGGCGTAAAAGTGATGAGGAAAACCTTGATACTTCTTTGGTAAGTTAAATTAGTTTTAAAATGCCATTTTATGGTTTAGTGATGTTGCCACCTACTCATTTTCAAAGTGATGTAGGAGCCTGCCAGTGAATGTAGGCGTTTTAAATAACACGAGGCTTGAAGAGATGGCGTTCATCTGCTGTGCTGTTTGAAGGGCTGGGGTTTGTATCTAGGAAGACAAAGTGTACAGGTGTAGTAAAAATAAAACAACTCACAAAACACTAGGTCAAAACTCATCTATTTATACACAATTCTGGAGTAGGTCAGGTTGAGAGTGAGATTGGAAGCAGCTGATCTTCAAGGTCCCTTGAATTCTAGAATTCTGTAAACTTGCTGGCACCCTTCTTGGTTTTAGAAGTGTTAGGAGGGAAAGTGGATGTATACAAGTCACTGGACAGGGATCATCCCAAAATCCTGATACCTTCTAAATATTTCCACCCAGTGTTGGGTTGTTGTAGGCATAATAGAACAGCATGAAGAGAGTAACAGATTCAGATAAACTTGGTGTATATGGAGAGATTGGGACTGAATTGCTTTCTACTCCTCAGTTGCTGATTGTTTTAGCATATCTGTAAATTATAAATCTGCTGTAAATTTGGCTTGCCAAAACAGTCCAGAGACCAGAAATTTTTATAGCACAAACTTGGGAATGAGGAGAAAGTAAAAATCATGCTTTCCAATTTTTAAGCATGTATAAATATCACTGTAGGGCTCTAATTGAGATCGTTAAGCCTTACAACACCTGCCTTTCTTTTTGTATGTACTTTTTTCAAAGGGAGAATCCACTAAGAATGAAAAACCACCTTCCAATAGCTCACAAACTAATCATAAAGTCGACAATGTCCAGGAAGAGAGACAGAATGAAATCAAAACAGGAGATCAAAACATGGCAAGTTGCTGTGACCAATGTACAAAAGAAAATATCCCAGAAGATGAAGATAAAATCCAAACAAAACAAGACATTCCTGTGGCATTTGCCATTCCTGCTCCTGAGGTAAGATTTGTCTTGCCATTCCCGGGGAAAACACTACTTGGAGTCTTTGCAAAAGAAACAAAACTATAACGAACAACAATTACAAAGGTTGAATTAATTTTAATATGCTTTTAAAACCTTATTTTGTAGGAATGTAGGATTTCTGTTTCTGCATTGAGTACACAAATAGGACATAAAGAGGCTTTCAGGCTTCCATTGGAATGAAGGTCACACTAAGGAGCTGAGGGCAGTGTTGAGATCTCTTGCCTCCCCAGTCCTTTGCATACACTTACTGTCAAATACTTTTAAACAGAATCACATGAAACTCTCTTCCTCAGTAAAATTCAGTATTCTGCAGTTAAGACTGATTGATATGGAGAGCCTGAATAAAGAACAGTTCTGTTGACAAAAACAGCATGTCTAAATACAAAAGTTTTGTCTTCCAATATTTGTTTTATGAAAAACACAATCCAAGAATACAGTGATGTGATGATTTAATGGGTCCAGGATGTTTCTTCTGGAAAAATAGTATTCACTATCAGGGTTTCTTTTCCATCTGGTCAAATTGCATTGTGTTAATCCCAGGTGGATTTCCAGCTCCCCACCAAGAGCATCAACTGGAAATGGAGCCAGCTGACTTCTGTGTGGTTTTAATTGAAAGAGCATGTCCTTGAGCCTGTTGTTTCTGTCTTTCAGACAGAAAGTAGTACAGGCATGGGATATGGCATCCTGGGGACATAGAGGATAAAGAATAAGAACAAGGCAAGGGAGGGTTGCAGTGTTGGAGAAAACGTTTGGGGTTTATTACATACTTGAGCTAAAGGTCTAAAAGTGTGCTGTCTCTTTCTTTCTCAGACTTTTTTTCCATCTGGTTATCTGATTCCTCTGACTCACTGCACCCATGGCAACAAGGCAGAGTGCTCCAATAAAGAGAAGGGTGGGATGTGTTCTCTGCAGCACACAGCCTACAGCTCTCCCATCACTGGTGAGTGTCCAGGGAAACAGGCATGGGGGTGGCTGGCTCAAGGGGCTGGGGCCAGTTTGTCCTAATTCCTTTCAACACTTACGTTTCTGTTCCAGGTGTCATTCCGATGCCAGCCTCAGAACTGAAAACAGTCAATATTCCTGCTTTTCATATAACACCCTTGAACATAATGCTGTCACCAAATTCCATAGCTGCTGCACCTGTACTGAGCAACTCCTGCCTCAATTTGAGCACTACCAGTTCTGCCCCAAATCCAAGCTCTTCAGCTCTGAACTTTATGCTGCAACACATAGGACTAATACCTGCTGGTGTGCAAGTTGCTGCAAATCCTGTTCTTCAGCACGTGCCAGTCTCTTCCCAATCAGAAAATATCAACCATAGCTCAGGGAGCACAAGCGTGCAAGAAGGGAAGGTGAGTTAAATATATATTGCAACTCCACCTTGGTGGGTTGAGTGGGAAGTGCGGTGCAGTAATTCCCTTACAGCAGGTAAAACTTATAAATAAACATTTCTTTTTGATCTTTAGAAATCAGCACTGCCCAAAAAGAGCTAGCAGTGAAGGCCCAGCCTAAGTACAGTAGAAATGAGAGGTTAGCAAGGAAGATAAGTGACTTATTTGTGATGGAAGTGGAGCCACCTGGAAGATGACAAGATGTGAAGAGACAACTGTTTTAGAGGGAGGATTTTACATAGATCTGAGATTGTGCTTATTAACAAATTGTCCCTTTGTTACTTTATCTTTGCTTCTCGTTACTTCCCTAATCTACCCTCAAGTTCTTGTGTTTAATGGTAGCTTTTCTTTTAATAGGATAGGACTGTACAGGATTTTAAATACTTTCTTCCCCACAGGAAGCTTCTCTGTATATTTTATGTAATACTGTATTGCCTACTATCTGTTTGTGTTAAAAAAGAAGGGGATTAGAGAAACGATCTTTTTATGTATTTTTATACTTATATCAAGGAATGCAGGTATATCCTTCTCAGTAAAAGGTTAAGTTTTTAAATTTCAGGGGAAAAAACAACTTTGCTAACATCCTGCAGAAACTTAGAAGTAGAATTTACTTTTTATTCCCCCATAAATGAAAGTAACTTTCTCTTTCCTCTTCAGCCTTCTGCTCCAAAGGAACCTCAGGAGCCTCAGGCAGTTACAGAAAACTTTTTCCGCACACCAGGAGGGCCAAATACAGAACCTTCACTATCTGCAAACTCAGACGGTACCCAGAGAGCCTGTCAAGGAACTCTATATATTCCTCAACGAAAACTTGAAGTTTCAGAAGACTAATTTTGGGATAGGGAATTGCTGACTCTGTTAGCAGGCAAAATTACTGGTAACACACTGCACACGTCTGGCATTGTATGATGGACAATGGTTTGGACACGTATTGCCAAGACCTCAGTGCTGGAACAGCCTTAGTTGACGCTTTAGAAAATAAAACTGACTCTTAAGGAGAAAGTTAATGCCTAATGAATTTTTCCAAAAGGCTTACCTGAAGTATTTTAACAACAAAGTTATGTATCTAGTGGGGTTTTTTTTGTGAGTGTGTGTTGATTTCTTCTATGCAAAGTAAGCTGAAATTGTCTTTGTACAGAAAGGTAGTCTGTCAGTCAGTACATATTTTGCACCAAAAAAAAGTACTGTGATTGTGTAAATATTTTATATCTTAGCAAAAAGGCCATAGTTAAAATGTTTTGCTTCTGTGTTTAATAATGCTCTTTTGTAAAGTTACTAAGAAGCACCAAAAAAACCCCCAAATTTTCTTAATCAATTTTTATATAAGTTAAGAATTATTTATACTGTATTTTTAAATTGAATTGTTCAGATTAAACTTACATAAAACTACAGTGACTTTTTCTGTTTGATCAGATTAGATTACTTGAGTTATAGATATATGTATATATATTGCATATTCACTGATATCTCTTCTTTTTTTGTCAGTCAGGGGTTGCTGTGTTCTGAAGGAAGGGGGGAAAATGGTATTTTGTGAAAGAGTGAATTAAGTAACTCAATGTAACTTCTGAAGTCTTATCAGTAGATATTACAAATCCTAAAAACAAGTAAGAAGAAAACAGTTAGAAAGTAAGAGATCACCCTGGAGCATTCAGGAACGTGTGTCCAAATGTCACAGAAATTTCAAACAGGTTGTCAAACCACTTGAATTTAAATATAGGCAGCAGCGTCTCATATACACTGAAGGAAGAAAGATGAAGACTCCTTATATACAGTTCACACTCAGATAACAAGTAGTAGCTAACAAATTAAATAAAAGTACAGTTTATCTGCGTTCCCAGGTAAAATGTGCCTGGCAGACCAATCTGAGACAGGAGAAACACTAGCAAAGCCCAAGATTCAGGCTTTGACTGCATTAAAAAATATAATTAAACCAGATGCCACAGTAAAGCAAACTCATCTGCTCTTTAACAGTGCAAAGTTCTAATAAAAAATACACCTGACAGAATAGGATCACTATTGAAATATTCCTTAATGAGGGGAAAGAATAAAAGATGGAAGAGGGAAGAATTCTCACTAGAGCACTGAGTAGATTTTTCTTTTCCAGAGAAATAACTGATCTTCCTTACACCTCCTATCAATTTCATTCTGGAATATAAAGGCAAAGGTTTTAGAAACTTGCATTACTCAGTGGAAACAAACTACACTCCTTTCATTTTTGAGCACCAAAGCTGACAGAGTAAGAAATTACAGTAATGAGGCTTGGTGCTGAGAAAGCTGAGCCTATTTAGGAAAGCTGAGCATATATTCTGACTTGCTCCAGTGTCCCTTGGCTCCTGACACACTGCAGCTGCTTTTTCATAAGCATTTTTCTTCCTGTGTGCTGGTTTTGCAGGCTGAAAAGCTGCTGCTTTCTCAGCTCCAAGGGACTCATGGCCCAGCAGACCTGCATTTGTCTCTGACAGCCCCGCTCCCTGCTCTTCCCACCTGCCTCACCTCCCCTGGAACATGCCCTGATGTGCCCTGGGGAAGTCCCTCTGATCCCCGGGCTGGCTTTGCTTTTGAGTCACTGCATTCCAGCTCCTGGGGCAGGGATTTTTAATCCCTTCCATTGATTATAGAAAACTACATTCTCACTCCAGTTCGTGCATATGCAACTCCAGTTGCATATCTTGTCCCAGGTCCTGCTAACCACAGCTGATCCAGAATTATAGGTAATCCTAACTAACCTGTACAGATCAGAGCTGTTCCTTGGAGCTGTGAAGAGCCTTTCAACAATACTTAAAAGGGGCACACAGCAGCACAGAAATTAGGCAGCACCCAACACCAGGAAAACTAAAAGTTCATCACCTGCATTTTCCCCTTAAATCCTCTGCCAAAACCAAAGAGAAAATACTTATATTTTGGGACAAAATCTTTCTATGCATAGAGTTCCCTGCATAGAAATCCATCCAAGTACATAGTCTATAAAATGAACGTGAGTGAACATTAGAGAAGGTTCATCACTCTCAAATGTCAGGAGTCCTAATATAAGTCACCAAAGGTGCAAACACAAAGATTTTAGAAGCTTCTCAGTGCTTCTCATGTACTCCAAGAGGGAAGCTCAGGCCTGCCCCAACCCCTCCTGCCCCAACTCCTCCGTGCTGTCCTCTTACAATGAACCCTCATACCACACTGTCCCCTCTGCATTTGGCTTTATTTGATAGAGAATGGCTCCATTAACTAATGGCTCCATTAACTCCATTAACTATCTGGGGAGAGAACAACAAAGAAGAGATGGAGTCCAGCTCCTCTACTCAGAAAAGAAATAGTCCTTCAATTTTACACCAAGGCCCTGTCTCCACATTATAAAATCCTTGCCAGACTCAACAGCAAACAGATTTGTAGGTTCCTAAGAGTTTTCTTAGCAGCCTCAGCTAACAGACCCCTAAATCCTAAAGTCTGACATGGATTTGGCACCTAATTTTCTTATGCTTCCATGAAAGTCCCCAAGTTGAGACTTTCAGCTTGTGAGTTCTGGTGTTTAACCCCTGGGATGGGCCCTTCCATACACAACGAAGTCCATGATCCTGAACAAAGTTGCTAAACCTTTAAAGCCCTTAAAATAAAGCCCTGTAAAAAAGTGCTTCATACTTTACTGCCCACATCTCTAACACATCTGCAGCCTCATCCATTTCCAAGGGGCTCAGTCAGGCATGGCAAATATAATTGCAATAATTACACAGGCTAAATATTATACATATTAGCTTCCCACCTTAATGCCTAAAACAGTAAAAAAAAGAAAGATTTGAGATAAAAGCATAATTCTCTGTATCCTAGAAGAAAAACCAGTTGTATCTCTCAAACCATGAACTGCAGAATGAAATGCTATTCAGTTTAATAAAACCACTGTTTTCATAGGGGTGCTACAAACAAGTTTTTACTTATTATTATTATTAACAATTATTCTGGTAAATTATTTTTGGCAGTCTGACCATTAATAACTGGATCGTCATTTTGGGGACTGTTTTTTATGATTCACATTTAAGCAATGCAGTAGAGCAACTATAAAAC
This sequence comes from Hylia prasina, assembly GCA_013397195.1. Taxonomy (NCBI): domain Eukaryota; kingdom Metazoa; phylum Chordata; class Aves; order Passeriformes; family Sylviidae; genus Hylia; species Hylia prasina. The sequence continues at coordinate 348,587 of VYXD01013599.1, forward strand.
TTTAATCTTTATTTCTGATCTGTTAGGCTGCAGCCAGGAATGTCCTTAGGTGTAATCCGAGGGGCTGCATTGTTGTCCACCTACTCACAAGCGGACATAAGGGAACAAAATGCCAGGCTTTTGTCAGAGGTTATTTTCAGCTTGGTGATAGCAATGGTATTGCTCAGATCCCTGAAACTCTCACTCCCCTCCCCTCCCAGCTTCTAGGGCTGATAGAGGTGGTCACTGCATTTAAAGAGAGCAGGAACCCCTCCCGTTCATACCCATTGAGACCCAAGAAAAGCGGGAGAAACTTCAAGTGATTCTGGTAAGTAGAGTCTCACAGGTTTTCCCAAAAAGGGTTTGGGTATTTTTTTTATTCCTAACAGATGATAGAAGCAATTTGTTGCCTGACAAAGAAAACCGTGTAGGTATAATACAGAAATATGAGTCCTACAGAGCAGTGTTTTAGGTTTGGAGTAGCCGGTAGAAAGAGAGATTGTTCTGGCTGAGCCAGGCAAGCAGCTACTGTGTTGCAGGAGCAGGGCTGGGGGCATCCTCATTAGAGACACTCACTTGGACTAGGCAAGGCTGGATAACAGAAGTTTCAGAATGTTTAAAAATTTTGTTACAAAGCTACAGAATTATTTTTCTGCAAACAGTCAGTCTTTAGAAAGTGCATGTATACAGCATACAAATTTGTGTGCTTTCACAATAGTATCCTAGAAGTAAAAAACCAAAACAACCCCCCCAAATCTTCAAAATATTTAATGTCGGTGACCAATTGGTTTCATATCAAAGAAGAAGAAAACTTCTATGCAGACTTGACAGAAAATGGCTAAGTAAGAATGCAGGATGAAAGAATTATTCCCAAATCCATCATTTGAGCATTCCAAAAGACCATGATTGGTCAAGTCTTCAGAAAAAAACCCCAACAATTCAAATAAATAAATAAACAAATAAATACATAAATACATAAATACATATGTGTTTTTACTATGGAAAATTTTCTGCTTAAAGGTAAAATTATTTCAGAGAATAAAGCCATGTATGTAGATAAAATAATTCTGTGTCTTATCTCAGTCATCACAGTGCTATTTCAAAGTCTGTAATAGTTTTGCCTGGCACTTAAAGGACTCAGTGCAGGGATAAGGATTTAGAGAAGGATCTTGTGGAAGGAATTGTAAAAGCTGATAGCCCAGGATTAGGCCTGGAGAAAGGAATAGGTCATTTGGGCAGCAGGATGCAGCTTTCCACAGCCACATGGATCAGGCTGAACTATGAATGTGAATGTACAAGCATGTCAATGTGGGGTGTAGTTGGTTTCTAAGTCAGAATGAAGTACCTTGTTCTAGTGTCAGGATACTGTATTTTTTGGAGACAATATGTTAAATTTCTGCAAAAGTGTGGATCAAGGAAGTTTCAAAGGAAATGTGGCATCACTAGACTAGAAAATAATAGAAAAAGTGGAAGAACAGAGATGAAAGCAAGGGAATGGAACACTATCAGCTCTCAGCAACACACATCATGTGCTTCACATCAAGTCAGTTAAAATCTTTTGTTTCAAAGTGCCATGTGTAACTTAGCATGGCCAGTGTCAATAAAAAAATCAATATTTACCTTCCAGTGTTAGAATTCCCATCCCTTGACCTCTCTGTATTGCTTTACTGAAGAAATAAGGGGAAAATGCTAGTTACTATGAAATCATGGTGGAAGCTCAATGTATGACACTAACTAATAAAATTTACCTGTAGCCATAACTGCTGAATGCATTGGAATATCAGAAATATGATTATAAACACATAACAAGATCACATCTCCATCAAATGAGCTCAGTCTTCAAACACAAATGTTCCCTCTGTTGTGAATCTCTCCTGTTGAGGGAGAATCGCATTTCACAAGGGGGTGGATTTTGACAGAAACACCTCCAGGCTGTTTGAGATGCAGTGGCATCTCAAATGCAGACACATCAAAATAAAACCTCACCATGAATGTCAGTTGCAGAGAAAAACCACAGCAGCATTTTATTGCTCTTACATGAAGGAAGACATATCTTGTTACCCCTACAGTGCTGCTGGGGTGAGTACCACTAAGGACAGTCAAATGAGTCATGGTGGTCACAGGACAGGTCACAGCAGAGCTGTGATTAGATACCAGAGTGAAGTTCTGGCCACATTGGCATCTCCTACAGACTTCAGCTGGGAAAAGAATTTCAAATATGGCCTTGATACTTTGCATTTCAATGTAGGCAGCCATGTTTGAGTTATATATTATTATTGCTTGTTCGTTAGGTAAGGAATTGAGGAATCAGTATTCTTATCCTCTGAGTCTAGACCAAGCAGCTTAGCTGGGACTAAAATACAGAGAGATGCAAGGCACACCCTGCCCACCACTCCTCACTCAGCATTTCTACTACCAGTGGTCACAAAGACCAATATTCCCCATTCTGTTTATCCCCTTCAAAGCTATCCTGCAGCACATATGACACCGAGATAACCCTGCCAGCCACACAATACACAACTCTGCAGTCCATTCAGATAAGACCTGAGCTCTAGACTGGCAAATGCATGAGCACGTAGAAGGGAAAACCTTGTGTTTAGCAAGGAAGCACCAGAATTAATTCCAATTAATTAATTATGTTTTTCATCTGCAGCACAGTCAGGCATTAGCTCTGCCTTTTACTCCTCCACGTTTCATCACGTGCATACTGCATCCACCACCCATTTAGATCAATGGATCAAAATACATTTTTGGATTGTATTCTTATCAATAGCACTTTGATTAGAAAGAGACACTCTGTGGTAGTGATGTCACACCCAGATTTGGACAATATGACTAACAGCCCAAAAGAAGATGGCTCACAATGTTTTCATGCCTGTGCAGGGCACACCAACACTTCAAAGGCTTCCTTGCTCTGAGCCCAGCCTACAAAGTAGTGATATAAGCTCTAAATAATGGAAGACACGTATCCTTGGCTGCATATCTTGTGTAAAAATTCTGCTTCATATAGAAGCTGCATTCTGAAGAATGACACAAGCTGCTGAGTAGCAACAGAGCAAGCCCAAGAACACTCATCCAGCTTAACAGCACCCTGAGTGCCCACACGTCGCAACACTAACACTCAGAAGTTTCTGTGTCACACATTTCTTACCTATAGGATGAGTCTGCTCCACTTCCCACCAGATCACCAGGATCTGATAACAAGTACCATGTGATGAGCAGATATGAAAAGTTAAACAGATTAAGGCAACAAAGTTCAGGAAATTTCACGGGGATTTAGACACTGACACCTAATGAAATTATGGGAAGTGGAGACTTTGGATCTATTTTTTTCTCATGACAAATGGAAGGCCTCTATTTGCACATTGAAAGGATGGAGCTTTGTCCACCCTTATAATTTAGATGAGTACAAAACTATGAGTGCCACACCCCCTGTGGAGTTTACTTTCTCATGGTAACCCTGCTGCACAGGCAGCATCCACATGGATGGTCACTCATCTCCAGAAGGATGAGCAAAGCCTGGACAGCAAGAGCACAGGTGTGCTGTGGTACCTCGACCAGCTGTTCCTCCAGCCAGCACAGACTGCTGTTCTTACACCAGTATCCTTATGGGAATATTTCTGCCATGCTTTTCTTCTTTCTCCTACACCTTCCCATCAGGCGATGCCAAAAAAACATGGAAAATGTGTCTGCATGCCCAGTCATGTTACTATAATTAGCCTCAGGAACAATGGTCCTTCCAAGAGCTTTAACCATAGCCCTTGACAGCACAAGGTTCACTATCACACTTTATCAAACTTTTTCAGAGATTATTTTTTCCCCTTCAGCTGATGATGTAATTGGAGCTACTTTCCAACAACTATCCTTGCTGCCACAGAGTTGGAGGCTTGGTGTGCCTTTGAGAGCTAACAGAGAAGAAGCAGCTTTACAGAGACCAGAAGTACAAACCACTCTCTCCTCCTAGGCAGCTGCCAGTGCTGCCTCAGCTAGGAAGGGATTCCACTGGAAACCTGACTTGAAAGGGAACACTGCAGACACAAAAATCTCATTTTGATTTTCGAGGAAGTGTCACAAAATTGATTTTTATCCACATTTGCTCTTCCTTCTTTTCAAAATGTTTGAAGCATCACTTGAACTGTTTTCATAAGAGAAAGAAAAGATGGCACCAATACAAAAGTACTTTAAAAACAGGAGAAAATATAGAGTGGTAGGGTGAGAATAAGATTTTACCTACATGAAAGATTCCTTTCTGTTCCTTTATCTCACATTTAAAAGAAATGGAAAAAACAATTTAACAGTGCTGCTCAGTAAAGACTTCACTGAATGAAAGAGATCAAATTCATCATCTGTTCATTTGTGCACAGTTAGTTTTGTTTCTTATTTCAGCTACATCAGTTTTTTTGCTTCTCACTTGTTACATTACACATAAACAGTTAGAAGAAAGCTGAGTTTTCATTTCCTTTCTGCACCATTACTGTTTCAGAACTGCCAGAGTAGTCCTGTTCCTGAGCAACCTCCCAAGAGATCTGGGAGGGTCTGGAAGAGATTAACAATACTGCTGCTGTATGACAGCAGAGGGCTGGGCTGACTGAGCTGGGGAGGGTGTTCAGCTGAGCATAACTCAGCCCCACAAAGAGGAGGAGAGATTGGATCTTGCATGAGGATGACAGGTATTTACTGTCTAGTGAAGGCAGCAGTCACTACAGTCGACTATTTAATTACACAGGGTTAAGGATATGCTAATAACTGCTGTGGTAAGGCAGAGATGTTAGTATCTGCACTGTTATCCAACACAGACTGCAAAACCTGCCCCCACTGCCATCTCTCCAGTGCTATTACTTCAGTGCATGCACCTTCCTTCTGCTGGACAGGCAACTCTTTTATACCACTGCAGGATTTTCGGTCCTAGTTAACTGTCAGAAAGGATTCTCCTCAGGCTGCAAAGCTGGCATGTAGACATTGCTCATTTCATTCTGAAATTGAGGTTAAAGTGCAGAAGTCACTGAGATGATGATAAGGACAGGGCATTAGTCCAATGTAAATATATAGTAAAATGTTAGCCTAAAATGTAACTAATTGAAAATACCAGCCCTGTTACATCACTGCTATGATAAGCTCCCCTCTCTCTATCACCCGACCTAAGAAGAAAATACTCAGGTAGCAGGCTTGATTCAGCCTTCAAAATCCTCCTCTTAGTTAAAAGTGCCTTTTGGTGAAATTTGTCAAACACAAATAGCACAAGCAGGCTTCAAAGTAGCTATAATAAGAAGGTGACCGGTTTTCCAAGAAGGAGGAGGAAGGCCTGTGCCAGGGGCTTGGAACAACCTGATAATACGGTGTGCGGATGACAAGATGACGTCCAAGTCTTTCCAGAAACTATGACTCAAACAAGAAAACAGAAGGGCAGGCTGAGGGCTGGGGTTGTTCCAGGTGTGTGACAGCACAATCACAGGGAAGGGCACTGAGCCTCACATCAGGAGACCTGGGCTGGGCTCCTGCCCTCCTGTGTCACACTGGGCAAGGCACTTCAGTGCTAACTGGAATAGCAAGGACTGGAACAGTAACCACGGTGCTTCTCTTTCTCTGATGTTTAGATTTTAAATGCAATTGACAAAGAAAAAAGCTCACACCTTAAGCACCTCAGGAACCTGTCCATTATTACTTTACAATGGCTGTGCAGCACAGTGATCTTGTGGCTGTTTCATGAGGAACTCAGAAAAGGCTATGCTGGGGTACAGGAGAAGGCAGTGTTGAATGAAAATGACTATTTGATGGAAAACAAATCCTAGGTCCTCTTTTCCAGAAGAGGGTTGAGTGATCCCAGCACCTATTCACTGAAACACCTCACAATCATTTCACATATTTACCATCACAATATACCAAGCAAAGGAATATCCTTTTTTACAAGAGAGAATCACAGGGATTGAGACTGTCCCGGTCCCCAAAGCACCAAGGTGGCACCCTCACTTCACTACCACACAGGTATGAAGTATATTGCAAGTATGCAGTAGCAGTTGACTGAAGAAGGAGGAAAGAATTTTTTTTTTTTTAAATCAAGCTGTTTCATTTAAAAGAATTAACATTTGCTGTTGTATTTATTTATGTAATTTGATTTCCTAGGTTAACCCTTCAGATAAAGATGCCAAACTGGGGAGGAGGAGCCAAGTGTGGGGCCTGTGAAAAGACAGTGTACCACGCTGAGGAAATCCAGTGCAATGGAAGGAGTTTCCACAAGTTGTGCTTCCTCTGCAGTAAGCTGGGCTGAAGGGGTTAACATCACAGCCCTCCCATAGCTCTGTATAACTCTTCCATTAAATCCAGAACATTTATTTTTGTATTACTTGGCAAGCAGTTTTGCTGCCTTTTACCTGGAGCAAGCTGCCTCTTGGGCTCCTGGCTTTTCTTCGTCCAAACATGAGATGGATTTTGTGAGGGGCACTAAAGCGCTGCAGAATCACAGTGTCTATGTCCATCTCCAGGAAACCCTTCCTTCTGTCCCACAATGTGGCAGAAAGGTTTGCTTCATGTTCAAAAGTCCAGCAGAACTAAACAAACAGCACTCATTAGAACAAAGAATGATTACTTCCTTACCTTTAGGAGATAATTACTTTCAAAGTGAATCCTGACATTAATTTGTTTCACACTGAAAAGCTGAAAGACCCTGCTGTCATCAAAACCTCCCACCAACACTCTGCACATACCTCAGTCTCCTCCTTCCCATATTTCATGTAGTCCCATTTTACTTGCTCTTTCCCTCCACACTTCTCTGTGATGTTTGGCTTTCAGAAATTTTCTTTCTCTGCAGAAGAGATAGAAATTAGAAAAAAAAACAGAGAGAAGGTGCCAATTCATCTGTGTTTGCCCTTTGTGGAGACTGAGAGAGCAAACAATTTGATAAGAACTCAAGATAGCTGAAGAGTTTATTTGGCAGACAATACTTGGGATTAGTACTTTTGCAGTACTTCCAGAGTGACAGTTTAGGAGCCATTGAATCAAATTTTCTCTCTCCTTTCGTGGAGGGATAGAGACTTCTCATTTGGAGGCATGAGACTAAACATTATGTGCTTAGCTGATACAGTGAAGAACTTTGCAGAATGAGTCTAAAGAACACACCTGAGCTGTCTTTGCCTTTCTCCAGATGCCCTAAAAGTGATGTCCAGAAGTCCAAGTGATGCCTAAAAGGCCAATTATGAAAGGATTCCCTCAAAATATTTTCAGCTAACTGACAACCTTCAGCCAATTCTTACAGAATGGTAAAAGGAAAATCTCAGTCTCAATTAGAACCTTCTTAATGCTTCCATGTTCTGCCAATAAAAATTAGTAGTAAACAAAAATAAAGAGCTTTCCTAATAGAGCATCATTATGAATATTTCCCAAGTGCAACCTTCATTCTTAGTACAACTGAATTATTTTCTTTTAGTGATTCATGATAAACAACTTACACCCATTAGCTCTATTGAATATTTGGTTTGTTGTGAGGCTTTTCTTGGTTGTGTATTTTGTTGTGGTTTTTTAAAAAAAATCCTTTATTTGCCCTGCATTTTAAGTCTGAATTAAATTATTAATAGGTTAGATACCAAAAATAGGATTGCCATCAGAAATATGTTTAAGGTCAAAACCTAGAGATGAATCCAAATAGCCAGGATGCATATGAAAGGTATGTTAATTGGCTTTACTTTCCTCCATGATTCACATACACTATTCAGCAGCTCTGGGTGCCTCAGGATCATGTATCACATTCATTGGCTTTTCTATGAACCATTTATAGGATTTCATTTCTCAACAAAAGGAAACCAACCCTCCTCAACCTAAACTCTGGCATGGAAAGTTAGTTTAGCTGCACTTTTGTGTACTTCTATATACAATTATTTCAAAGATATCTTCTATTTCACATTATATTTGACCAGGCACACAAGGCACATCAGTATTTTTTGCCCAAAGAGTTCAATTTCAGCAGAATTATAAATAATTCAAAGCAACCTGTTAATGCAGGAAGAATCAGACAAGCTAAACCATATATAGCACTCTCTCTCCTCTCCATAGTTTTTCCCTACAAGTATTGCAAGATAGAAACTTGTTTCCAGCAATCCCTCCTTCCCTATTTACCTGCAGCCTGTTGTTTCACTGACAGCTTTTACCCAAAGTGCAACAGTGATGGATTTGGCAGGATCTCATGCCATCAGCCTGCATCTCCCCAGCACTGGCAGGAGAACAGGATCTGTTGGCAGATGACAGGTCTCAAAGTTATTTCAACAATAGCACTTCAAGGGCTTTTGCTCCATCTGTCGTGGTGAATTGATACCCTATCCCTAAGGTACCAGAAATAGAAACACTTTATCTGCTAGAGTTTCCATCACCCCTTAACTCCCTTAGTAAATATAATTACCATCTCAAAGCAAGACTGTAGTACGAGGAGTATCAGGTTCACACATTTACAGAAGTGCCTTGTTTTATTTCTGTTAAGTATAAAGGTCTTTGCAAATTATTTCCCCTTCCATGCAATACAGGGAGGAGGAAAGCCACAAAGATAACCAGAGAGCTGGGGATGTATGACTAGTATTACATAGTGCCTCTTAACAGCAGCCTGGTCTGGGGGTTGGAACTACACAGTCCTTAAAGTCCTTTTCAACCCAAACCAGTCTAGGAGTCTGTAATTAAAGATGCAGAGGTTCCAGGGTATAAATTCCCTGCAGTGGATAAACTGGATTCAGAGAGGACATTTAAAGTGAACTTGGGGGAAAGGGGCTAATCAAAGCCTCAGGCAGCTCCTCCAGAGCTTGCACTTCTGGCCACTCGCAACACTTCTGTATTTCACACCTTTCTGTGCATACATGAACTCAGTAACTTTGTTTTCCAAGCTATCCATAGCCCATGACTGGAATCCCCTCTGCAGGGCAAGCATTTCTTCTAACAAACCTGCAGAGAAAGTTTTTGCCTATTTTTTTCCCCACTTCTAATCAACCATTGTTGAACAGTGAACAATTTGGAAGAAATATTGAAGTTGTAATTTTTTAGCATACTAGAAAATCCTCGTTTTCAAGACAGACTCTGAAATGAAAGATCTTCCTCTCTCTGTGGGGTGGAGGCTGCCTCATTCTGAGCTCCCGAAGTGGTTCAGCAAACACAGGCATACAATCTTTACCAAGTACTGAGGAGCGTAGCTACTATTTTTTTGCCCCCATTCATCATTAGTAATGCTGTAGAGGACATAATTTGTATTCTCCGATGAAAGCTGGGCATTCCTATGGGCACCTTCTGTCCAAAAGTCTACCAGACCTTTCTTAGTGAGCTAAGCTAAGCTGTCATTCTCTGTACCAAACATGATTTGTAAGAGCTCTGTTTGGGAATGGCCACAGCCACACTCTTGTCATCCTGGAGCAAGTCTGACAGAGCTGACACTGGCTTTGCCTTACTGCCACAGCTCCAACAAACAAATAATGATAAAAAAACCCCAGCATGTTTTCTGCCTGACTCCAGACATGGTGTTGATGTTAAAGCCTCTTTCAGGGACACATCAAAACAGCCTGGGCTGAGCTGAGAAAGCCACCACAGACTCAGAGCGAGTATTTTGAAAAGTCCAGATGCACAGTGGCATCAATGCCTCTGCAACCTTCTTTCCACCCTTTTTTAAGGTTTGGGAGTTCAGGATGATTATCTCAAGTCCATTTTAAGTTTCACAGATCTAGATTTCCCTGGGATCACAGGATAACTCTAGAGCGGCAAAAGAACAAGTTTTGTGCACACACACGCACCTTCCCCTTACTTCATCCACAGCCCAGTCAAGTTTTACACTGACAAGTTTTATACTGACTGGCTCCTTTCCCCATATTTTTAAAGCTAAACAAAAATAAATGTTCATTCCAATTCTTTTAAGCCACATAAATTCAAATTTGAAAAGGCAAATGCTAACACATGCCTCTCTCCCTGTTTTCAGTGGCATGCAGGAAGGCTCTGGACAGCACCACAGTAGCAGCTCATGAGTCTGAAATCTACTGCAAAACCTGTTACGGGAGGAAATACGGCCCCAAAGGTGTTGGCTTTGGACAAGGGGCTGGATGCCTCAGCACTGACACCGGAGACCACCTGGGCTTGAATCTGCAGCAGTGAGTTAAATCTCAGTGACAGCTCCTTTTTCTGGTCCTACTTGTCTCTTACCAGGGTGTTTTATGTATTTTATTCTGTTGCCATAACAACATCCAGCATAAGGAGCAGAGCAGACTTTCCTACACCCTTTCCTTCCATGGACACAGTTATTTACAGATTTTAACGATGCTCAGTCCCTTTAAGCCTGCTTTACAAATTATTCCCTCCTTCAACAGGCAATTATCTTGCAGAAACAGCCTTTATATGCCACCACACATGTAAATATTCACTGCAATTGTAATCTGCCATTTGTAGCACAGTGGTAAAGTCACATTCACCATAGAAAAATATAGTATTTTTTTTCCCTGTTAGAGGCTAAAATACAGTTAAGATTATACTCTTAGAGAAATAATCACACTACCCCATACTGGTAGCCTTCCTCTCAATGGGGGAAATAACATTTCTAAATCCTCCCTGTGGTTCAAGTAACACTTACAAACACACTGAGAATGTGTTTCAACGAAAAAATTCTAATGGGATACCATCTTCCAAAACCACATAATTAGCTCTGACAGTTCATTTTTATAGGATTTTCCTGCAATTCTCAAAGCTGCACATTTCTGAATCAAGGATGCTTCTTCCTTCTGGTGGTCTAACTCTAAAGAAACCAATTAACCAATATGCTGTGCCAGAAATAAAAGCTTAAACAATGTATTTAACTGTAGCTCCTTGTACCATACAAATCCATTACGGGCAGCGTTCTGCGCCAAAATCTATCCCATCCTGTGGATATAATGACCTGTTGCAGTCCAACAACCTGATAATTCAGAAATCAATCTGTGAAAGGCTTCATGCACAAAGATATAAAGCACAAAGTCCAGAAATAAAAAACAAAGCTACTTTTCTGATGTCCTTTTGACCCTAGGCCAGGTAGGAACCCCCAATTCCCTGTCCAAATGTTTCACTGCCTAATGAAACTACAGCATGAAAAATCTGAATTTTTATTTTCAGTTTGATGAGTACCAGCAGCTAACCAGTTATGAAGACTGGAGACATCCTTGTGTTTTGCCTCTTGCCTCTCAATGAGAGAAAATGGGTTTTTACTTCAATTTTCATTAAATATAATCTTTTCTGCATGTGCCTGCTGCCAGCTCTATGTACTTAGCCCAGAACAGGTAATATCAGAGCTTACAGTACCAGCTTCTCAATCACACAACACAGAATTCAATAGAATACTTTGATTTTCTTCTTTTTTAATGCCCTTTTGCATGTCAGAGACCAGCAATTTAGTATTTTTAATGCCTTACTAAAAGTCATGAAATCCTTTTTCTAAAGATGATAACATTTTTAAGCAGCTTTTAAAACTTCTGTTTTAGGGGGTCACCAAAGCCTGCTCGCCCCTCAACACCAAATAACGCTTCAAAGTTTGCCAAAAAGATGGTAGATGTGGATAAATGTCCTCGTTGTGGTAAATCAGTATATGCTGCAGAGAAGATCATGGGAGGAGGAAAAGTAAGTAGTGACTTCAGCACTTGGAGAAAAACCCGACTGTTTTATAATGAAACTACAGCTGAGAGGGCCTTAATCATTTAAATTTTCATTCATAAAGAAAACATGAGGGTGAATCTGAAAATTGCTACAACAGGTTTAAAATCTTGTACTTTTTGTAAACCTTTTCAACTTTTTGCTTCTTACTGATGTCTGAGGACCAAGCACAGATTACTGTACAAGTTGGCTCTTCCCCCATCTCCGGGTATATTTATAAACATTTATTTGTAGTGGCAATTGTAGATACATTAGACAACATAACTGAAAAAAGGCTAACCCAGAATGACTAAAAATGGAAGCCACAAGGTCAACAAATGAGTTTTAACCTTTCCATACGACACAAAGCAGTACTTCATTGTTTTTTACCTGCTGGCCGTGCACTTTCTGTGCCACACAATTCACTGTCTTCCTTTGCTCAGCCTTGGCACAAGACCTGCTTCCGCTGCGCTATTTGTGGGAAGAGTTTAGAATCCACAAACGTTACGGACAAGGATGGAGAACTCTACTGTAAAGGTGAGAGTTGCAGGGAGCTGAACTGGGATACAGAGTCAATCTAAGTTAGTCTCTTTAGACCTAGGATTGCCATTGTGATTTACCTTGCTGTACGCTTAATATCCCCTGGAAATTCCATTTTGTCTTTTTTTAACAACTTTCTGAAAGCAAAAAGCTATGGTAACATTGCAGTTGCAGCTTCTACTGTTAACATTTAAATTTTAAAGCTGTAATTTTTCTACAAATGTGACAACGTCTCAAATCTGTCCGACCTTCTAATAGAGCACTGGCCATATCTGCTGGGCAGGCTCTTGTACCCACACAATCTCACTCACTAAAATAAAAAATCCACAAAGATACAGATCTTTGGTCCACGAAGTCAGAATTCTTGACAGTAAAATTTTAAAGATATTTCCACTGCATTGGTAGCATAGAAGAAAAGGCAAAAATGGTAAATTATACACCTAGATGTTCTTCTCAGGTTCAGAAAGTTCATAGACTTCACTTGATTCCTAGAAATAGATTAAGGGGAAAAAATATGTGAAGCTTTTATATCCAAAGCTAAACTTTATAGAGAACTTTAAAGAAGAATACTGGAGTTCTGTGGCTTAGGGTACAGTCTGTCAACCACAAGTGCATCAAATTTGGAGAAATATGCTCACCATTACCACTTACCAGAGTTGTGATAAATAACTATGCATATATTAACCAATATAGGGTTCAAATGGAATTACTTAAATGCCCATCAGTAGTTTCTGGATTATGCTCCAGTTCTTCTTAAAAATCTCTGGCTTACTCTATATTACTCATCAGACCAAGTTTTACTGAGCATTTTCAGACAGGAAAGTAGCTTTAATGAAAATATTACTTAGATATAAAAACATAGTTTCTTAACTTTTGAGATCACCTGATGCAACTTGTGTGTAATTCAAATATGCGATACCAGTTTCATTGTTAAGACCTGGATAAACTTATTGGAAATACACTATTTCAGATTTCCTTTTTATCAGCTTCAATTTGACACTAATTTAAAAATGAAAATCAAAAAACATATTACCTATGAGAGCCTTCAGAGTACCATTTACCTTCCCCTCCTTCTTTTGCAGTTTGCTATGCAAAAAATTTTGGTCCCAAAGGAATTGGATTTGGTGGCCTCACTCAAGTGGAAAAGAAAGAATGTGAATGAGAAGAAATGGATGCAACAGACTCAAACTGCTGTTGATGCCACCAAGTGATAGCTGTCAAGTAAAACATCAAACCACACATGTAAGAACCTAGGGCATTTGATTAAGATCTTCCACCTTGCAGGAAAAATTCATGAGTTGTATCTTAAGAAATTCTTAGAGTAGATTAAAAAGGTACAGTGATAAAACTAGACTCGTGTTTGTGTTTAGTATATAAAGACAAGGAACCTCATGGAATATTACCGCTTCTTCAATTAGTACTTGGTCACACATTACACTGGAATTTTAGACTCATAGTGCCCCATTATGAGAGGGATCCCTTCTGGAGTGAAGGGTCAAGGTCCTTCCAGTTAGATTGTATTTTCTTTTGTTCACAATGTTAACCTGTCTGTATTTCTACCAGTCTCCTAGTTGAGTTTTGAACATGCTGGCATTTGTGTTATAAGCAGTAGATGTTATTTGCTTTGACATAATTAAAAAGGTTTTGAAATTCTCTCTCTCTGAAGGAGGTATTTCTGAAAAACCCCAACATTTTCTCAGAATATAGTGTTGTAAGTTTTGTCTGTTTTCAGGTTACAATAAAGTACTTACTACTTCACATTATTTTTAGTTGTATTTGCTTGTGCTTATATACTCTACAATGTTTCAGATAAATAGATTTCATCAAGATGAATGACCCCCCCTTCCATTTCTTAATAATTGCATTTTACTACATTACTTACCATGTCAGTTCTAGATGGTGTCTTGACTTTAATTTCCTGATCTTGAACTCTTTCCCTGGTTTTCAATGTTACCTACTTTGACTTACATTCATATCACACTGTCCAGCTGGGCCCTCCTTTTCTTGGGAACGTGGCTGACATCAGCTATTACAGATACACTGGGGAACTACTCCCTCTTTTTATGTACATTGCTATCTTCCATCATAAACTTACCCTTTTTCATACCCTAACAGGGCATATATATGTGAAAAACATAAGGCAAACAGTCAGGCTCCTTCTTATGGTTTTGTGTCCATCCACTCTTAAATACCTCACTGCTCACATATCCCTAGAATCTATTTCAGTTTGCAAAAATACACTTACAAGTATGAAAGCTCTATTTTATTACATGTAAACTCTTCAAATACAAAGACTTAACAGAGGTTTTCACAGCATAAGCAATAAAATTACAATGTAATTGTAATATCAAGTTTTTAAACATGAACATTCACCTTAATTTTCAAATTTAATTGCCTTTTGTTAGTGGAAAAGTAAAGTAAAGGGTACCAACATGATTTTGAAATTCTGCCCCAACAACCTACCTTTAAAAATATATATTTGTGTCATGTCACATAAAATTTTAAATAGTTTCAGCTCAAACTATGCATACACAGATACAGAGTGACTTCATTATACAAATCTGCTGTATCTTATGCAAGCTAAGTTTAATATTTGAAACAATAATAAAAAATAAAACCAAGCAGCTTCAGAAGAATTTGTAAAAATTAACAAAATATCCAGTCTTATTTAGTTTTCAGCTCAACTGCCAAAGAAATTAAGCAAAACTTTACACAGAATGAACATTTTTCTCCTTTGCCAGACGAAAAAGTTTGTATTGCTTGGCCCAGTCAATTACGTTGGGTTTGAACATACCAAAGCAACTGCACTGAAAAAAGTCTGCAAGATTTTGGAAGCATCCAAGGCTGAAAAAAAGAGAAAAATATGCATTAATATAACTAAAAAAAGAAGACTGCAAGCATGAAAAATACCATTTCACCATGAGACAGTACTTAAGATATTAACCTGTCAAGGGAGACAGCTCAGGGAGAAGGAACGGAAGAGCTCTCAATTGAGCATTATTGCTTTGCTGAACTTTTACAACATGTTGTACATTAACAAATGAGAGTAGATTAAGTTGAACTCAAATATTTAAAAGTTAGTAAGATCTCATCTGGTAGTATATCTGAGGAAACAGAGGAACCTCTCTATTAACAGAGCTAAATACTGCAAGAGAAGTCAGAAAGGGGCCAGTTCATACCTTAATTCTCTTTCTGATCCTACGCAACAGACACAGAGACTGATGAACAAATTAAAGGACAGCACTCCCTCACCCCCAGAAGAGTGTTTTTGCATTTATGAAGCAGTGAAGCAAATCAGTAGTGAAGAGATAACACACTTAAAACACTCTATTCATTAATACCCACTTGTATGGAGTCCTCCTGAGTGAAACAGGATGCTTAGAGGATTTTCTCTGTACCAGGAGATTCATTCTTTCATGTGAGGTCAACCCCAGGAACACAATCTGATTAGAAGAAAAACTTAAGTAATTGTTACATTACATTACGAACATCACAAATTAAAATTCTGGTGAGACCAAAAGATACTAATGAGAAAGGGGCAGGAGGGAAGAGGCTGGACATATCTAACAAATAAGTAACAACTGCTATAACTGAGGACTGAAAAGTATGTTTTTAAATGTCACTTGGACTAAAACAGAACCTGGCAAGCTCTAACACCAGCTTCCAGAGAAGGCAAGCTTAATTAGAATGTCTGTGAAGAGTATACTTTCACAGACGTCTGCAGAAGTATAAGAACTATCACAGTTAAGCACCAATCTCCTCATATTTTTTGTCTAGATTCTACCACACAAAATGGTAGAAAAAGATCCCTTGATGCACAAGGACACTAAATGCCATTAAGCATTATGCTTTCAAATCACTGTGTACAAAACACCGTAGTTAAACTGTAAATATCCTCCCTATCTTTTTCCAGCGTGATATCACAACGTCTTGGACACTGCAAAAATCTAGCAGTACGCGTTAAAAATTGTGGAGCTTTTTGTTTTGTTTTTACTAAAGATGTAAAACAAGCCCATAGCTCACTGTGCTTAACACATATTTCAAAGACACCTCTTTCCTAAGAGCTGCTAAACAAGCTGTTTCACAGATGTTTTAAGACCGCTCTTCTCAATTTTGTTTGCCCAGCCAAGCTTTTCCCTGAGAAAAAATAAACAAGAAATTTGACAGACCTCAACAAGATAGAATCCAGGTCATATGTTTTTACAGTAGCAGTGGGATTTAATACAGTCTAATGACACATGGCTGAGCTCTGCCACAGAATTTTCAACTCAGAAATAATTGTGTAACTGAGCTTTTGTGCAGTTTTGGGGGCATTAATACCAGTTCTACTCGTCAAATAAATTTCTTGTCTTTAAATTCAACCTTTTATAGACTTGGAATTTTTGATGAGTAGTAAACCCAGAACTCAAGTTATAGGAATGATTTGCAGACTGTGATTCTACTTCCAACAGGGAAATGCTGAGTGCACAAGAACCTGTGAAACTTCAACGTCTGCCCTGAGATTTAAGAGAAGCACCTTGTTGTGAGAGTAATCAGGGAGAGCAGGCACAGAGTTTTTATGGGAGCAAATCATCCAGGGAAAAGCTTTAATGTGACAAGAAGCATAAACTGAAGGAAAATATTACCTGATAAAGCTGAACAGTGAGCCACACAGAGGCCCACAGGGTGTGGAAACAGGCTACTGAGGAGATGTAGGAAACCCAGGGAGAGCAGGACACGGTCTGGGTGAAGTATGTCCACAGTCCATCTTGATGGAAACTTGCTGCACAGTGGTTGGACCAATCTGACAAGACACACAATCACTCAATTGTGCTTTTAAGCCCTTAAGAGCCGAGGAGAGATTATTTGCATGAAATGAATATTACATAGCAACATCCTCTAGAAACACCACTTTCATCTACCCTGTTACCACCTAAAAGCACCCACACAGATGCGTAACTGCTTGCTATTCTGGCTGCATCATCTTTACACTCTGTGTTCATCATCCACAGAAAAACATCCTTGTTTTTAAAGGCTGGTGCTACGGTAATTCATCCTCAGCAACTAAATTATAAGGGCTTTCCTCTCCTTTCCAATTTTTTTTTAATTTTTCAAAGTAACAGCTCAGATTTATTAATGAGATAATATAGTTTTTACTCTTCAGAATTAAACTACTTTAAAACCAAAAAGAAATGTTTGTGTTTAGTATAGGTATTTCCAAATTTAAAAAAAAAAATCAAGCAAGCTTTTGCAATAATGTATTTACAAACTTATTTTCTGTTACAGCAAAGGGCATCCATATTAGAGCCTGTCACCTGACCTTCCCCCATGTGGCTTCCCTATTTCCTCTTTACCAAAAATGCTTCCTGCTACTTCATTTGCCAGGGGACATCCGACTATAGCAGCATCTTTGTTCTTGCTCAACACAAATGCAATCGGGTATTTGACCAAAGACTCAGGTAAGAGGCATTTTCAATTAAGCTACACAGTAACATCACTGCTGAAATAAGGTATCACTTGTGCAGGTTACACTTGCTGGAAATGAAATGCTGAAAAAATAAAGACCACACAGAGATGGAGTCGAAAGCTAAATAAAACTAATTTCATGGGTACATACACTTGAGAGTTCCACAAAGCAGCCAGACACCAGTAATCGTCAAGAAAAACAGGAACAACAGGTAGTAATAATGGTTACCAATGCCTGAAATTAAAGAAAAAAAGGAAAGGGAAAAAAGGAAAAATTTTTTTTGAAGTTGGACATTTTAAAATTGAGCAGTACTTGCATTTCTACTGAAGTTAGCAGGAATAAAGAGAGTCAAAATCATTTCTTATTTTAACCTCTGCCATCCACAAGAGAGCTTGGCAATGCTGATCTCTATCTCAACTTTCTCCAATAAGCCATCCCAATTTATATAATAGAATTAGTTCTGATAAAGTCAACCAGGATTTCTCTCTCCTTCAGAGCATGCCTTCAGCTGTTTAAGTCTGATAAGAACTAACTGAGCAACCACAATTCATCTCATGCACAATAAAATTGTCTCATATGGCTGAGAAGACTAAACTATTCAATTTGTCTAACTTTGTGTGCTTCAGAATTGAAAACATACACATAAAAAACCCCAGACCTCTGTCAGAGAAACTGTTACATGAAGATATTTCTTTTTAATTATAATCATATTGCTCAAGGCTTTGAGGCAACACATCAGAAGGATGTCTCAGCACCTTGTAAATAGCAAACACTGTAAAAATAGCGTTTAACACTACGGGCAAAAGCTATTGGCAAAAATTAAGTGAAAAATATATTGTTACAAATATGAAGCCGTCACCCTCCTATCTAGAGCATTCATCAGTAATGAGCCAGAAAGGGGAAGAGAGGGTGAGAGGGAAGAACACAAGAAGATGGAAACACCCTGCAGAGTTCTCTCAGTGGTACAGCTGCTCCACTCAGAACTGTCCGTAACAGTGCCAAGAAACAATTGAAGTTCAGAAGAACACACGAGTCCAGCCTCTTCCTGCAGTTCATTCTCCTCACCAACAGCTACTGCATTAAAATGTCAAACTGTGCATACTTCTCTGATTCTTTTAGCATCTACTCCCGTACACATTGTCCAAAAAAGTTTGTCTAATCCGTTTCTGAACCTGCTGATATTGCCTATGCCTGCAAACTCTTATAGCAGCAAGCTCCAAAATTTCACTGCCTGCCATGTGGAGACATATTTTTCTTTACCAATTTTAAATCCCTAGTTCAAATCCCTACAACATGCTTGGCTAACAATTCTGCATTCACTTTAGCCACCATCTTAACAATTTTTTAATCTCCTTTTTTAAAGTATCAATCATATGCCCTGTTCCTTCTCTCTCCAAAGAAAGAGTTACAGATTGTGTGGTCTGTGTTCTTAGGGTGACCACTCCAACAACCCCTGAATAATCTTATGTGCTTCTCTCTCTTCCATCTAATTTCCCTCTAGCACCTATCAGAGCCCTTCAGTATCAACAGGATATTCTTACATCATGTGTGTTCTCTCTTTAAGGGGATAAATGTTATCTTTGCAACTTTTAAAATATGTGGCATTTTCAAATTTGATAAAACACACACTCTCACCTATGCACTGTCCAGTCCAGAGAGAATGCTGATCATATCTGGCTACACAGGCTTGGCAAGCAAGGCAATGCACAGATCTCAAAGGCTTCCTTACCTAGGTGAGGATGAAGGAAAAGAACATGCTCATAGCAGAAGCACCTACTTTGCTCAAAGTCTAAGGCATCATCTTACCACCACGTTTTGCATAATTACTGTGTCATAGACCTCACAACACAGAACACAGATGAGAACCATACACCTTAATTTAAAAAAAGAAAGATGGAATTAATTTTTTTAAATTAAGGTTAGAGTCCAAGGATCTCAAAACATCTCCCATCAACATAAAAGAAATAAAGAAATCTAAACAATATGTAAGAAACTACTTGTGTTAACACTTTAATGACAAGCAGTGCAGAAGAAGGTTTTTTATGGCACTATTGAGTAAAAGGCAGGTTCACAAAGAAAGTAAGTACAAAAACCCCACTTACAAGACAAGATGTGCATAATGTTCTGAAGTCCAAGCAACCAGCTTCTGCAAGGGCTATAATGTTCTGAAAGACAAAGTATTGTGTGCTTGCATTTGGATCACATTCCATAAGTGCTATAAAGATTTCTACATTAGGATTTCTGCAGTTTATAAGTATTTTAAGTGTCAAGCACAAACAGGAATAAGAACTTGCCATTTAAAGAGGTACACATGAAAAAAAAAACCCAGTAAAGACTAATGCAGCTTCACCCACACAAGATTACCCAAAAAAGTATCTCTGTGTTACCAGAATTAATAAATTATGTGAATTAATTATTCCTTAAAAGGAGATGGCACCTCTCATATAGTCAGCCGGACTTCAGGGATATGAAGTCTCTCAACGTTTACGAGTCCTGTGGCAATACATTAAAACCGCAGTTTATTCTCCCTGGTAATCTTAGGAAATACAACTTCAATGACAGCCATAACATCACAAACAAAATGCTTTCCTTAACCCATAGGTTGGGGATCCCAGACACTAAATTCTTTACTCATTGGCTACCCATGATTTCTTTCAGCCACTACAAAACAGTTAGGAAATAGCATGTGAGTTGTACAATGTCCAAGCACAAAAATCAAACCTTTACACGCATCCTCAAAGCACATGATAAAATTTAAATAATTACTAGCATATGATATATAAGAAGGCACTGACTATTTCTTTCTAACCAGAGACAACTGAAGCAGAAAACATGCAAGACTTCTATTTTTAAGTGAAGTTCTGCGTGAATTCATATCACAGATAACAGCAGTGGGTCTGTACAATCTTTGGCCAAAGCTCACATTTCAATGAGAAGATAGAGGCAAGGAAATTATAGCAGGACAAGGAAGATAAGGAAACAATCAGTAGAAGAAGAAATTCTCCAAGATCTGTGTTGTTAAATGACATTGCTAAAAACTCTTTAAGGAAGAATATTTCACTGCTTTCCAGTTTAACAAAGCTGCACATGATGACAAATCAACCAGAAGTACACACATGTTGCACCACGTGTAGCAGGCAGGGTCAGGCGAAGCAGAAGAAGACGGGCTGTATGGAAAGATAGAATCCCCCCTTCCTAAAAAGATAAGGTAAACCAATTAAATCTAAGGTGTGATGTAAGCAGGCGGATGTTACATTTGTAACCAGAAGATATATAATGCAGTGTAATCTTTTAATAAACGCCATTTGTCTTTCCACCATATTGGTGTGCACGTGTGAATGGTCCGGCAGCTGTGGGCTAGCTGCTGTGTTGTCCACTGAACCAGGTCATCAGATTTGTAAAGAATTTATACCATTGGTGCCGAACGCCCGGGACCCCTGCGACCCAGAATCCAGGGCCCAGACGTCTGGGGCCCAGGATTCGC
>VYXD01013600.1:209-87417 GCA_013397195.1 Hylia prasina
TCATGGAGACTTCTCCACAAGAAAAGCCACAAGAACAGTTCTCTCATGGCTCCAATTTTCATGAACAGCCGCCTCATGGAAGTCTGCAATTGTGAAGTCCCTCCCATCATTCACAGCCTTCTCACAGGTGCTTTGATGGGCCACGTCGAACTTATGAGGTACCATTTGCAGGAGGAGCTGTTCAAAAGCAAAAGTTCTCTTCATCTATCTCTGAGATCATCTTCATCTCTGGGAAGAGAGTTCTTTCCCTGGGGGCAAAGGGTCTTCATCACTCTCATCTCTCTTACTGTTCAAGCTTCTCCATGGCCTTGAAAAGAATTTCAGCCTAAAACTAAGACATCGCCTCATTCTCCTCCCATCTGGGACTTGCCTCTTCCTTCTTCACTGACCTTGGTGTCTTTATTGTTTCTCTATGTGTCTTCACTCTGCCCTTTTCTCTCACTTGAGAGCGAGAGAATCAATGTTCTGCAAGTTTCAGCTCTGTAATGAAAGAATTAATATCTCACCCAGGGCTGTGGATAGTCAAGATGGTCGGCAGTGGTCAAAGCAGTCACAGTGATGGATTCAGGCCATGCTGGGGCTGTGCCAGGATCTCAGGGTCCCGGCCAGAATGGCAGCAGCTGCTCTGGCCGCATGGCTGGTCTCAGGCCCGCACTGTAATTCCAGCTGCAGCCTGGCCTGACCACCCTGGGGGCAGGGAACCAGCCCGGCAGCCAGATGTTAGCAGCTGCTGCGGCCCGGCCCAGCCCCGACTGGGCCCGGCGGGCCCCTGGGCAGGGCTGGCCCGGCTCGGCCCGGCCGCACGGAGGGGCCAGGCCAGCCTGTTACCTGCTCCCAGGCCGGAAGAAGATGAGAACTTTCCCGGGGTTTGTTAGCTTTTTAATGTGTGTTCACAGAGGTGTGTTCAGCTTCCTAGTGGTTTAACAAGGTGTCGGTATTCAAAACTAGTCACTGATTAGTTTTATCAGGCACAGAGGACACTCTTAGCAGCTTCCCATACAAAAATCATTTCTGTGTTTCTTCCTCCTCACTAACTATCAGTCAATGCAAAACCAGCACAACTGCCTTAATGCAAAGGGAGGGAAATAAAAGAAGGTAGATTATACACCAGTATCAGTGAAAGCAATCTACATTAAAAGAACTGTATTTAATCAGCATGCATTAAAAAATCATCTTTATAGATATTAGATATTATATGGTTTTGCATGTAACTCACCTGCTGTTTTCCGATTTCAAAATTTTGAAAATAATATTCTGTTTTCTTTCCTCATATTTTTAGGGACTGTGATGAAGGAACATGCAAAGATAAATCTAACATCTTGTATGCTTGGGCAAGAAATGCTCCACCCACCAGGCTGCCCAAAGGTATTGGCCCTTTAATATGGAGTTCTTGTGTGCAGGGGGAGTGGAAAAAGGAGGAGATAGAAGTAAGAACCTGGCATTTCTGGGAACATCCTATAATATTTTTATTATGTCTAATTGATAGAAACTATGAATATCAACCTCATTATGAAATGTATTGTGCTAGCTAACGTATTTGTGTGTTTTTGTCATTCTGTTGTATACCATCTTGGGTTTCTGTAGGGGTTAAAAAAAAGGCAGAAGGAGAGATAACTAGCATAATATACTGTTTATTTTTATGTAGCATTATTCTTGCATTTCCTACTATACGTTAGTAGAAGGTTACCATTTATGTGTCTTACAGTAGCCCACAAACTATGTTAAAATATTTTTGTTGTTTGGGAAAGCACAAACAAGTTCAATAGAAACATGGCATTTTTCCTGTTTAAAGTATACTTTGACAGTTTAATGTTTTTCATTTTTAGTGCTTTGATGCAATTGAGCAGCATGCTTGTATACCCATTTTCTTGTATAATAGACAATTCTGCTGAATTATATCAAAATATTTTAAGCTACTTGGAGTGGTATATCTGGAAAATAGGGTGAAGTGCTTCTTCGTAATAACCACTAAGGGTCTTAGAAATATGTGCCATCTCTATAGCCTTGATTTGAAAATATCTTGAATTCTAAGTATTTTTTCTTTCATCTTTTACTGCCCATTTTTGTAGCCAGGAGCAGTATCAAAACGCTTTCTTTAATAATCCATTTACTGGCTTGCTAACATGAATGTTACTTGATTTGGTTATCAGAATGTGAAGTCCAAAAAAATGGTTATGTGGAGGATTCTGTAGAAGTTTTGTATTTAGAGGATTATGTGGAAGTTTTGCTGTTAAATCCCAGCTATTAATACCTTTTTGTTGGTGAGCTATGCAAAAATACAAGCTTTGTAGGGAGTATTCATGAAGATGCCTCATTAGAGCACAGAGAGGCTGCAGTCCCATTTATAAGTTGGCTTTGCCTATTACTGTGGGATTCTCTGACCAAATAGAAAGAAATTGCTTTCTCTGCTTCTTTTGAAAAATGTTCATTGTAGAATTGGTTTAGAGAAATCCCTTTTTGTGATGGTGACAACTTACAATAATTTCATTATTTCAAATTATTTCAAGCTTCTCAATTGTGTTTTGTGCCTGTGCTTGCTTATCTCATCAAGTAACATAGCTGCATAATTTCCTCAAGATGTTTTCTTCATATAGTATTAGCTTAAATCTAAAACTATTTTATTGCAGACCCTTTTTTCTTCTCATTCTCAATCCCTTCTTAGTAAGTTAGTGTTAATTAGTTTTGTATCATGAAGAAGTTGTATGAGAAATGAAAGTTCCACCAAATCCTACACGAATGTCAAAAACTTACTTTTATTTTGGATTTTTATAGAATCTGTATTAATGTTCTTTGATTGAGAGAGTTCTCTGTATAAAGCAGATACCTAGTTCTTCATAATTAAGTTATGGTCCTAGCTTCTTAGTCTGTTTGGGATCATGGGCTGGTGGTTTTCCTGTGTTTTATGACAAAGTTTTCTTCAGTGGTGTCTGAAATTTTCTACCCCTTCACTCTTAGCCAGTGAAGTGATTTGTATCTTTTTATATTATCAGTGATGGTGAATCATCTTACATTTATTGTTTCTGAAAACAATATATTTTCCTTCTCTTAGGTGTTGGATTCAGAGTTGGAGGAGAAACGGGTAGCAGATACTTTGTTCTCCAGGTACACTATGGAGATATTAGTGCATTTAGAGGTATGCATTTTGGAAATTTACTCTCTAAGTTGTATCAGCTACAGCATAATAATTTTTCTGTCAGTGCCATTTGCAAAGCTCAATGGGCATATTTGTAATACAATTTGTGTATTAACTTGACTTCATAAACTTGATCTATCTCTATAAATATTTGAAAGTGAACACCATTTTTTTCTTCAAAAACTGTGGAACAAATGACTTAAAGTAATCCAGAAGCAGATTAATAGTTCCATGTTTAGGGAGAAACGTGGGTTTCCATATATAATTCAGTATTTTCCTTATTGAAGTTGAAACAAATAATACTTAACCTGTCATCTTACTTGAGCAGATTGTGAATAGATTATATTTGTCAATCAGTCACAGTATTTGTGTTTGGAAAAAATGTAACTTGTGGAGACAGTGTCTTTGTTGGTTTGGCTTGGTTTTTTCCTTTTTTTTTTTTTTTCTAAGATGAAGCATTCATTTCAAGCATAGAAATATGCTTATTCTTGTCACTGAACGTTTCACAGAATCACATAATGGTTGAGGTTGAACCAAACCTTTGGAATTCATCTGGCCCATGCCCTCCCTGCTCAAGCAGGGCCACCTACAACTTGTTGTCCAGGCCCATGTCCAGGTATATTCAGGGGTAGAAACACCCCAGGGCAACCTCTGCCAGTGCTTTTTCACCCACAGTGAAAAAGTTTCCTGATGTTCAGCAGAAGCCTTTTGTGTTTCAGTATGTGCCTGTCACCTCTGGTCCTGTCACTGAGCACTGAGAAGAGCCTGGCTCCCTCTTCTTGGCACCTTCCCCCTAGAATCATCTCTTCTTCAGGCCAAACAGTGCCAGGTGTCTCAGCCTTTCCTCACAGGAGAGGTGCTCCAGTCCCTTCATAATCTTCGTGGCCCTTTGCTGGGCACTCTCCATGTCGTTCTCCCACTAGGAAGCCCAGCACTGGACACAGAACTCCAGATGTAGCCTCACCAGTGCTGAGCAGAAGGAAACTGATCTGTTGGCCCTGCTTTGGCAGATGCAGCAGAGAGTGCCATTTGCCTTCTTTGCAGCAAGGGCACACGGCTGGGTCATGCTCAGCCTGAGAAGCCCCAGGTCCTTTGCTGACATGCTGCTTCCCAGCCTGTTGGTGCCTGGGGTTGTCCCTCCCCACATGCAGGACTTGGCACTTCCCCTTGTTCTTTGTGAGATTCCTGTCAGCCCTTCTCTCCAGCCTATCCAGGTCCCTCTGGATGGCAGCACAACCATGTGGTGCATCTCTCACTTTTTCCGGTTTGGTATCAATTGCTGAGGGTGCACCTGCCACATCATCCAGGTCATTAATGTAGATGTTGAACAGGACTGGAGCCAGTACTGATTCCTGGGCTATACTACTAGTTGCCATTGTCCAACTAGACAACCATTCAGCCAGTGTTCAGTCCACTTCACTGCTCATCAGACCCTGTGTTATGAGCTGGTATTTGTGAAATTTGAATTTTGTTAATGCACGTTGACATATTGGTGATCAGTGATTTTCAGAGCTTAATTTATTTTTTTATTTGTTTATATTTCATGCACCTTGTTCTTTAAACCTGAAATGCCTTGTTCAGACACGTTTGAGGTGCATATATTCTTGCTTTTACTCTGTAAATCACAGCTTATGTAGAGTTTTTGAGTTACAGCCTCTGTGGTCATCAAGAGCAAAAAAACTGTGGGTTGTCATTTCCCATTGAACTCATCTGTGATACATTACTGCTGTAGGATTTAAACAAGAATGTGAAGAACCTCATGGGCTAGTGATAATGAAAATGTTGGAGTTGAAAAAAGAGAAAGCTGAATAAGAACGAAAATTTAAGAGAGGAATATGCATTACAACAGTAGTTCAAGCGTTGCCTGTGGGCTCTACCCTTCTGTGGTATCATGGTAAATGACCCACAGACTGTACTTTGTTTTGAACTGAGAAGTTACCAGGTAGGTGCAGTTTCCCAGTGCCATGCAGCCTCTCTTAGGTAAATCTCTAGCAAGGTTTCGGCAATACTTAGCTAGAATTTTAAGCAACACTGTCTGAAGCAGAAGGTATGGTTTCTACGATGACATAAAGATATAATATGGCTTAATGACAATACTGGTGGAGGAGGAGGAGGAGGGAATAAACTGGGTGTGCTAGCACTGTTTGAATGGAGTTGGTATGCAAATGTGGACCGCTGAAGTGGAAAGAATTGATTTTCATGAGAGAGTTCCTTAAAATCCCTGTGATTCTTTGCTGGCTAAGATCCTGAATAATTAAAGTTGCAAACCTCTAAAGAGAGGTTAGAGGTTCATCAGCCGCCTGCTCTTCATTATTGCTTGGGGACATTGAGAGTTCCCACTGTTAATTTTCACTCCTAAGAATAATATATGAGTATGTAGTTACTAAAAAAAAAATTAGATCAGTAACCTTCACTGCACATTAGTTGAGAATGTCTTTGGAAATTTTTATTAGCAACTTGACTTGTTAGGCAAAGCTTCTACTCAAAAAACCCACTTGCACGCTTAGAGAAACTGCAGTGAAAGGAAGAGTCACCTAAAATTAAAAACATAATTTTATACCCCCAATAGACTCTCTGCAGTAGACTTCCTTATTTTTTGCCTAGAATATATATGCAGGACTTAGAAATGCCACAGATGTAAGCCCACAAAATTATGGAAGTTTAAGAAGTGTTGTTGACTGATAGGATTATGATGTGGGAGATGATACCACTGTCATATACTGTTTTAACTGTTACAGAGTATGACAGAGTGCCCTCCAATTTTCAGTGCTTTTTGCTAGGTAGTCTGTGATCTTACTTTTAAAGTAAAAAAATAATCTACCTTTTCTGCCATTTGTGAGAAGAAATGTTTTTAATGTTGCCTACCTGTGAAAATTTCAGTAGAGAAAAATATAATTTTAATCTAATAAAATGTCCTAAACCTTCATAGTAGTGTTCAGAGATACTCAATGCATAATCTTCCAACTAGTTTCACAAGTACTTTTAAATTTCAGGAATAACCTAAAGGGATTTTTCTTGTAATGAGATGTCTGTTGATAAACAGACATAAGAATAAGAATAGAGTCAAAGAATAAGAATAGTCACTGAAGTTTTTATGTAACCACATGCAGTTCTTGCAATTTAGAACAGAGGATAAGTGATGAAATGTGCTCAGTTAACTTGTTACGCTTTCATTAGTACATCAAGGATTTCAAAGCATTGTTCAGAGTTTACTATTCTGACTTACTTATTACTTCTGACAAGTAATTGCAAATATAAAATATTTGACTTGATGTAGTAGTTATATATGTATTAACACCCAATTTTATTTCCTGTCAGTTTTGGGGGGAAAAAAATCATACATTGTAGTTAAAATCAAGTCTCAGACTATAACTACAATCCAAACTAGGGAGTTCAACAAAGAGGCAGCCCACCCTTTGAGTCCTAGGTGCTTGAACAAATTTTCAAACCATTCTGGGCTTTGTTCAATTTTCAGTTCCTGAACTATCCCCTCTAGTTGTTGGATTTTGGCCTGGATGCTCTCACTGCATGCTGATATGTTAAAACAGCATAGACCATTGAATTCCTTACAATTGTGTCCATGGGCTAATAAAAGATAGTCAATCGCTGGGCAGTTCTGCAAGGTCCCATGTTGGATAGTCTCTTCTTCTTGAAGGAAATCGCTTAGCACCGCAGATATTAAATTGGCATTCTTGCCGAGCCAACATCCTCGGTGGGAAATTTCCCCAAGGGTTTTTGCCGCTGCAACCCATGGTAAGAAAGAGGACATCAGAGACCTTTTATTATGTGGCCAGTCTGAAATTTGGTTGTCACAATTTTCATCTAATTGAATAAGGTTCCTTTTTTGGCTTGTCAGTTGAGTCTTACTAGATCTCCAATCCTCAATCATTGTGGTATTGGGTGTTAGCACGGCAAGTTTTGCCGAGTGTGCAAGGACCTCCTAGCAGTTGGAAAGGGATCCCTGCCCGAACTCTATCCCCACAGATCAAAAACACGCCTCGCGGTAGAACTCTGGGGTATGGAATGAACTTAGATGGTGTTAGAGAGGTGTAATGGCACCAATTATGAGCTTCATAAATTCTCCTCGTTGGAGAGACATCTTTGGCATAAATTGATTTGTTTACTCTGTAAGTGACTCTTTTGAAGGTGAAACGAATGCAATATGTTGCCTTTGAGGACCCCAACAACTCCAATTCTTGGGGCTCCTCTGGTGCATGTGGCAAAACCTTAGTCCATTCATCCCAAGAGTCTACCGGATTTGGGTTTTTTCCTGCGAAGGGATAGTCATTGGCTCTCAGGATGATCGCTACCAGACATGCTGAGAGTGGATTGCCCACGCTGCCCATGGAGATACAGATATTATCCTGCTGGAGTGTTTTGGCTAGTGTCACCCAGATATTTTCTTTCGGTTGTGACACTAACCATGCTTTTGCGGTGAGACATGAGGGTTGGGCTTTCACTGCAAGCTACTCCTTTATTAGGAATGTTTCTCAAGAGTGACCTATTTTCTCTTTGTCCACCCCCTTTTTTTTATTTATAAAAATTCGGCTGGGGGGTAAGGGAAAATGGATGGGGGGAGAGGTTTTAGGGGAAAAACAAGGATGAGGAAATTGGAAATAAAGATATTAAAGACTAAGATGTGGAAGCAGTCAGTCTTTCAGTAAGTTGTTTTCTTGAAAATGCCTGGTTAGCTGGCCAATGGATGGAGGCCGAGGATGTCAGTTTTCTCCGGTGTCTCCTCCACGCTGCAGTATGTTGATCATCCAATGCATCTGTCTCTGGGTTAGAAGTAACTTGGACATCATTAGTTTTGACTGGGGGGCTTGATATGGTTTAATATATTTTTCAGGCACCCATCTAGGCCCTGATGAGGTAGAAACACAGGCATACCCCCTACTCCCTTTACTTTCCCTTGAAATGATTCCCTCATTAAATGCCTTTATTATTAACTGAAACAACGGAAAAAAAGGTGCAACTCAAAGGCCCCCATTTAATTGAACAACATTTAGCTGTCGCCCAACCCCACCCCAAAATCTGTCTAGAAAAACAGAATCTGGCTTAACGTTAGAGAAGAACTTAAAAACCCAACGAATGAATCTCTTAAGATCCATTTTACTAAACTTAAATTTCCCAGTGACCAGGGCCTGTTTAACTTGGGAGTAAATGTCTGCCTCGGATGGGGTGAGCGCAATATGGCTGATGTTGTTCCCCATCCCTAGAGATCCTTTCCCCTTCCCGACAGCAAAACACAAACTAAAAAGAAAACTGACTAAAAAAACACTCTCTCTTCACGAGATGGCACTGGTCCACAAAAGGCTGTCAGGAGGTGGTCACCTACTTCTGCCAGCCCTCTTCCACTTTGCTTGAAGGGTCCTCGTCGGTGCCCAGAGGAGGCTGTATGCTAAAACACAAACACACCTCACACTGGGAAGTGGCAGACCTGAGCGCTTCTTGAATCCAGCAGCCGAAGCTGTCTGGAGTAGCTTCTCCAGGGATGACCAGGCAGTTGGTCCCTGTTCAGGTGCCAACTTGCCATAGTGGGCCTAGTGGGCCTTCAGGTGCTGCAGCAGTCCCTGGCAGAAGCACCCTTATCAAGGCACTCTATGCGCCAGGCACACAGGCACTCTCGGGTTTGCAGAAAGTGATTCAGCTCTTTGTGAAAGGCTGTCAAGGCAGCCTTGGTCCAGGGGAAGGTCAGGCGATGCCAGGAAGCACCACATGAGATGGGTGGTTCTTTTCCGAGAGTCTTCTTTATTCAGGAGCTCCTGGGGTCCAAAGAACTCAGTGCTCAGGGGAGCAGACTTTTATACGCTTCTCTGAGGGCGGCTACAAGAATTTGGACCAGTTAGGACATGGATTAGGAAAACCAATCAATGAACAGATCCAAAATACAGCAATAGGAGAACAGAGAAACTAGGAACTGTACAAACGACAAATCAGGGGGGAACAATCTGCATACTGCAGCAAAGACTCACAAGGGTGTTTCAGTTACCTCACCACAAGTCACAGGGAAGTCGCTTAGAAAAACCTCCCAGAGGGCAAGGCCTGCCACCTTGAACACAGCTCATGCACTGCACACCCTCTAAGGGAGAGTGAACTCCTTTGTGGAAGCCTGGGGGGCTGCCACAGCTATATATGTATTAGCATCCAATTTTATTTCCTAACCGTTTTGGAGGGAAAAAATGTTGTAGTTAAAATCATCAAGTCTCATGTTCAACTCTTCTAAAAATAATATTTTTAATTTCATTAACCAGGTATTAAATTAATTCTGCTTTCCATCCCTTACCTATAAACCTGAGCTAAGAATTCATATTTAGATATGCGCTTTACTCTCAGATAACAAAATAAAACTTATTGTACCTTGTCTACAGATTAAAATTTAGGCTGGAGAACCAAAAATACGTTCTACAAAAAAATGTGTTAAGAGCCATCTTAAAAAAATACTGATTTCTCTGTTTCATTTTCTTTATGTTTTGTATTGTAAAAGCAAAAATTATCACGGAGTTATGCCTGATAGTGGATATAAGTAAACAAATAAAAAATTGTCAGAAATTTGTCTGCCTTTTTATATAGTTGTGTTTTGAGTTCAGATTCAAATTAAAGTAAATCTAGCCATGTTTAGGTCTGTAAAGGGACCTAGTCAGCTTCGAGCTTGGGCTGTAGGGATATGCAGTACAGTTGTCATCCTGGTCTTATTTTATTCTTCTATGTAAGCACCTTTATATCTGAATTTTAAAGAATGTGATATTTTTCTAATCCCTAGAATATTTTTTTTCCTTCCCTTCATATAGCAAAGACTAATGTTGTTTCTAATCTGCCATATTATTGTCTTAGTCTTTTCCAGCACATGTAAGAATATAACTGTTATCCCCAAGAGTCAAAGTGTTTAGAAGTTAATGGAAGGTTTTCGCATTCTGTCATTTTTATGTCTACAACTGTTGCACTGTTTGAATCAATTTGTAATTCTTTGTCAGTATGTTTGGAGCAAATTTATGGGGAGATCTCTAATCTTTGTTCAGCTTTGGCTTTTTTTCCCTTTCTTGTTCTCTCTTTTCTTGCACAATGAACAATACTGCATTCTCAGTTTCTTCTTTTAACCCCCACCTATTCACTGAGAGTAGATTTATTTCTCCCTGCTGTCATTCCCTGCAAGAATTATGTTACCCACATTACATATAATAACACGGATGTACCTGCTTTTCTTAGGGGGGTGTAGGGTTCTTAGTGTTGTCTTTGGGCTTAGTGTTTTTGGCTGCGGAGAGTGATTAGTTTTGGCCACCAAGGTAGTAGGTGTCTTAAAAAGTTCTGTTTCCTCATAAAAATGTGAGTTGTATATTGTAATTTGAACACTACTCTGAACATTGTTCTGAACATTAGATTCGGTGTGCTTCTTTTGACATTCTCTTGAATATGCTAGTGTCTTGAATAAAGTTAGCTTTGCATATTCAAAGAGATTCATGGCTGTGATATATTTTTTTATCCTTTTAGCAAATCAGTCATCTGTGACCTTTATGAGGTCTTCATCTGTTAAAATTTTATTTTATATTGAATCAGTATCAACAATTGCCTCTTTCTGTTTGGAAAGT
The DNA here is from genome assembly GCA_013397195.1 of Hylia prasina. Taxonomy (NCBI): domain Eukaryota; kingdom Metazoa; phylum Chordata; class Aves; order Passeriformes; family Sylviidae; genus Hylia; species Hylia prasina. Next base: position 10,929 of record VYXD01013600.1, read on the forward strand.
AAGTTGTGAAAATGTCACTGGGGAGTCTGTGTTTGCATTTTGTTTTTCACAAATCGAATAAAGGCACAGTTTCATTCCAGATTTCATACTAGACTTTTAAAAAAAATTTCACTGAATTGATCCTGGCTGAGTGAACAGATTGGCAAGTGTAAGCACCTTGACTTAACACGAAAAAAAAAATTAAGGTAGTTTTATGTATCAAATATTAGATACCAATATTGATTGCAATATTACTTGTCTCATTCTTTACTAGGACCTCAAGTTCATTTCTTGTGCTCCGTATCTTTGCTCTTTAAATATAACTTGTACAAAGTTACTTCCCCATGGGTATTAGCTTTGGAATTGCCTTGCTCAGAGGTTGTGCTCATCTTTGAGGCTACTTCTTACCTTTAAGGAAGGAAAGCCAATTCTGAGAATGTATGTGGAGATTTTGGTACAAATCAAGGGCTGACTTTGAAATAACAAGGAGTTTGGAGCTTCATAAAAAGTGCCACTCTGTTGCAGTAGAAGTTTATAAGTATTCTAGTCACCATGAATGATTGCTATACTGTTCCTATGAAATACTAGAAACAGAACAATGAAGAAGCTGAATAGTTTGAGCAGAGTGCTCGGTAATTTGTAATCCCCATATTCAGAGTGCAAAGAAAGTAAGTTTTGAATAGTGTTGATTTTTATGAGTAAAAAAATAATACTGTTTTAAGTATTTAGAAAGTCCTGAAAGTCTCAATGTCTGTGGCAGATTATCATGCATGTAATTGAAGCGTTCAGGACTGTAGATCTGGATAGACAGATTAGCAGAAAGCCTGTCAGGCGTGCTTCAGAAGTCTTAGCATAATCAGCTTACAGATGGAGAGTGTTTCTCTTTCAGATAATTTGCCTTCACATCAGATGTGAATATTTCATTTCAAAAACTGTTGAGTATTTCTAGTATTTGAAATATTTCTCCTAGAAAACATTTTAAACAGGAGTAGTATTGGTAATTCTTTTAAACTAATTTAAACATTTGTTGGCAGTTAAACTTGGAATGATCATTGCAATGATGTCATGCCAGTTTAACATGCACCATTGGCTTTGCTTGATATGGATAAACAAAAGCAGGGAATATTTGATATGATTGCGTTATATTTGCACAGAACACAATAGGCAGAGCACAACTTCTCAGTATTCTTCAGTGAAGTGTTCAGAGCTTTGAGTGTTTCAAGGGGGTGAACTGAAGGAAGGAGAAGCAGAGAAGCTCATTTCTGGCATCCCTCTGTAGTTGTTAGAAAAACATTTAGTCAGTTATGGCTAAATATAACTACAACAGAAATACAAAGCACTGTAGCAATTCCTGAAAGGTTTAGACTAATGTATCCGTCCATACGGCAGTGCAGATCAGATGCTTGTGCCAGAAGTTCATTTGTGCTTTTCCTGATACTGGTTTAGATGGTTGCCTTATATAGTAGCAATTATAATGATTAGTAGCAACTTTCCAGCTATCTTCAGTTCATTTTGAAATTGCTCTATTTAGATGAAAATACTGATTAAAATTTTTTCCTCTGAATTTTTGCTCTGAAAATTCAAATTATGACAAAATACTTTAATATTGCCCAACTGAAATATATTCAAGTTTTTTCCCTCTTCCTGTGGTGCTCCTTTTAAGAGACACTATGATGTAGTAAGGGCTAAATTTTTCAAATATGAAATTATTTTGATGGTTCGGGGATAATTTTGCAGCAGTTTTCAAAAGATAGAATGGTGATGTTTTCAACTAAAATTCCAAAACTGAGACATACAAAATGACTGTAAAATTTTAAATTTTATTTCTTTAAGTAATAATGTTCTGAGAGGAAGCATTTTCCAATTTCCATTGAAATTCATGTAGTGCAGAGCTATAACAACATTAAACTTAAAAACCCTGAGTTCTGGAGTATCACCTATGTTATATAAATAAGAAAAAATTAGTTTGAAATGAGGAGAGTGAGGCAGAAGAGACTTTATGAAGACCTTTGTAGCAAACACTGAGGTATTCAGATTGTAAGTGAAGCTGCCTGCAGGGAAGAGGATGAACAGCATATGAGCTTTTTCTAAAACCATTGAAAAGGAGTTTAGTTGCTCTTTCTCTTGAATGTTTTATTCCCATTCCCCTTCTTTTGTCCTAATGGCTTAGTCTTTTTGGCACATTTGGATTCTTGATTTGGTTGTCTTGACTCTTGTAAATAGTCTTGATGAAATAGTCTTGATCTACTGTTCTTATTTTTCTGTTCTGTGTACAGTGAAGATTTGCTTTTTTGTTGCTATTTGTAAAGGTGTAACTGTGGTATAGTCATTCACATTTTTAAATCTAAACAAGTTGGGATACACAGAGCTGGAGTAACTAAGAATTTGTAGATGCCTTGATGATGAGCATTATGAGAACCCAGTAGAATTGTGTTTGCAGCTATTTCATTTGAATAACACATAAATTTACAGATCTACTTCATGAACATAATGAAAACAAATTCTAGTAAATTCTACTAGCAATGATGGTGAAAAGCAAACTGATTATTATCCATTAATAGTGACATGTGGGGTGACTGAAATACCCAATTGTGTGAAAAACTGAACTGATAGTTTTTAATCTGTCAAGTTTCCATGTGTTGTCCCACTTTTGCTATTATCCTTTTTCTGTTCAAATGCACTACTTTTTCAGTTTGGAATCTGGCTATGAGAGGAAAAACTCTCTGAAGTTACCGCTTGTTACCATAGCTGCTCTGATCTCTTTTTTACCTGAAATTTATACTGTTGGATGATTTTTTTTCAGAATGTTCTGTTTATTTACTTTGGAGTTAGATCCATCTTCTAACTACATCTATTAGTGTATAAACATAAGAGGAAACTTACTTAAAAAGGAACAAAGATTGAACTCCCAGATGGCCAACTATAATTGAGTAACTGTCAAGACAGCTGGGTCTTTAAAATGTCAAACATATCAGCTAATGATGATACGTTACACTGACAAATGAATTAGCTGTTTTTACTCACCTTCTAGGATATCCAATTTTAAGCAGAATTGCTCTCTGTATTGGTATATCAAGTTCACCTGCTGACTTCTATTACAAGGATTTCTGGCAGCTGCATTATTAATGACTAAAATTATTGCTTTTCAAAAATCTTTCATTTTCTATCCTTGATCAAAATATAAATTTGTTTGAAACAAAACTACTTTTCCTGCTCATGTAAACATGATACTCTCTCATTTCCCAGATGCTTGTTCATAAAGATCTACATTTTCTAGTACAGTAGTTTTCATCCACCGAAGTTTTTCTCTGTATTAGGATTTCTACAAATGCATTACTGAGATCATCAGGTTTGCGCAAATTTCAGTAGTATTTCCACAGTATAACAGTTTTACTGGACACAGCAAAATTAAAACTTTTTCTGTCTTATGGTACTTTTTTACACAGCAGAAAAATGTTCTTAATATGTAGTAATTTTCAGGGGTTCAGTTGCTAATGATGAAACTGTTCCACAATTTGTACAGATAAACACAAGGACTGCTCTGGTGTAACTTTACATCTGACACATCAAAAGTGAGTATTTTTAAAAATGCTTACCTAATTTTTTTTTTTAATAGAAATTGTGGATTCATTTGAAAACGTAAAATAAAGAGAATACATCACAACGTTAAGAATTTCGAAGTTGTGTCATCTGTTGGCAAAAAAATTCATTTCTGCTAAGAAACTTGACACAGCTGTGCTATGAGTACTGAGTTAATCCAGTTTAAGAGCTTCATATTTAGAAGTCTGGGATGAGAACAGCAATTATACAGATGATAGCTTTGTCCTATTTCACATATTTTGCAGAAAATGCTTTAGAAATGGTAGCAAAAAAAGACAGGGAGAGGGGAACTTCTGTGAAACAGCTGCTTTTTCAGGAGACCTGTCTCAGCTGTAATCCAATGTTTAGAAATTATTGGTGTCAAATGGTATTGCATATCAAGTCACTTGCAGTTGTGTTTTACAGAGGACTTGTTTACCAGGGCTTGGGTTTTCCATTGCAGGCAGCCCTTGATTGCGGGAATGTATCTTATGATGTCTGTGAACACGGTCATACCACCAGGCAAGAAAGGTGAGTCATCATTTTACAAAGTGATTGTATGATTTCAGCATCTGATCTATTACTGTTGCTTAATGTGGAAAAAAATTTGACAGAGGCTTACTGATATGTAGATGGACAAATTAATTATTTGATTGAACAAATGAAAAAAATAGTTATGTTTAAGATTGTATCCTATTTCCCTATGACTACATCAGTAAAGGCAATCAATGCTGTATAAACACAATGTGTACAAATAATAATGACAATTTCTTTAATTTATTTTCATCTAATATTTCACAAAAAATGCTCTGCCTCTATTCTAATTCATCCTTTCCCCTCTAAGAAGCCATAAACTGTTTTGGACTCTTCTTTATCTTCATTTGTAATTCATGATATTTATGATTCTACTAAGACTTCAGTTTTAAAATATGAATTTCTAGCAGTAAGGAGTTGCTATTTAAGGATTTTATTCCTGTGTTCCTAGTTGGTTAAAAGATTGAAATGCTGGGGGGAAAAAAACTGTGATGGAAAGTTTCCAAACTGTTTCTATTCAGAATCCTGAATTTTATCTGAAGCTCAACTTGGAAACTTCCAAATCTTTTCTTTGGCTAGCATGGGATGTTCTGTTTTAAGGAAGTTGGACACTGACTGTACTCTGCTATACCAAAATTTTTAAGGACATAATCAAGAGCACCATTTGTCCCATTCACAGTTAGTTGCCTGAATACAATGAGGTGGTCAAATGCTCAGCTCACTCCAACTGTTTAGTGAACTCAACAACTTGAAACATTTTTAAATTTGAATTGAAATGAAAAATATTTTTCTCTCCAATATGAAAACATACCAAATTAATCCCCCACTACCCCCAAGAATATTTGATCAGTGTAGGAATGTAATTTTTCACCTGGAAAGGTGAGGGAAAAGAGCAAACAAACAGTTCTGTAGTTGCTGATAACTGCCTTCTCATGTTCAGTCAAATTTACAGCTCTTAAGGAGAGCATGAAATTTTTTAAAACTGGAAATGTGGCGATATCTCTCAGAAGGGCATCAGGATTTCTGTGTAGGTTCTTCCTTTGGTACTGTTATTGCATCTAACACAAATACTACCCTGTAAGCATTGTACAGAACTCTTCTGACAAAGTCTCTTGTCTAACCCAAAGTTAGGTCTGGGCCTTGATAATCAAGACATTGTCAATTGTATCAGTTTAGAATTGTACCAGTTTATTTTAATTTTCCCCTGAGTAGATAATTTACCATAGCTATGTTTATTTTGAGCAATCCTCAGCATAGTCTGTAAGTAAAATTATAACTTCATTTTGTTAAATAGTAGTTTACGAAGAAGTTCTTTTGGCCTTCAGCCAAAAAGATTTTATATGTATGTCAGCAGATTAAGTAATTTTCAAGTAACCTGCACTGTATTTTATTATATAGGCTTTTCTTTGCAGATGTCTTGAGATGGACACTGCAGAAGTATAAGATATTATCTGTTATCTTTTGAAATCATCTGTTGTCCAGTGTAGGTATGCCTTCTGTAAACCATGCTGAATGAAGTACAGTAATTCAACTATTCTCTGTTTGACAAATGATCTGTTTGTCATTGTTTATTGCTGTCATATTTTCACAGTGGTTAATGCAGACATTGCCTGCCATTACAAAAGGTCTCCAATGCACCTTTTTGCCTACAGAGTTCACACACACAGACTAGGTAAGAGTAACGTAGGAGCATCAAATACCTAACAGAAAAATGTTGACCCTGCAACATATTTTTTTAAGTAAATCTCACTTCTCATGTATATTGATATCTTACAGGTAAAGTAGTGAGTGGTTACAGAGTGAGAAATGGTCAGTGGACATTGATTGGTCGACAGAGTCCACAACTGCCACAGGTTGGTTGGGTTCTTTTTAGTTCTGAATGTAAATTTTAATTATCTTTGTTTCAGACCGAGAAGCTGAATTGTAAATCACGTGTCCACAGATTTGCATTGTGGAGTTTCCACTGGTTATGTGCTTTTGTGCTCCTGGAAGTGAATATTGCCAAGTATTACGATTAGATTATGATGCAAAAGTCATTTCAGATATGTAGCACTGTCCTTCTCATCCGTGTCTGTTGACACAGAGGACATGAAGCACTTTCACTGATTGTGGTGAATCATCCTCTCTTTCAGGCATTCTACCCCGTGAAATATCCAGTAGACATTGGCTATGATGATATACTAGCAGCCAGATGTGTGTTCAGTGGGGAAGGCAGAACTACCGAGACACATATAGGGTAAATTTTATCTATTTGCTCCATTTCAGAACATGTTTTTTCCAGGGTATTGGTTATATGCAGAAATTTTGAATTGAAATGAAAAATATTTTTCATTTCTATAAAATATTCTATTCTATAAAATATTTTCATTTCTATAAAAAAATTTTATTTCTTGTCTTATTTCAACGTAATTCTAGGAAATAATTTCTGCTAGAATGTTCTGTCATGCTTTTTGGTCTACTTAAGATTTAACTTCAGACAATGTTCATTGACGTTACTCATGTAAATATTCACTTTGCTGAAATGTTCAGAACACTTCTGAAGTGAAGCAGTGCTGCCAACAACTTAGTCAGATGTTGGGCTGATCTGTTCTTAGAGAAGGATTCAGAATATCAATTCTAGAAAATATATTTTTTATCAGGTGACATTATTAACTGTTTATAGTGAAACAATAAAGCTTCACAATTCTCTGCACCATTTCAGAAGGAAAATTTATAGAAGCTTATAAAACTCTGATATTTTGACCTATTGCAAAATCTAGCCTTAAAAAGTCTGTACTAATACTGCAATAATCTTTCTTCAGTATAAAAATGTACAGGCTTTTATGAAAAACAATCAAACCAGAAACTACTACTAATAAAAAATAGGAAAATCTGAACTCTTAGTCAGTGATGCTACTCAGCTGCAAGTGACAGACACAGCCCTGTAAGATCAAGTGGACAAATACAGATGTAAAAATACATACAATATTAATACTCGCTTAGCTGGCTGTGGTTCTTTGGACTGTAATTTAATGCATATGTAGAGAAACAAAGATAACTTCTGGAAATCTCTCCCTTCTGGGAGTGTGTGCTGCAGCATTCCAAGGAAAGAGATTTTTATGACTTGAGCACCCTAAGATTGCATCTCAGTGGAGGGTTAAGGATTCAACATGGATTTATCACCGCCCAGTGGGCAGTTAAGATAGTGATGTGTAACAGTTAGAAAAAAATTAATTAAGAAGAGATTTTTACAAATATCATGGCACTAAAACCATGTAACCTTAATTTAACTGCTGACCCTTTTTCACAAATTTGAAAAGTTTCTGTAACTTTCCCCAAAGTAGCTCCTGTTTGTTGAATTATCCTTACAGTTTAAGAAACAGTCTTATGAAAATTACAGTATTTTAGTTCAATTTACAAGTATTCTTTCAGTGGGGAAACTGTTACTCTGTCCTTTCCATTACAGTACTTGTTATTCTTATAATTATTATTTTACTATTTTTATTATTTATTATTATTTATTTTATTTATTATTTATTTGCACTATATGAATATTACATTATACTATATATTATATTATACTCTATATATTATATAGAGTATTGTAGGAATCATGCCATATTGTTTATTAGTATTATCATTATTATTTTTAGTGTTACTATTATTTATTTATGAATATTTAGTGTTATTATATTTCACCACAAGTGTTACTTTGTCCCCCTCTGGGGAGGGCCGGAGTGGGGGCAGTGAGCAGCAGTACTTAACTACCACCTGAAATTAAACACGAATGCTTAGACACAGTAGCGTGTCAGGTGAACCACAGTTTGTATAATTTCCATATCCAGTTTTCCACTGGAGTTTTAAAGAGGAAGCAATTACAGTGATGGATATTGGAGATCCAACAGTGAAGTTAATGATTTCTAAAAGCTGAGGCAGAGCTTGCCCAGTCAGAGTCTCATTTTTATAGTCTCCAAGGGGTGCCAAACTTCCAATGCATGGAAAAATAACCAGTTCCCCTTTTGAAACAGTCTCTTCTCCCATGTTTCCCTTTCTCCTCTCTGGCTTGTGATATTCTTGTTGCTATGGTGAATAAATGAATGCTGCAGAATGCTGCTGGAAAAGTCAGCACTGATGTCTTTTGCAAACAGCTAATAGACCACCTCTGTATTTTTTTAATAATTGTAGGCTCACTGTTTAATTGTGAAAACTAATTAAAAAATTCTTGGTGTAAACCCCTATATTTTATGAACTTCCACTGAAAGTCCTAGGTTATTCGTTGTCAGGATTTTAGCTCTAAACAAAAGATACTAACCTATGTGGCAGAGGAAGAAACAGACCACAGTTGTAAAGAGGCCATACATACTCTGCTTCAAAAAGTAGTATCTTTCAGAAAAAAACCACAACTTACATGTGCCAGTTGTTTTTTCTACTGAAGACAGGATTATGTAGCAGTAGAGATGAGCCACTTCTGTTTCAAGTACATGCACAAAATTTATCATATTTTGCTACTGTTCTATCATTCCCATTGCACTCATGTTTTTGTTACCAAAGCTTACAAACAAGTTATTCTTAATATGACAGTGCTATGTTCTCTTTAAGAGATACTTACAGTATCTTAATACGTAACAAAAATAAATTTTGCGGTAGTAGAACCAGTGTGATTGGACAATAAATGAATGCACTTGATGAGTAAAAGGGGAAGATTTGTCAGAAAAAATAGCTGCTGAAATGAAACATGTATGTTATTTGCAACAATTTCAAATTACATTTGTCCAAGATTTGTGGAGAAGTAAGGGAATACTAATGTAATGAATGATACAGCTCTATCATATTTAATCATGTCCACAAATGCTAACACAATGGGAACTGTGTGGAGCATGCTGAAGAATTGAGAAGGAAAAGCAGTTTAAATAGGTGCTGCAGTTTTCTCTAAGATCTAAAGCAAATTCCTGGGAATTTCTGAGATATGTGGGGATTTTGTGCACACTGCTTTTCTCCAGTATAAACCAAAATAAATTTCTGATATTCACTGCAATGCAGGTATTGCATATTTTAGTTTAGGACATCTAAACATTTGATTGCAATATTTTAGTATCCTGTTAAACAAGTTGGATGAATTAAATAACAGCTATTCAGCTCATTATTTTCTAAGTGCCACGTCTTTTCTGTACTGTGTAGGGGTACTGCCAATGATGAAATGTGCAACTTTTACATTATGTACTATATGGAAGCCAAGCATGCTGTCTCATATATGACCTGCACACAGAATGCAAACCCCGAAATGTTCAGAAATATTCCACAGGAGGCAAATATTCCTATTCCAGTCAAGTCTGATGTGCTGAAGATGATGCATGGACATCATGAAGGTGAAGAACAACTGTAATCCATTTTATTTGTACCATCTTATGCTCACTGATACATTTCTCTGTGTTGTGTTGATATGCAATTTTTTCATAAAGAGGTAATGCAGTTCTGCCTAAAATTCAAATTTCTAATTAATAAAGCATCATGAGATTCTACTGTTGGTTTTTGGTGGTAATGTCTGCCATAGTCTTTTGTCTGTTTCTTTCTCATGTTGTCTTCCAATTTCCAACATACTTTACAGCTCTGTGACCTGTGTGCCCTGAAGACTGGGTTCTTTATCTATGCCAAACTTTATATTAATAGTTTCTTAATGTTTACCTTATCCTCTATTTCCTACAAAATTGAATCATAACATTGCCCTAGTTTTCTAGATCCCACTGCTGTGTTATGGGAGGAATCAAATTTTTACATTGAGCAGTTGTAGGCATAAAAATTGCAGATTACCTGTTATCCAGAGGTAATCTAACGGGTGTGTCTGTGTAGCAAGTACAAGTTGTAGTTTTTTACTTGACTTTTCTACTGTTGCATTGTGTGGTATGACTACTATGATAAAAATACCAAGTAGTCATTTCAGAAGGGCATGTTTTGCTCACTAGGGAGGTAATTCCCTTCACATGCAGAGGTTAACATCATACCCTAAACCCATTTTTCAGAAACCAAGGATAGTGATACAAGTTCTTTGCTGCAGCAGGCCAAAAAAGAAGAGGAGGAGATTTTGGATCGGGGTATGCACTTGCTTATTTCTATGTACATTTTTTACTTCTATGTTTATTTCTACTTCTACTAATACAAATCTTAATTTTTTTTCCAGTTGTTTTAGTGCTGCCTTGTTCAATACAACCACTGTTTATATATAAAAACACCATGTACTCATTTCTGAAGGGCATTTTTCCACTCTGGGGAGATACTCAATTTCTTCCACATGCAAAGGCTAACAAACATCGTATCCTAAATCTGTTTTTCAGAAACCAAGGATGGTGATGCAAGTTATTTGCTGCAGCAGGCAAAAAAGGAAGAGGCAGAGATTTTGGATCAGGGTATGTACTTGTTTATTTCTTTGTCAAGTAAAGGACCCATGAATGTAAAATACTGGTAGATTATATTCTGATTTTCAGTGAGTTATTACGTTTTTTATCTGTTTATCTTTAATTGATGCAATTTGCAATGTTCTGTAAAGCTAATAGGGTTATATATAAGAAATAATAAAAATAATTAGTTTACCACTGATCTCTAGTCTTGTAGGTAAAATTTATTAGTGAATTTTAATCTCATAATGTTTTCTTGTTCTTTGTTTAACTTGCTAATAAAGGTTGTGATTTATTTCTTTGTGCATATATTCTATATATAACTGTTTGCTATTGACTCTTCAATTTCTCAGTTTATATGTATTGTGTGTATTTATGTGTGTATTAGAGAGTAATGTTCTTACGCTTCAATATTTGCTGTACAAGCAAATATTGAGTTGAGATTGAGTGCAGCTGTTTAATACTTTATTATTTTTCACTATATTTGGGTGTAGGTGCATGTATGCATTACAACTCACACAAAAATGTGTGTAGTACTTGGTTGAAGGAAAAAATTTATGACTGCTATGAAGATTTAGAAATACTCAAGAGTATTATTTATGTTTCAGCAATGTCTTAGACTCTACTTCAAAGTTCTTGTGAGTCATATACTGTTAGATAAAAATTGCCTCAGTATCAGGATTTTTCTTTAGACGAAGGGGAGGACCTCATCAGCCACAGATTCATACAGGTTTCCATTGAACAATGTTGAGGTTCAAGGACTAAATGAAAGCAGATTTCTTGTTGCCTTTAAGAAGAGCAAAGATTGGCCAGTGTTTAGAATTTTTGATAAGTCTCTCAAAGGGTTAGATTTTCTATATGCTCTGCCATTTCTTAGACTTAACTCAAATAATTCAGTTTTAGTTACATAAAACTAGCTTCTAGAGTGTGAAACTGTCTTGAATTAAAAAACTTTGAACCATTAGAAACAATATTTACAGTGGCATATCTGATATTTATCTTAGTCAATTTAAGATATGTTTTATAAGAAAAAAAAATTTTGAATTTTTAATCCTGTTTCAGAGTAGGAGCCTACGAATTTATGTCAAAATTCATGTTGACAATCTGCTTTACCCTTATGTTACCAAGAAGTGCTTTAGCATTTGATCAAGAATCTTGTTATGTGTCTGTTTTATTGAATTCATTAGTGTTTGAAGAAAAGTGAAAAAGGTCTTGCTGTTAAAATCTTTTTCATTTGTCTTTGAAATGTATTTTGAAGACATTTCCTCAATGCAGTCAGGTTTGCTGAGAGCACTGTTTAATATACATCCTCGTCTAACCTGTTTCTATGGAAACACACAGAATTGTTTTGTTTGTTTGAAATTACTTGGGTTCATGATGTGAAATACCAGAACACAGTAGTTGCTATGACTTTAATTTCATGTTCTTAATTGTTAGATTAAGATAAATTCTCCCATCATTTACAAGAGCCTGTCTTCAATTTTATATTGATACAGCTCATAACTTCAGTTGAATTATATCTGAGTAAGCAAAACAACAGAAAAAATCAGTTCAGGTTTGGTTTTTTTTTGTCTCCAAAGAGGGAAAGTTGAGTGGCTGGCTTAGAAATTAGGTTTTGGTTCTGCAGGTGATCTCCAGGTATACTGGGCAAAACAGGAGCTGAAAATGGTCTGCAAAATGTGCCTGCAAAAATTACATAGAGATTGGAGTCCAGTTTTTGTGGGGCAAATCAGTTTTAAGCGCCAGTATTGCCAATCCATCCTTCTTCTCAAGTGACTTCAGTGAATTATCCAGTAGGAACCAAATTTGAGCAAGATCTTAATGACAGGAAAATTCTTCAGTTTGAAGGGAGGAGTCAGTGGACCCTACACAGCACATTCATACATCCACTGGGGTTGAGGTCGTTATACAAGTACATCCTTTCACAGCGGTAAAATACATAACTCTTTCACTTTATGGTCTGGCATGACATAGTGTGTACGATAACCTTATCTACAAAGCACAGAGACACCAGAACTGAGTCTTCGATTTGTTCTGTTGCTTCTGAGCTGTTGCTCAGTAAATTCAGCTTTTGATTTGCTCTGAAGAAAGCACATCAACAATTTTCCAATATCGCTGTTGTTTTATCTTGCATGGATTTCTTTCTCTGTGATTTATTATGTTTTAGCAGCTTGTTTTCCCCTCCGTAGTTTCAAGCAACTGAAATAAACACTGTTATTTCACTGTTACTACAATAAACACTGAAATAGTTGTTAAATTGTTGTGCTGCCATGGAGGTGATACCATGATGATTTTCTGCCTTTTCTTTTTTTATACTTTTTATGTGTTCTCGGTATTCTTAGCATACATACTTATAATTCATTAAGCCTGATATCTTGGCATAGTCCTGATATTCTGCTAGGCAAAAAACCCAAACATCCTAAAGACCTCACAGCTGGGGGCCAAAAAACGTAACACTATCTTGAGAAGCCAAAGCCCTCTCTAGAACATACTTTATAAACTGGACTCAAGCCCCATCTAGGGAACACTTTAAAATAAAAAAAAGTCATGCCATTCATTTAAACTTTCTCATTCAGGACTCTTTGTCAAATATACTAGTCTACAAAGTCTGTAAAATTATATATGCAATATGCCGTGTGTGTATTTTGGCATATTCCACCCTGAGAAATTGTTGCACCTAAGGATCCTTATTAAATACTGAGATAACCCTTTTATCGCTTAACTGTGTTTGGCTCATAATTCTAGAGCCAGAGAAAAGGCATCAGAAGTACTTACTAACCTGGAGGTTAGAGATACGGTCAAAGAGACAATTTTTGTGTCAGTACTCTTAAGTCTAAGGATTTGCCTTAAAAGGGGAAACAAAAAAATCTGCCATATGAAAGTATCTGCCTACAAATAATGTGTATGTCATGTTTGCCTGGACATAGAGGTACCTCCTGTCACACTCAGTATGCTTATTATATTGGTACATCCAGGTGTTATCACTGCTTTTACCTTAAATTTTCCATTTCATCATCCTCATTCATTGGAGGCACATTAATGAACAATGCAAACATACAGAAATAAGCAGTAACTATCACAATAGTAAACCAGCAATCTGCGTGAAGACGAAGCCAAATCCCTGCTGTGTTAAAATTTAACTGAACTTACCTTAATGAAACTGACTTCATTACATCGTTTCTGAAACAGCAGTGAAGATACTGTTCAAAGGAAGTGAATTATTGTAGGAAATGCAATTGATTTACATGTTTGGTGTGTTGGAAAGTTTCCTGTTCCTGCTTAAGCATCAAGTCCCTTGTAAAACAAATAATATGTATGTTTAATTTTTGTTCATCAATAGAAGTTTAATTAAATTGTATTCAAGAGATACAGTAGAGCAAAAAACATTTATTTCTTAGCATTCATGATCTCTGCCATATGTCTTTACCTGTTGAAAAAATACCTAAACGTGTTTCATTCTGCTTGTTCATCACTTCCCTGTGGCATAGTACACTGTAGGGTAGTGCAGGTTTGTTTTGGTATGCAAGCAGTGAAGCAGACTTTACTACTGAGAAAGTTTGGTGTACCTGAAAGCTTTAGAAACTTGTGCATATAAACAGTAGCAGGAGTAGTTTCTTAAAAATAAGGAAAGCGTAAGACAGGTGATGGTTAATCAGATGTCCAGGATTTAATGTTTTGACTGGCTCATGATTTGATGTATGTATGATTTGATGTCATTTTGTGTGTATTAGATATAATCATAAACTGAAGCAAAAGGGGCAAAATTTTTACTACTAAAATTAATAAAATTATTTGATTATATTATATATTTCATATATTAAAAATAATTAAATATAGTTATGTTTAAATGGTTTAAAGCAAAATTCAAGGTTGGCTTGAGCTGAAAATTCACTAGCAGCATATAAACAAAAAATTAGATTTTGGGTTTTGTTTTAGTGCGGCATATGTGTACACGTATGTATATCACATACACATATATGGGAGAGAAAGAAGTTGAGATTTTCATTGTACTTCTGGTATTATGTTTGCCATGACACTTACAAAACTACATTTTTACTTCTGTCTGGCTTAGCAAATTTAGGAGTTAGTACCAAAAAAGTAACGTATATTTTGCTTCTGATGGTGGAATCTGAAGTGAGTCAAAGTTGCAGTTGCTCTCAGCCCTGGTGCTGAATACTACGAATACAGGGATTTTTTTCCCTTATCCCTGATTATGTCTTTTTTGCCATGAGTTTAAGTTATTACAGGAGTTCAAATGGGAAAGTTCAGTATAAAGAAACATAAGATCATTCTTTTGCAATGTCCCAAATAGATTCATGTAAGGTCCCTTTTTCACAGGTGAATGTGTTAACTGAAATCCCATTAAACCTCCTATGTTTAAAGTAATACTGCAGTTTCAGTCAAGCATTCAGATGTTAGCTTCTATAAAGCTGAGCTTCACGTCTGCAGTCATTATAACTGCGGACCTAGTGGTGTAATAGGTTGCACAGAATACACCTAATTGCATTTCTCCCTTGTTTTAGAGATTAAAATGTGTATAGTGAGAAAACTAGCACACAACAGAAAGGAAGTAATATGCTCTGTAATCTAGGGCAATTTGATGCTCTCTGATTACAGTATCTTTTTCCCTAAACTCTTATCAGAGTTGCAGTGTGGTTCTAGGCAGCTAAGTAGTCTGATGTTGAGGTCTGTTTTCCCAGTCTTTGAGGATATACAAAGCAAAGAACTGAAGCTAGGTCTGCATATACACAGCTGCTGCTGAAACTGACTGGAAATGTGGCTTGAATGTAAGGTGTGGAATATCATACAAAGTATCCTGTAAATTCACACTCTGAGATTCTTCTAGGTGAACACGCAAAATAAATGACCATTCTGTTTATCTAGCAAAGTAACAGTAATTATGGACCTTAATTTCACATACAGGCTGAAGTCCTTTAATGCAAGCATGTGTTTCATAGAGAGAGATTATGGAATAAAAATGTTAGAAGTCTTTCTGTTCAGTTAAAATATTTGTTCCGGAGTTCTTGGAAAGGGAATATCTGAACAAGTTTAAGTATACATTGTGATGTCCCATTGACTGTAGGAGGAAGTTTCTTTATAAAAAAATTTAACAGCATAATCTGTACAAAATGGGGTCTGAATAAAGGTTACACATAAATCTCCTATTTATTACCTGTTGGATGCCTACACCATCTTCTAATTATTTTCAGTTGTATAGTATATTTGCATATGACTGCACACGCACACACAGAGATAAGTATTTTGCCCATGGTATTTATTAGGCAACTGGAAATATTTTGCTAGGTTGTATCTGAATCTGTGAGTTGGGAAGCTGAAATGCTGGTGTTGAGTTGCGTGTTTTCTGTAAAGATTTAAAAATTTAAAGAAATATTTATTTAAAAGAAAGCATTTCTAAGAAAAGCTTGTTCCAATAAAAACACATCGAATGAGGTCTTTTTGCATCTGGGATAGAAATCTCTGATTGGTTTAAGTGAAAGAAGGAGATGCAGCTCCTCTGCTCACTTTGCCCATCTCTCTTTTGTTTCCTTAAGGAGAAAAAAAAAAAGAGAGGGTGAAATGTGAAGGGAAGCCTGCAATATCTTGTGGGACAGGTGTTGAAAGGAAGAGGAAAGGAGAATCAGCATGCAGGCAGTTCTTTAGTTTTTCAGTTGTGTGTTTTTGTGATAATGTTACATGGCAAAGCCATGGAAGCAGCATCAACCAGTAAGATGATGTATTTTTATGACAACATGGGTTACATTACTTTCTAAAATAATTTTTTTATAATCTACCCTTGCTAGTTTGATTTGGTAGGTGATTAAAAATCCTTAGGAGAGGCTTGAAACAAAAGAAAAATTTGTGTTCCAGTATTGATGTGGGATGTGTAGAATGAAGTGTTTGAGACATTTTTAGATTAAGGCCAGAAGTACAAGAAAGTCTTCAGATGTTTTCAGGCTTTGACATGTTTTCAGGCTTTGACAACATGTTTAGGGCTCAGATTGTATGAGATCTCTTAAAGAGAGTAGAAAAGTAAGATAACAGTGACTGAATTAAACCTTGGAAGAAAATGCTACTAAAAGATACTGAGAGTGATATATACTGCTAGGAAATTATAATTAGGGAGATTCAGAATAGCAGAGGAGTTGCTTGCTCTCTCAACACTGAATGATCCTGTAAATAAAAGATGAGCCTTTGATTTGGTTAGGATAAGGTTATTCATAATCTTTGCAAAAGTATCTTCAGCACAGTAAAAAAGGAGCATTAGATCTAAGGAAAAAAAAAAAGCAATTGGTATGAGTTGTGTATCTGAGCAAAAATAGAGTATAACAAGCATGGAAAGAAGCCATTTTAAATTGAATGTTTCAGTCTTCACTGTCTGACCTGTGATTTATGTTCTCTGGCTCTTAAAATTACAGAGGGACATTTCCTGGATGTTTTCTAAAAGGCTGTTTAATGAATAACTACAAAAACTGATTATAATATCATTAGTGTATCTGAAGAAATTGAAAGTGTAGTACATTTTATTAGTACAGGGAGAGTTGAGAGAAATAGTTATACCACAAATCTAAACCCAAAATTATTATTATTATTATTATTATTATTGGCAAAATATTTTAATTTTTTATGATTTTGCTGTCTCTTTTTTAAAATAAAGCATGATGATGCTTAAAAAATAAGTTGGAGATAGTAGAACTCCTCTGTAATAAAAATATTCTCACATATGTAGTTTTGTGAGACTAAATGTATTTCAAAATATGTACTGCATGAATTAGAAATCTGAAGTGGGACTGGTGCACCCTATGCTGGAATTCAAATGTCTGGAGTATATCCAAATGAGCAGAGTGAAGTGTTGTGTAGTAAAACCACTGTCTTTACTGCTAGTCATCTAGAAGTAGCTAATAAATATATTTCATTGTAACAAAATGATTGGTTCTTGTCAGGAAATTATTACTGGTCAGGAAGGAAAGAAAAGAACAGGGCAGATGGGTAGCTCCAAGCAGCCTTGGTTTTTAGTATCTGGGTTTGATTTGTTGACAAGGAACACGTCTGTAAAATGTAATATTCAGTGAACATTCTTCATCTTCCGTCATACTTTCACTTAGCTTTCACACTTTCCCATTTACAAACTCCTATAACCTACTGATTTTTTTAAAAATATGCTTGGACTTTCAAAGCATTTCTACATTGTAATATTTTGACAGAAAAGAAAGGGGGGTTGCAAACCAAACTGCATTTAAATTGTGGTAGTAGTAAAAGCTCTTCTTAGGGACATGGAGGCATAGAATTAAAAAGAGGTTTGTTTTGGTTTTTTTTTTACCTTTTTTCCATCCTTTTTTTAGCTCTGTAAGCTGCTTAGAGATGCCTTGAGAGCAGATGCAATTCCTGGTGTTCTTCAAACATGTCTGTTTGCCTATGCTGTAAGTGCACATCACTGTAGGGCAGTGAGGGTGGCCAAGAAGCTCTAGAGCAGCTTAACTCTTTTCATTTCTTCATATCTATGTCTCCCAGCCCTTCAAATCCCTTCAAAAAGAAAACAGCCTTACTTAATACTTTTTGGTTCTTAGGAATCATTCCAATGCTTTCATCAAAGCAACAGATTAAATCGTGACTTGCATAAAAAGTAACAGCAGACTAGAAGACATTTTGAAAATTTTTTTGGCCTATTATGTCAAACACGGTTAAATATCACTTGAAACAGGCATTAGATTTTGTTCACTTATGTAATGTCATTCCATGCCTTTCTCCCATTGTTCTCCCATCAATGTTATCTTGTGTGTGTCATAAATAAGTCATGGTTGGACCCATATAATTTGACCGTGATTTCAGTACTTAGGAAGGAGGCAGAACCCCTGAACACTTCTGCCAGCTGAACCCACTAAACATAAACACGTTATGCTAAGACAGAAACGTGCAGTCTCAGAATGCACTCCATTCTATTTAGACATAATTGGGGAGCTCAAAGTCAACGTGAAAACTTGTTTCTTGGTCCTGTTATGATAGGACTAAGACACGAGTTTGGAAGGAAGCACATGAAGTCTAAAATGCCATTGACAAACTGGGGAGCCTCTCTGAACCATCACAGTGAAACTGTACAGATATGACAAAAATAGAGATTCTGGACATGAAAATTCACAGACACCACCAGGGTGCCTTGTCATTTTTTCTAAAATGTAGTAAAATGAGATTTCACCTGTGTATCTTAACAGGTACACATTCAGGCTCTCCAGACAGGCTTACCATGGCTAAACTTCAGGTCTGTCTAGCTTGATCCTGCAGTATCATGGTTAGATATTTCATCTAAACTGGAAATTGGTGCTTCTGACAGCACCGTGGTGTGCTGCTGAAGGATAATAGACAGCGATTGCTCAGTATAAATTGGGGAACAAGTGTTGGAAAAAAAAGGACTCGTGTTAGAAATAGAATCATAGAATATCTAGAGTTAGAAGAAACCCATAAGGATCATTAAGACCAACTCCCTGCTCCTCACAGGACTGCCTAAAACTAAACCACATGACGGAGAACATTACATATGTAAACTGCTTTATCAACCTTAATCTCAACTTTTATTAAATCAGATGAAGGTCAACTCATGTTTTGCAATGAAATTGCCAGTGTTATGATTTTGTTTGTATGAGAGTGTACTAAAACATTGTTCTGATAGTGTAGAACCACCACAGGAAGTTTAAACATACTGAAATATGTTTGTGCATTGTTTCATTCTTGAGATGTTGGTCTTGACAGCTATCACTTCTTCCAGAAAAAAAAAAACTGCAGGTATTTGTAACCAATTATCTTTTCCATAGAAGAAATTGTGCTGATAGCTTGCACGTAAGAAATACAAGTATCTTCTCTGAAAGTGACCTGATCAGGCAGCTTCCCAGAGACAGCATCTCTAGATTTCAGTTTCTTCAGTAAGATCAAGTCGTTGATTCACCCATGTCTTTGTCTAGTCATACTCAGGCATTCTAAATCTAAAGGCCAGGCTGCCTCATCACAAACAAGACCAAGCCCCATGTTCCTTTCCTCCTGAGTATCTTCAGGCAAACAACACATTCAGCTGTTCCAGCTGGTACAAAACCACTGCAAAGCAGCAACACAAGATCATGCTTTGATGTTTGCTGGATATTGTTTTGCACAGAGCAGCTTTTACTCAGAATCAACACGAATCTGCTCTTTGCTAGTAATCTCTAGCAAATTCAGAACTATTTCTTAAAATTACACAGCTTAGAAATTATTGGAATCTGCCTGGACTTCACAAGCAAAGCTGAATAAAAGCTAGATGCACATTCAGTGTGTGGAATTTAGGATAGGGTTGCAGACACTGGGTTATCAGGAAACTTAAACTCTTCACTTCCATGTTTTTTGTGCCTTGTAAATACTCTGAGTTCTGTCAAAATGCCAGGACATTTACAGGCGACTTCAGCATAGTGTTTGTGCCAGAAGTAGGGAGATACTGGTCACATATGTAGACTTCATGGATGTTTTTTCAGCTTTGTGTATGGAGATTCCATATTCATTTTCTCAAACACATTCACTTAAGGAAGTGATCAGTTTCAGGGCAGCTCCACTTCTGATCACTTCTTTTCTTTGATTCACAACTTCTTCCATACATTCAGATAGTTCCTAAATATTTTTAACTGTTGCGGTTACAAAACCCCTGCTTAGTGAAAGCTTTAACAGGACAAGCTCAGCTTGGAATATAGCTCACCTATATCCATGGATAGTGGCTATAGCTTCAAACTGCACTACTCTTTAGACCAATATTTGAAGGTTCCTCATATATCTTATGGTCATTGGCTCAGCTTTAGGAGAAAACCAAAACAGATCACCCTACTTAAGACTTGGATCCCCGATTAAATAGCTTCTGTAAAAACCACTGGAATTTTCTCTGAAGGCATCCTGTCCTAAATATTATTCCCTGGGCATTTCATGTTTTTAAATGGAATCCTTCTGCTCTCTTCTTCTTGTCCTCTATTGAGCCCTATCTTTTAGCAGTTTCTTTTGAATGAGCTAATATCAGAGAGGTAAACGAAAGAACTTTTTTGTCTTTTTTTTATTATTTTTTATATCAACAAGCAATATCTGTTTTAGAGACTGGGTTAATTATTTTGTGACAACACTTGCATATCAGAAATAGAATGCAGTGCTTTTGGCTGGAGCATGAAGCTGTCAAACTTCTTCACTCAAGTAGAATGAGCATACGAGCTGTTAGAGTTCTGAAACCTTTCTAAAAACTGTACTGTGTTATTGTCCTTTTGCAGCCAGTAATTACTCACTGGTTGATTAGACAGTTGATACAGAACTAGGAGAGAGTGGACTGTGCAAGGATCATTAAACTTACTTTAAAAAGGCCTGCAGTTTAAAATAGTGTCAGGCTTGTTTGTTTAGGGAGACTTCTCACAGTTGCATTAGGGAGGAGCAGTGCGTTTACCACACAGACCTCTCACTGGGAATGATTGCATGTAGGTCATCTATAGGTCTCCTGCCACAGACAAAACCAAAACATTTGTTTTGTATAACATTCATTTAATTTTTAAAATGTTGGGGAAGGAAAATGCCAGTGTAGAGTATTTTAATACCAAATGTTTCTTCCTTAGTAAAGGAAATTTCAGCTGCGTTTCTGCTTCAGCACCAGTTGATGGTTGCTTTAATAATTAAAATCTTTCTCAGTATGGATGTGGTTTGTTTCCAAAACTCCTGTGATACACTTTTAAAATATTTGGATTTGTTTTGAATCAGTACTTGGATTCATTAAATGGCAGCATTAAAATAATGGAGTGCTCTAGCTTTAAGAATTGCATTTGAAGCAAATAATTTGTTTGCTATATAGCTTAATGATTTTGTCTCTTCTCTAATTTGCTTTGTTAATTTCATTGAAATTGGCCCTGTTACTTCAGTAATTGTTTTCTGACAGAGTGTCTCATCTGGGACGTTTCATTTCCAAGGGCAAGGAAGACAATCCCACTCCAAATCATTGAACAGGGACTGTTTAATAACATGACAGATCCTCTAAGGATCATTTTCAAAAGACTTAATTTCCTCTGTCCCAGGCTGCAAGCGATGATTTCTGGTTCCAAATGGGGTTTTTTGGGTTTTGGTTTTTTGTTTGTTGCAGGGGTGGGGTGGTGTTTGTTTCCTTGTTTATTTCTTTGGTTTTGTGGAAGCTTCATTATTTATAGTTTCACTCCTCTAAAAAATGTCGCCGGTCATAAAATAATACAGTTTTTTAATTACAAGTGATTTGAGTTTGAAATAAAAGGATATTTACTTGCAGTAACTCTTAAAGCACATTAAATGTCTCTTTCCACTCAAATGATGTAGTGGTATTTGACAGAACTGATAATAGTTTCAGGCAGCCAAAATACTTGTTTAATAAATTCTGGTTTCATATTTTTTGGCTTTGAGCTATTGTTCTGGAATGTACTGAAATGTTTGTCGAATGCCTAAGAAAGTCACAGTGATAACTGCATTGCTAGTAAGCAGATTGAGAATATAGTTCTCCCTTCACTGCCAGATGATGACTAAGGAATGTTACTGTTTGGAGTAAATAAAAGAAGCAGTAGTACGCAGACTGAATAAATAAAAGCAAATTTAATGGACCATGACTTTTTTCTACAGTGGGTGCTATGGAATCTGTTTGCAAATGGGAAATTTGGTTTTCTTACAGCTTAAGCTTCTTATACAATGACAAACTTCAAAGAAATATGTTTTTAAAAGTATCATGTATTATTAGACTGTTACCATGTATTAGACTATTACTGTCTTTGTAAGTGAAAAATCTGATAAAACTATGCAATTTTTCCCTCTTTGGCTTGCGAAAATATGATAACTGTGCAATACCCTGGCAAATCCAGATAATTCCATCATAAATATTCTTTGACTGAAATGTGCACACTTTTTCCTTTCCCTTTTGCTTTCATTTTCCCTTTCTCTTTTTCTCTTGCTCCTTGTTCCCAAGAACATTTCTCCAGAGGTGATTATTTTTTGATGTCAGAGTGTCACGTAAAAATCTATATGCATTTTAAAGTTAGTAATGATTTGACTGTATCTTTTTGTACTAGAAACCTCTCTTGTTCAGTTCCTGAAGCTAAAACAGTCCTTTTTGCTACTTTTGTCAATAACTCTTTGAATAACTTTGTTACATTTTACCTCCTTGAAGCCTTCTAAAGGTATTCGATTTCTTGCAATTGGTTTATTTTCTCCTTTACTGTTCTCTTTTCTGTACAGGTGATTTCTATTCACTCCTTTCTAAGCTGCTAGGAGAAAGGGAAGATGTTGTGCATGTGCATAAGCATAACCCTACTGAAAAAGCAGAATCAGATCTTGTAGCGGAGATTGCTAATGTAGTCCAAAAGAAGGATCTTGCCAGAGAGATCGCAAATCATGATGAAAGGGACAATACTATTCTTGTCAAAGACAGAAATCAGGAATTTCACAGACTAGAGTCTACCTTGAGACCATCAGAGAACAGACATTTCCCTTTACAACAGTCTAAGCATGGTGAGGGAAGCTGGGAAAAAGATCATAAAGGAGGTGGGTTGGGATTAATTTTATACAATGAAATGCAATGTAAGAGCTGTGATCCACATTAGCAAAATCTGAAGGGAATTTCAGGGGAGGCTTGGAAATATTTTACGTGACGTTCTTTCTAATTATTGAAATGTTCTCCCTCTAATTTAGAGGTGTTTCACTGGGGTTTTTTCCCCCTCCATGTGTGAAGAAAGAATGTGTGCTGATGGCACAAAACCAGTACTTTCTGAACAGCGTGGTATTACTTTCTACTCTTAAGACTTTTACATAATGACTTTATATCAGTTACACTAAAACAAGGTACACATAGGATATAGTAGTCACGGGAAGTGAAGAATTTAATACAAGTAACTACTATAAAATTGTCACTGGAATAATCAATACATTTTATGAGTTTGCTGATTACCTTGATATGTCAGATACACAATTTTATAAAATTTATTGCTGTAATTCTATTAGATATTTTTCTCTCATCAAGAAAAAGTGGTAGGAAATCCTAAAAAATCCTTCAGAAGTAAAATTTTCTGCGTATTTATTTCAGATTAGGCTTGACTGTCCAAATATTCTTGTACAGGATGTTTTATTGTGCTAGAAATAGAATTTATTCCCTTCAGGTTTCTATGACAGCAGAAACCATGGAATTACCGTGTTTGTTTTACTTGCATTTTGGTCTCTGTGATATTGATTGTCCTTAGCCTTACTTGCTAATGTGGAAAGCTAGATAATGCAGCATGTAATGAGTATCTCATAAAATAAGCTGATATGTATGCATGAAAGCTATCTGTATCCATAAGCTGTAGCCACATATGCCAGCTTTTATGTTGCAACCACCCAGATTGGTGTTTCCAAGTACTTTTGTACACATATATGTATCATCCATCAACCATTTGATTTTTACTTCTGTTCATACTGTTCACAGCACATGTTAACATGTATTGTTTCTGCTTATAGGAGGTTCTGTTACAGTGTTCAAGCTCACCAAAATTCTGGGTTTGTATTTAAAAGAAAACCAAAGATGAGGACTTTCCATTGTTACGTTGTGCAATCCAGTTAAATAAGAGCCTGTCAAATTACTGGCATAGGGGCAAAAAAACAGGTGGAATGTTACTATGTGCCTGACATATGTGTAAATCATAAACAATTCCATAAACCTCACTGGAATTAAAAGTTCAGAAAAGTCATGTGGATAGCATTTCTGGAAAGCAGTTTGTTCAGTTTAGACAAATATTATCTGGTGCATGCAAGCCAAAGAAGAAAATTTCTATTTTCACTGATCCAAAGGAGGGAATGTCAGTGAGCTGAATAAATGGCTTAGTTTGACATACCTCATAGCGTGAATTCTAACTACAGAAAGTATTTGCTTGGATATGTCAGTAGCCATATATTCATTTGGAGAGAATTTATTGGTGGAGGATTTATTAATAAATGAACTCTCAAATGGTGCAATTTTGAGGTATAGGAAAAAAGAAAACTGACATTTTCTTAATTAGAATTTTTCGGAGTGTTTTTTCTGTTTGTAATACCTTTAACTAGAGAATTCCTGACCTGCAGAAGCTGTCAGTACTATCTTTTGGCAAAAGAACATTTGTAGCAATAAAATCTTTGGGCATATATTTTGTTTCTTTTAGGGAATTATTTACATATTTAAAACAATATCTTCCATAAGAGAATTTTCCTCCTCAGGAGAAGTAAAGTTGTCTTGATTTAATAAAAAATTTATCCGCTTTGTAAAAACATTTATTGTATTTAATTGAAAAAAATCTCAATTATCTTTACAGACAAGACTCTGATGTTAAATTAATTTCATTTAACTGTTTAAGAATCACCAGTATTAAAATGCTTTAATATTTTTAGTCTTGCAAATACTCCAAATTTTAACATGTAATAGGCCTGAAATAGCAAGTGGCTAATACAGTAAATGAAGTTGTTATAAATGTTTAAACCTTACACAACTGCTCTTCCTGCACTGTTGTTAGCTTGTTACCCTAGACTGGTCACTAATCTGTCAAGTTGTTTAATACCACTGCAACTAGTGCAATTATACCCTCTAAATAAGTCAAAGAGTATAATTTTTTCAAAATTCCTTTGTACAGTGCTTAATTAAATTTGTCAGGATTTAAATGGGTGTTCTGCTGGCAGGGAGTAAATCCAACATGACTTAAAAGTCAGCAAAGTTAAAATGGAAGAATTTTAAATGGAATGGTAGAATGACCTTCCAAGAAATTCTGGACAGTAAATTGCAATTGTGTCAATAAATAAGGCTTTCATCTTTCACTTGTTTAGAGACTTAATTGCATCTTCTAAATCTAGGTAATTGTTTCTTTTTTTCTTTTCTTTTAATGAAAGGAAGGACTCCAAGTTGAAAGGTGGAAGATCTGGTATCTAGTTTAGAGTCACAACAAAACTGGTGATCTTGTTTTTTCTAAGTAATTATAAATTACTTCAATGGCTAAAGTAGTTTTCATTAGTCTCATAGGAAACTGTTCCATGGACCACTTATTCTTGTAGGGAAGTAGTAAAAATCTTAGATAAAGGAAGTTTAAATTTAGTGAGTTTTTGTAAGAAGCTAGTTGCTTTGATATAAACTTTTACAAAGATCTTTCAGAATGGACTGGTAAAGGAAAGAAAACATAATACTAATTAACCAATTTTGGAAAAATGTGATTGAAGATTGTAATGAGGCTGGAGCTCTTGTGATAAGATTGTATTTCACTGTACATTCATTTTATTGTTTTGATTTTTCAGAAATCTTGTATTCCTTTAAATAGAAACATTTTCTATTTTATAGCATATATTTTCTGAGAGACTAAATAGAGCCCAAAATTTAGTGTTCTTATGTTTAGCCTTTTATTTTTTCTAGCTTTTTTTGAAAAGACTCAGAGGCCTTTGTAACATGAAACATAGACAGGCTTTCTGGAATTTTACATAAAGTGATATGGGATGAGCAAATGGGGAAGCAGACACTCAATTTCCATTCTTTTATTCCTTCTAAAATCCAAACATCTGTGAATATATCTGGCACTGCACCTGCTGTGATCAGCTCAACTGTACAGAAGTATGAATATGTATCAAATTTTTTAACAGCTTTTCCTTTAGCTTGCAGCTTTTGTTCAGCTAAAATTTCTACAGAGCAGGATCTCTTGTTTTAGAAGTTTCTGATTACTATCCTGGATACACTGCAGTTGCTGATAGCTTTTAGGTTTCTTTTAGGTCACCTACTCTAGCAATATCGCAGTCCAAACAGGTAAAACATCTTCTAGTCTGCAGAAGGTTTCCAGCACTCATTTAATATTTCTCTTGGATGGGTTGTAGAGAATGATGTTCCCTCCCCTGCATTTGTGTTCTTACTCCTCAGAGTACACCTCTTCCAAGTGAAATGCAAGGGGAGGGTATTATCAGGACAGATGGGTGGCACAGATGGCTTAAAGATTTTATACATTGTTTCCCATTCATTTTGCCTTTCATTGGAAAATCACTTCCAGGTGAAGGTAAACCCTCTCAGACTCCTTGGGTGCTGTGCTAAGGTCTGTGATCTGCCTTCTTTCAAAGCAGGGTGCCCTGGCACTTTGTGAATTTGGATACCTGTTTCACCTGCCTAGATGGTACCCCAGTGATGGGTGTTTAGGATCACAGCAGAACTCACAAATTGTGGGTGAACTGCAAGTTGCAAAGAAAGCATGGTTGCTTTCAAAAACACTCTTAGTGAAGTGGCTCCAGTTTCACATAACTTCAAAGAAATTGCTTCTTACTTGGAATCAGTTTGGCTGTAAGTGCCTACGTGCAAATTATGCATTGTAGAAATACCTGAATTACGCTCAACAAATCAATTTATGAAAGGAAGCAGTGGTGGATTTCCTAACATGTAGAATGAATTTTATAATTTTTATCTTTATTTTATCAGAATTAGTGAGATCTGTTTTGACATTACATTTTTTATTTTTGATAATCTAGTTAATTTGTGTCTTAATATGCTGCCAGAGCCACACAAGAGCAACCTCTTCCAAACAGTATTTAAGCTGGTGATCTGTGTGAAGTTAATCATTGCAGTCAATTCTCTGCAACTTTTCGAATATTGAACAGTTTGTGCTTTTTATCCTTGTCAGTCTGCTCTTACATAAGAGAGATTGAAGAAACTATATTTTATCTTTTTAATGTTAATCTCTAAAATTAAATTTCTCTCAGTTGAATTTTACAGTTTAAGTGCAGGAAGTTTTCTTAGTGTCAAAAGCTTTAATAGAAAAAAAAAAAGCAAGATTCACCTTCCACATATTTCATTTAGCGATCCATTTAGCGATTTATTATGCATTTTTTAAATAAAACACTGATATTAAATATTTAAATTTTCTTGCTGATTTGAATTGTATGTTTTTGTAATCTTTCAGCATAGAAAGTATTTACAGAGCTCAAACTTCTAGAGTCTGTATACATGTACCCTTATAAGATGGAGAAAAGAATGGACTCAAAACTTTTGACATTTCTGTCATCTGTACACAGCAGGTTGCCAGTGCCTGTGCATGCCTTACTGTGTTAAAACTGTGCTTGGAATTAAATTGCAATGCATTGAATGAAAATATTGCATGTAAGAATGTCCATGTAATTCCCAATAGTCTGTACCAAATGCTAGCTAACCATATTTGGAATTTTTTATAAATGTGCTACATTATTATCTGTTTTGGTTTATTTATTTGTTTGTTTGTTTGTTTATTTATTTGGTCAGATTTTCACATAGACGAGGCTGTGGAGTGGCCTGGGTTAGACCTCAAACTAGGCCAAGTTTCTGGGTTGGCTCTGGACCCTGAAAATAACCTAGTTGTCTTCCACAGAGGTGATCACGTTTGGGATGAAAAGTAAGTAGAAACCCTTACTGAATGGTGAGTTAGAAGGTTGAATTCCTGTGTGCTGTTTATATACCTCCTCAAGGAAAGACAGATTGAAGTTCTTTTTCCATTTAAACATTCAGTTCTTTCACTGAAAGTGCCTTTCAGAGATTCAGAATAGAAATGGTGACTGACAAATCAAGATGATGAGTTATTTTAGGTCTTTAGACAGTAAGAATGTGTCCCCAGAGAAAAAGAATATAGTACATTAGGTCCTTAAACTGTATGACCATGTTAATATGATATTCACTGAGATTAATTATCCCTACCTCTCTGTGTCTCTTAGGAGAGTGAATAAAGTTTTACTATGGTATACTAGAATTTATACTTGGGTTTAAGACACGCAAAGCTACGTTCAGTGTATCTTCATTCTTCTTTGTGTTAATTTACACTGAACAAAATGGGATTATTACAAGGTACTCTCTCAAAACAAACTTTGTTCTGCTCATTTGATAAAATTTGTTATTCAAACCAAAAAATATCTGAACTTTAGAATGATAGTCCTTCTAGTGTTTGTAAAGTGATATAGTCAAAGGCATATTATTTTAAGAACAGAAAATTCCAATTAAGATTACTGTCTTTATTTTTACAGGGTTCTTATGTCTTTGATTTTTGAAATTGTATATGTGTTTATATGGATAGTTTTGAAATTCTAACAGAATACTGGGAGGAAGTAGTACAAACCTGTAACGTGTTGTGTGGTACCCTTTTTAAATACACCCTTTAGAAAAAATTCTCTCTTTCTTTGTCTTCTTTTTAAGCATCTGTTCTCCATGTATATAGCTATAAGACTAACGGGTAGGGCTGTTTTCAAATCCTGCTGAATTTACTTTTAATATAACATGGAGTCTGAAAGATAGGACAGTATTCTGAACATTATGATAGCAAATTATGCTTAGAATAGTGTTTTGTGAAAGAAAGTAAGTTATTTAGGTTTTAAGCTAAATAAAAATGCAGCAGATAAGGCAATAATTTATTTCTTATACAGTATTCCCATGCGTCAGTGATATCTCCAGCTCAAGTGTACATGAATACAGACTGTAAAATTTGAAAGGATGCATTGTACAACTTGTATTACTCAGACTCCATGTATTCTGTAAAAGCTGGTTTTTTATCCTCCTACTCAGGAACATAAGTGCTGTTCTTTGTGTTGTTGAATAAAGAATTGTAAAAATATTTGAAAATAGGCTGGTCCTTCTGAAATACATATTTTTGAGTGTCTGGTAATTGAAGTATACCAACAGTCCAAAGCACAGAACTTGAGTTTGAGATGCAGTGGTATTGGGAAAGCCTACAGATTTTAAACACAAAAGAAATGAACATTCCCTAAAACATGTACGTACCACCAATGCACAGTAACATTACAAGTGGCCTTCTATAAAAATAACTAATCATTAAGTGCTAGTTCTTAAGGGGTTTTGTTCCCAAGTCTTAACTTTCATCTTCTTCATCATCTTCATCTTCTTCATCTTCATTCCTCCCTCCTCCGCCTCCTCTGCCTCCGCCGCCTCCTCCTCATCCTCCTCTTCTTCTTCTTCTTCTTCTTCTGGAGCATAGTTAATCAATATACAGGAAACCAAGTGTTGGTAGGGACCCTTAAGTTCAACTAGAACTCTGCAGGCCTTTTATATAGAGTATGGTGATTTTAAAATTTATTTTAAAAACATGCCAATTGTTAAGCTGTTGTTCCCTGTCTTTTGGCATGGAGAAGAGGCACAGAGAAATGTGCTCACCGAGTCAGCCTTCCCTTTTTATCTTTGGGTACATACATGGGCATTAAATTTGAGGTCCCTTTTGTGTGTTGTGATGATAAAGGAAGGAGTAATGACAGTTGTATGGAGGAGGCATAAGAAGTTATCAAACTTTTAAGTTAACTCTTATCATTAGCTGCAAATACACAGTTAATAAGATATAATAGTCCTTACCCAACTGTAAACATGATAAATCAGTAGCCTGAAAGCCCAGAATTTATTTTCTGTTTCGGTGCTTCACCAGCTAAGTATAGAAGCACATTAAACAAAAATAATCTATGCTGTTAGGCTATGCACAAATATTTCCAATGCATTATTAACATAGGCCACAAAAGCTGGATCCTCATTCAGCTAAATATAACTGGTTGAATGATCTGTGCTGTTTTAAAAGGTAATTTCAGTTCTACTGTAGAGCACAAAAGCTATGCACTGACAAGCCCTGTAATACAGTAGCAGCTTTGCAATGGCTGTAGCATTCCTTCAGTATATGATTAAAAAAAATAATCCTCTTGAATAAGTAAGGTTCTTCTACAGCATTGTCTCTTCAGTTTCATAGTCTTTGCTATAAGCAGCATATGTTGTGTAGAATGAAAAAAATTAAAACAATTTAGCTGTCTAAGCAGTGAACCAGCTGGAAGTTACTTTGCATTTTGAAAAATATTTGCTATTTATCCAATTTATAAAGAACTTACTAGAGAATATCAGTTACATTCTTGTTACTGCATTCTTATCAAGGTTGGCAGGCTGAGCACAGTACCACAATGGTGCTGGATATTGATTAAGAATAGACCTCAGGGTTCTTCTTTCAGAGGTTATGAGATAGATAGTCTGTCTAAATTTACTTTATAGCTCACAAGAAGGATATTAGATTGAGCAAGAAATTGTTTGCATTAGTGTGAAGTGGCCAGATGAGAAGTGGAAACATAACTGTGGAACTACACTGGAGTTTGAACGTAGAAGTAGTAGCTATTCAGTGGATTTTATTTGTCCTTCAGTATCAAAATGCAGAACCTATCAGAAAACCACATTCTAGAGCAATACGACTACTGTGTTTAGTTGTTCTCTTTGTGTGGTTTTGGTCTTGCTGCTTTTAAGCTAAAAGTAGTCAGCAGTGTTTGTGTTCTTATTTATCAGTTAAAACAAAGAAACATTGCCTGGAAATTAATCTCAAACACTGGGAAGAAAAGAGTGACTGTGATTTTGTAGCATTCTAGTCATCCTCCTAGAAAAAAGGTTTGACAGGGAGAAGATGAATGGAAGATCACTCCCATAAACTCAAGTTCACTAGAATTTCTCTGCATACTATACAATCTCTTATTGACACTGAAAGCACTTAGTTCCCAGAGGAGTTGGGAATAGTAGGAAATACTTTGGCGTCTAGACAGCACCATTACTAAGAACCAAAATCATAACAAGGAAAGCCAATAATTATTTTAAGTCGTCTAGATAGTTCTACAGAGATACAATCATGTTTTCTGTGGGGCTTGTTTTGTACAATATCTGCCATCACTAAGATTCTTTTCTGTGATTATTTGTGTAGATTTTCTACAATTATCTATGCAGATTAAAAATAAGATTAGTTCAGTCTGTCCATTGTTGATGCTCCAGTTGTGGTCATCCATACCTGGACCAAGCCCTTACAAGTGTTAGATCCCTTTTAAAATAAAACTAAAATGAATAGAACCTGTCATTGCAGATTACTGTCATGCATGGTAAAGAACTTAACAGCACCTGTTGAATTATGTTCAAACAAGAAGGTACACCAATGTAGGTCTTTGTGTGTCATTATTACTATTTATCCATTGTCTCCCTCTGCATGATGGCAGAACTCTGGAGAGAGTTTTAGTAGCTATCACCTTTGGCTTAACCATTCATAGTCAAAAGGATTATTTTCCATTAGACATTATTTCTACCAGAAATTAAATAGTTACAGATGGTTACTATATGCAATGGCAGTATCTAAATATTATTTTTAAATCATGGCCTATGCAGAAACTTAAACACATTCTGTATTGATTTTTCTGGTTATATATGAAGCCAATATTGCTTTTCCAT
Organism: Hylia prasina; assembly: GCA_013397195.1. NCBI lineage: Eukaryota > Metazoa > Chordata > Aves > Passeriformes > Sylviidae > Hylia > Hylia prasina. The sequence goes on from VYXD01013600.1 coordinate 42,603, forward strand.
ATTAAAAAATCTAGACATATAAATAAATGTTATGGAGATGTGAGACTGTTAGAACTGTACAATATATAGTTTTAATATCTTTATTCATAGCCTTCTCTGTGACTACAAAGTATATTCTTTTTTATCAAGTAGCCTCAGTCATGGCTAGATTTCTCTAGGGATTAACAAATGGATTTGAAAACACAAAGTGGGAGCAGGGACTGGGTCTTGTATTCATGCATTTTTCATTCACATCAAACACCATGCTTTAACATTTAGCCTGAAATGTTGTTCAAAATATTTTACACTCTGTTTACCTTCACTAAAAGCTGAGCATATATTTTAACAGTTTAGAGTAATAGCTAAACTTCTCTGTAAGGATACAGACAACTATATTTTTATTTTTTGGAAGCCTATGATAATTTCGTGCCTAGTAAATGTCCTCTGGAAAGTTTTTTCTGATTCTTAGTATATGAAACAGTGATGTGTTCAAATGTTCTTTATGAATATATTCCATGTACCATGAAAATTGAGTGCAATTTTTTGGGATAAGGAGGAATACGTAATATCCTATAATCTTGTGTAAGAACACTGTTAAAAGGATAAGAGCCATAAGAACTGAATCTTGTAGTAGTAAGCTCTAGCAAATATTGAACTGCATATGAAAAAAGAAAAAGCAGAAGACACACAAACATGCATTTAGACTGTTTCAGATGGTATGAAGTAAACCTGGTCTTACTGGCAGGTATTCCCTGTAAGTAATACAGGTGATTACCTGTATTTTTTCTTAGGCTACATTGTTGAATTTCTCATTTCTGGGTTGCCATGGCAATGAAATTATTAAAAAAAATTTGAAAAGGGTTTTTTACTTAGTTGCTTTAGGACCATCTTTAATTGTTGCTGGGTTGATTTGGTGCTCTTTTAGTTTGGAAGTCATTATCTCAGTAGAAAATGCAGACATACAACACTATTAACTCTTACAATCATACAGAGATGTAATAAGGTTTATATTTAATGAAAAAAGGACCCAATAACCCCACACTGGAATTGAATTCAAAACTTGGCTTTAAGTTGTGTGTGTATATTGTTCATCCAGTAGAACCTTCTTTTGCTGGCTTTCAATTCAACTCTTTTTGTACAGTTCTTTTGACAGCAAATTTGTCTATCAGCAAAGAGGACTTGGACCAATTGAACAGAACACAATTCTTGTCCTGAATCCAAATAATGCAAAACTGCTTCATTCCACAGGCAAAAGTCTGTAAGTTTGGGTTTTTTGCTCTTATATAATTGAACTAGTATTTCTGTGTATTTTATGCCAAAGAGTTCCTAAACCCATTTTCATGTGTTTTATATTACGCTTGTGCATTTATATACAATTGTGTAATTGTAGCCTCTGAGTATCTCAAGTAAAAAAAAAATGCAAAATCAACGAGTAATAAAATTAATTTGTCATCTCTCTATCACCTCTGCTTTCTGACATTTCATACAACTGCGACTACCAGATAGCTTAACGGAAGTGCAAAGCTCATCAATATTTTACATTGTCCTTATAGATGCTAAGGTAGCCTGAGTGAGATATCTGAGATCAACTGAATTTCAAAACTGAGATGCACTTGTCAAGAAAATTCTAAGCTGTAAAGCTGTATTTTTCATTAAATGCTACATGTAAGTTAGTATGTACAGCATTTGGGTTTTGATCCATAGATAAAAAATTAAATCTTCACATCTATATCATTCTTCCAGAAAAATGTTTTTAACTTTGTTCTTCTACATTTATGCTTGCAGATTTTATTTACCACATGGTTTGAGTGTAGATAAAAATGGTAACTTCTGGGTCACTGATGTAGCTCTTCACCAGGTATGTTTCTGAAGCTTTAGTACCAGGACCTTAATAATTTGCTAAAAAATGCTTTTATTTTCCTAGAGATTTGACATACATTGCTTATCTAGGCCTGTTAAGAATAACATTAAGAATATGCCTGAAATAATACAGAAAATACAGAAATTGACCCCTGTGCACTTCATGAAATATAGTTGTTTTGAATAATTTGCTACGAAGACATAGCATGGAGAAAGAATAGAATCATAGACTCAGACCATAGAATTGTGGTCTGAGTTGGAAGGGACCTTAAAGATTATCTTGTTCCAACTGCCCTGCCGTGGGAAGGGACACCTTCCACTAGGCCAGGTTGCTCAGAGCTCCATCCAGTGTGGCCTGGAACACTTTCAGAGGTGGGGCAGCCACAGCTTCTCTGGACAACTTCACCAGTGGCATCACCAACCTCGTGGTAAAGAACTTCCTCCTAATACCTAATCTAAACCTACTCCCTGTCAGTTTGAAACCATTCCCACTTGTTCTGTCACTACATGCACCTGTAAAAAGTCCATTCCCATCTTGCTTGTGGACTCCTTCAGGTACTGGAAGGCCACAATCAGGTCACCCAGAAGCCTTCTCTTCTCCAGGCTGAACAACCCCACTTGTCTCAGCCTTTCCCCATAGCAGAGGTGCTCCATCCCTCTGATCACCTTGGTGTCCCTCCTCTGGACTCTCTCCAACAGCTCCATGTCCTTCCTGTGCTGGGACCCCAGGGCTGGAGGCAGCTCTGCAGGTGAGATCTCACCAGAGCAGGGCAGAGGGGCAGAATCCCCTCCCGCCCCTGCTGCCCATGGGGGTTTGGGTGCAGCCCAGGACATGGTTGAACCTCTGGCTGTGAGCACATATTACCAGCTCATGTTGAACTTCTCATCAACCAACACCTCCTCAGGGCTGGTCACAATCCCTTCTCCTCCCAGCCTATATTTGTGCTTGGGATTGCCCCAACCCAAGTGCAAGGTCTTGCACTTGGCCTTGTTGAACTTCACAAGGTTCTCATGGAGCCCCTCTCTCCACTCTTTCATGATCCCTCTGCTGTTTTCTTTTGCTTATCGATGTCTTTTGCTTATCAATGCACTTAAGTCTAGAAAGTGAACCTAAATTGTTTGCTTTGTAATTATGAGAAATTCGTATTTAAGCAGATGTTTCCTAGAATCAGCACTGTTGAAAAACTAATAATAGATATTATGGTCAATATATTAAGATTATGTTTGGTATATAGATTTATTTTACACACAGTGATAAGAGTTTTCCCTAGGCCATTTAGTTCTTAGGTTTCACCTTCCGTTACTGAAACCTCTTTTCTTTTCCTTTTGACTGAAAAAAAGGTTTTCAAACTAGGAGCCAATGACAAAGAGCCATTACTGATCTTAGGAGTGGCTTTGCAACCAGGCAGTGACAAAAATCATTTCTGTCAACCAACTGATGTGGCCGTGGACCCGATCACTGGCAGCATTTATGTCTCTGATGGCTACTGCAACAGTCGGATTGTTCAGTTCTCTCCAAATGGACTGTATGTGATGCAGTGGGGAGAAGGTACAGTCAGGGCTCTTGATACTTTACCCATACTACTGTTACCATGAACTCATCATGAGTAACAAAATTGCTGATGTTACTATTTGGGTTTTTTTATTAATTTCTGTAACTGAAATACTATCTTCCAGGCCTTACATGAATTTCAGCCTTGTCTTTGCATCCAGATTTTCTCTCAGATTTTTCCACAGCTGCTTGTAGTGGTTATATATTTACTAAAAATAAAAAGTAGGGGTTTGTTATCTTGCTTTCAAAATAATTTTTGGTGTGTCCTGTTCTGTCAAGAAAATATTCTGACTTTCATAAAGCCAAATTTTTTTTCTTAAACATATAAGAAAGGAATATTTTTTTGCCAGATTTATCCCATGATTTCATCTATTTAAAGTTTTATGAATAATTATATTTCTGCCTGACTCAGATTTATGTATTCCATTAAACTATGCTGAATATTCTCAGGAAATTGCAAATTCTAAATTTGGGGTTTATAAAGAAAATGCAATAGACTACTATGAGTTATCTACCTAAATACTAGGAGAATGCAAGCTGACATTAGTCTTTTCCCAGAGTTACATTGCATTATGTGGCATACTGCTGTTTCTAAGTAAAACTGATAGTTTCAGTGTGTACTTTAACACAAACCCGTTGGGTTTTTTTATTGCAGAGACTTTTCCAGGCAGATCCAGGCCTGGACAGTTTCGTATCCCTCACAGCTTAGCCCTGATCCCTGACTTAAGTCAGCTGTGCGTTGCAGACAGAGAAAATGGTCGAATTCAGTGCTTCAGGTTAGAGACTGGGGAGTTCACAAGAGAGATCAAACACAAAGCATTTGGAAGAGAGTTGTTTGCAGTTTCATATGTTCCAGGTAATCTTTTTTCTTGTTCTTCATATTTCAAGTAATTGCTTTGTGCCAGGATGTCAGTGTTATTTCCTGAAGGGCTATTGTGTTATCTTAGGACAAATATTAATTATCTTCTAGAGTCATCTGGATGCAATGGAAAATTTGAGAACTACTTGTTTTCCTACTTGCGGATGAGGGAAGCATGCATCTAATCTCTGCTTCTAAGAATTGACTGCTCCCTAAATGTTATGTCAACAAGTAGACAATCCTGCTGCTTCCTGGTGACTGCACAGTTAATCAGTTAATGAATTATTATTAATAATAAAATTTCTAAGTATTCATTTTGAACTCCATTGAAGAGAGCAAAATTAAGACCAAATGATCAAGAAGGGTTTTTGGTTTCATAAAACAAAAGAACTGAAAGCTAACAGAAAACACTGTGGTTTTTAATATCACAGTCTGGTTAACAATTACTGTATTAAGTTATAGGATTAGATTTTTAATACTGATTCTGAAGGTAAGGTGAATGTTAAGAATTGGATGAGGAATTTTGGCGTGTTGGGCTCCTGACTCCTTAATACCAAATTAATACAAGTTTATCTCTTTTGCATCTGCCAAGAATGTAAAAAAAATGCTGTGCTGGATGAGATGCTTGGTATCTATCTGTCTCTGACAGTGGAAAGAGGCATTCTGAGAGTGTGTGTAAGCCTGGATGCATTTTGTAGTCGTTCCTCTCCTATTCTCTATACATCCACAAACCCTTTATTTAGCAGTTTTAGGAGGTAACCTCCAATCCCTTCTTCCTAGTGTCTTTCTACAGACATATTGCCCATAAGTTCTAATCCCATTTTGAACTGACTTGTATTACCTGGCCTTCCACCATTGCAGGCTCCACAAGTTCATTATCCACTTTATTTATTTATTTTTCTTATAAAAAGTGACCTAGTTTCATTGAGTGCTTCTGAGTCTCAGAATTTTGGGAGTTGAACAATTCCACACTCTCCCAGTCTGATGCCCCTTCATCTTGCCTCATCCTCTTCAAACCAAGGAATCCCAGCCACCTTAATCGTTCCCCATAAGGTATTTAATTGCTTCAGCCCCTTGAGTATTGTATTTGCCTTTCTCTTCTAGCATCTTTAGCTTCATTGGAACCTTTTTGAGATGCAGAGGTTGACAGAGCACTCAGTACTCAATATGTGTGTGTGCTAAGTTTTTGCACAGTGTAGAACTGTCCCCTCCATTCCTAATTCTCCTCCTCATGATGCCAGACATTTTACTGAAATTTTGTCTGACATTGTACATTGAGGCAGAGATTTCAGGAGTCTTTTAGGGATGGCTTGGAGATGTCTCTCCTGGGCTGTAGGTGCCAGTTCCAAGTTCAGACATCACATAGGCGTGATTATTATGATCTAGATTATTTTTTAGAAGAAACATCACTTCACGTTTGTCTTCGCAGATGCTCTTCTGTCATCTGTTTAAAAACTTACTCTTATTAATTGTCTTTCTAGATTACCTTAGTCCATCATCAAGCTTTTGACTTCTCCACAGAACTCAGCTATGTTCCTCAGACTGCTAGATGTCATTGTTCACCCCATTTTTCAGTCATTGATGAAAACTATTGAATAAAATTTCTGACTCGGATTACTTGAAGATCACACTATTCAGACTTCTCTGTCCTGAAGACAGCTCTGCCCATAAGCTTTGCTCTTTGCTTCCTGTTCATTAGTGGATCTTTCATTCAGCCCTTTGATAACTCATTTTCAATAATGTCTTAGGCACTACCTTGTCAAGAGTTTTCTGAAAGTGCAAGTATGTCTATAGAATCTGCTTACCTGTGTGCTTTTTCTCTCTGTCCAGAGCTGAGGCACAGCCCTTAGAGAAGCAATACCAACAGGTATTGTGACAGGCCACATTTACCCGTGTCTTATTCTTCATTATGGGTAATACCATCTTACTGGAGATGGATGCCAGAATTGGTAATGTGTGTTCACAAGCACCCTTTTGAGTCCTTTTAGGTGAGCACTATTTCAGCATTCTGCTAGTCTTCTGGAGAAGTCTTCTGGACCGTTTGCAGTGGTGGGTTACTTAATTTGGCCTGAAGTTTGTGATTTCACATTTGAATTTGAGTGAATGCCATCTAAACCTCATAAATGACTAACCTCCAACTTGTCTTACACCTTGTGGTTCCAGTTGAGAGTTGTCTCCTCTGATCTCCTTGCTAGGAAAAAAATATTGAGTGTTAGAAACTTCCCAACATTATTAAACAGAAAAAAACTGACAAATCCATTTCTTTGCTATAGGCATCTAATCCCTGAGTTCCCCTTTCACATCTTTTCCTTTTGTGGTCCCACTTACTCCCCAGCTGACTGTCTGCTTTTGATGCCTTGAAAGAACTTTCTGGTATCAGGTCAACCATCCATAGCAAAGCATTCTTCAGATTATTTTTTTAACACTTCACATTCCTTTTACATTGAAACTTTATGTAGAGTATTGCCTTGCTGGTTTTTCTCATTTGAATTAAGTGTGCATCTCTTAAATGATAAAGTTTCAGGTGCTACACCTCACTTTCATCTTGTAGTTTAGTTTGTTGTTATTTTTGTGTCTCTGTCTCTAAGACAGCCTTTTTTCATCTGATCTATCACAATTCCATCTTCATTGCATTTTGCTATGTGTGGGTTCTTAAGACAAATGTAATGTTGTTGCAGGTGGTCTCCTCTTTGCAGTTAATGGAATGCCTTATCCTGGAGAGGCAGAATCATTGCAAGGATTTGTGATGAATTTCTCTACTGGAGAAATAATAGATACATTCGTTCCACTTAGAAAGGTAGAGTACTGCACAGAGTGCCTGTTGCATATAATTACATATATGAGAACATTGCCAACAATCTACTTTCCCAAATTCCGTAACACTATTGCAGGAAATAAGATGTTTTATAATATAAGTTCTTCAAAGGACTTTTTTATAGTACTAAATAAAAACACTAGAATTTTGGGTCTTAGCTTCTACATGTGGTACACATTTGAAAATTATACTAACCTCTAGATGTTCCTACAGATAATATCTTCAGGCAGGATAAGCCTACTTCATTACTGCCAGTGCAGTTCTTAAAAGTTAATTTAAGAGGATAATGAAGGAATTGAAATATTCATACATTTAGATGCTAGTAATTTGTCAAAAAATAGAGCTTATACCTAAGCAGAAATAATATGCAACTGTATGGTTATGTCCCTCTTTTCAGAATACTAGTGTTTAAGTTGAGGTTAAATGTTCTTCATGCAGTATTGTACAGAAAAACTATGGGTTTTTTTTAACAGTTTCTATATATTGTGTTAGACTAAAGAATGAATGTTAATATTCCCATTTCTTGGTACTACATACAGTCTTTATTTGTCGTCCGTCTTTAAATTATATTGAGAGTTATTTTTTCTGAGTGTAGCAAATAGCTGTTTTGCCTATGAACTTTAACAAAAACGAAACGTGTGGGCTTCAAACCAAGATTCTTCATTTTTGAAAAGATATATTTCAGCTGGTAAAACAGAATGTAATAATATCAATAGAAATAATATTAATATAATCTTTTTAGCATTAATACATGGAATAAGCTCTATGTTGATATCCCTGGAGAAGGCAAACAATAGAAAAGGAATTCTTCTCCTTTGACACACTGGGGTTTCACACCAGGACCTGCTGCATTTTCCAGTCTAAAGCAGGATTGAACATGAATAGGCTCAGGTTAGGGGTTAAGAAGGCCTCATGAAAGTGTAGGCACTTAAGGGTAATCTGTGCCAACTTATCTTCACAGAGCTTTGAGATGCCACATGATATTGTTGCTTCGGAAGATAGAACAGTATTCGTTGGAGATGTTCATGCCAAAGCAGTGTGGAAGTTTGCATCTGCCGAAAGTATGTTCTTTTTGTTCTTAATGGCCTAACTTCACATTTTGTACCTTCAGGTCACTATCACTTATCTGATACCCCTGGCCAAGAGCCTGGTGGCATAGTGAGTGATTTAAGTGCACAGCAGGCTTCAGCTGCAGCAGTTGTGTGCTGCTGCTCAGTTTTCATTAAAAGACTGTTCAGCATTGTTGTGTGCTCTGTCAAAGAAGAGTCCTGGGCACGTGATTTTGTCACAGAAGGAATCAACATGCATTTGCCTTACATATCCATTGTCAATACCTGGTTAAACAAAAATGTTACTCTAGCAATTTAGTAATTTCACTGTGTCATTTGCTGAGAACTCAACTGCTTCCTGTAGGGTTATCATGCAGAAAACTCCCAATGTATGAAATAAAAACACAGGTCAACTTAAAAATTATATTCATTTCATTGGGAGCATTTATCACTAGAAAATTACCTAGTATAATTTGAAGTACTATTTCCATACAGAGGAAACACTTGCCAGTTTTAATCCAGTTACCCCCAAGGCAAGCAGCCTCACTTCAGGGAGAGGAACCTGATGAGTCAGACATCAATTTAATAAGATTCAGAGAGAGGTTACATGCTTTACAGGAATAAAAATGTAATCCACTGCACCATTATGTGGGATAAAAAAAATGTATGACAGACATAAAGTCTTAAGCTTCAGGATGTTAGTCATCCAGTAAGAGTCTGCTGCTACAAATGACTAAGCTAATTATTCCTAATTTGTTTTGTTTACAGTTCATGGATTTTCCTTTGGGGCATTTGGTATCAGCTGCTCTTAGTAACAAGAGATTGGACCAGATGAATTGTAATTCTGACTGGATATGTTTTTATCTGCATCTAGTAAATTGAACATGAACAATTCTCAGCTTTTATTCAAAGAAATGTGAGAATAAAAAAGTAATGGAATTTTTACAGGTTAGATGAGGGAAGTCCTTGTATAAAATTTTCCTTTTAGTTTTTGCAGGAGTATAAAAGAGCAGTAGCTAAGAAGCCCTGGTTCAACTAGCCTTTAATTCACTATTCACTATAATCACTATGATTTTGATCATAATAAACAGTTTTATTTTTGTGGGAATCTATGAACCTTCAGACATACACATAAAATCTGTTTCATAAAAGCTGATTATTGCAAGCAACTTTCATGAACTGAGCTGTTACTTTTTTTTCTATGGCCTTGTGAGGTACTGAATAGTTTATATTGACTCCATGGTGAAATTCAGGTGTTGATGGGAATGTTTACTGTAGGATTGTACTGTACAAATGAGAAAGCTAGCAGAAAAATGTCATTGAGTGCCTTTCTGAAATATCAGTTGTCCTGAAGAATGATTTTGTTTTACAGAAATGGAACATCGGTCAGTTAAAAAGGCTGGTATTGAGGTACAGGAGACAAAAGGTTAGTCTGATTCATAATGAAAATGAAGGGATCAGTATGTTCACATAGACTAGGGCTGCTTCTGCCAAGGTGAAGGGAAAAATGCTGACTAGTTTGACTTGTTTTTTGTGAGTTCCTATAGAACTAGAAAGTTCCTTATAGAATTATCCTATAGCACTAGAAAGAAGCCTGTAACACTGTTACCTGGTAGGTGCTATTTCACAGCTAACTAAACATTTCATTTTCAGTGATGACAACTGCTTCACTGTCACAGAATAAAAATTTGACAAGTATGTTAATTCCATTCTACCATCAGGTATGGTCCCGATTGGTATCTGTGGCAGCTCCCTTAGATGCAGGAATAGCTCTGAAATACAACTGCGAGAGTTACTGCCCAGCACCCTTCCCCCTCTACACAGTCCTCCACCACCAAAAAAAGGGTTTTTTGAAATGACAGTTGGTTTATATTCTTGTGTAGGCTTTCAGTACACAGCCTTGTCAGTCACACCATATGGCAAGAAATGCCTTTTTTTTCTATTTACATTTCTTCCCATAGATTTACTAGACCTTTTATTTAATAGATCTGCATGAAAATGAAAAAAAAAAAAGAAAAAGGAAATGAAAGCATGTAGGAACAATATAAGGAGATAGTACATACAGAGGAGATTGAAAGGGGTAAAATACCAATTAAGGTAGATGAAAAGTAATTTTAATCATTTGTATTCTATTATGTAGCTCGTTTCCCTTTCAGAAAAACAGTACCAGATTATGGCACTATTTATAAAGGCATTTAAAATGATAAAAAAATGTTCTTAACTAGTTTTCTTAGGTTAAATTCAGAGCTTATGTAGTTTGCTTCAGCCATGTATACGCAGACACAGAAAAGTCAAAAAAATCTCAATTGCCAATTGAAAGCATATAGAATAAAGTAGAATAAGGAAGGCTAACATTATGAAATAATGAAATGCTTACTGCCATCACTGTTACCCTTTTATTTTATCTCCATTGGTACATTAGCCTGCCTCAAGCACTCAAAAGGGAAGTGTTGACACTACAGCGTGCTGTGTATCCAGGGATATGTAAATGCATTTTGGCTTTCTTTACCTGACACTTCTAATGTCATAGAGAAAAAATGCAATAGTAACACCAGGGTAAGAAAAAGGTTTTAAGTAACAATGTCTAAAACTGGTTAGAGTAGGTAGGCTGAAATTAACATCTTTCAACTCCACTGGGAGAAAAGAGCCAATGGACTTTGTGTCATCTGCTTAATAAATGGAGGAGTGGCCTGCACTCTCACAGCCTCCTGGGGACAGACTGTTGAAACATGTCATGCAGCTTGTACTGGTGTGACATGGAAGATAATATATGGAAAACTGTAGCTTTGCCAAGAGGTGGGAAAGATGATGGAGGAAAGTTTTCCTTAGCAGTAACTACTTACTGAACAGACAGCATGTTTTCATTGTGTCATTGTTATGCTTGTACTTGTGATAACAATGATATTGTTACTTATTGGTGTTGAGTGTAAACGGAACTATTTGCTATTCCTTCAGAGTAGAACGTAATTTTAATTTTGATACAGAATCAAAACAGAGTTGATTGAGAATGTTTGTGATGCAGCTACTTGTTAAGACACGCTGTTCAGTCTGACTTCAAAATATATAGCTAGACAGTTTTACTTACTAAAAGTTATCACAAAGAATATGCAACATCATAAAGGTTTTTCCCTGAAATAGTTTTTCTCCTTGTGTAGGTATAGAGGTAACAAATTAGTCAGTAATGACTGAAGGCAGTTTTCAAAAGCTCTCTAGATTTGTAGAACCAAAATTCCTTCATGAAATGTAACAGTTCTAAAAATATAACCCTTTGTCACAGTTTTATTAGAAAGATCTTTAAACTTTTCCTTTCTGTTTATGATAATATGATGTATACTGGATTTCTGTATTTCTTGTGAAAATGTTTTTATCCAAAGGAGATATTTAATTGATATTATATGACACGGTTATTTGCAAAAATGGATCATTGGGGTAATTTCCTATATTTTAAATAATATATATACTTTTTAGGACAAATGTATTTTTTTGTATGTAATATTTTTAAGTATGTTTGACACATCTCCTTTGCTCATTTGAGAAAAGAGGAGGGAATCTTTGCTAGTGAGTGGTATCACTCAGACTTTCTCTTCCTTTTTATTTGGGATAACATCAGTAAAACCCAAAATGTCTCCATTAGAGTTTGTCTTCTGTTTTCTTACAGAAAACAGAAGACAAACTCTTTCTTTCTTCTTCTTTTCTTTGTCTTCTGTTTTTCTTCTGTTACAAAGCACTTAAAGTATCTTAGCTTGTTGTTTCCTGTAACACCTTGTTCCCTGTTGCTTGATGCATATGGATTACATATGGAAATTGTTTTCTTTTTAAAGAATCAGAAACAATTGTTGAAGCTAAATTGAAAAACAAGCCAGAATCAACCGACCTTCTAAAGAATATGGATAAACAACACCTGGTCCAACAGGCCAGCAGCACTGGAGTTTCCTTTGTTCTTATTACAACTCTTCTTATTATCCCTGTTGTTGTCCTGCTGGCAATTTTAGTATTTATTCGGTGGAGGAAGACAACTGTCTATGGAGATAACTGTGAGTAACTGTTCTAGAGAACAGGCTTTTATTATTCCAGTTCCAAATATCACTGAACACTGGGGGTGAGGGTATGAAGAGAGCAGCTCCCTGTGCCTTTGCCTCCTGAACAGTTTGCAGTGGTGCTGCATGCCAACTAAGGCTCAGCAGGGACACAGCACCTGCAGCCCCCTTAGCCTTTAATAGTGCATCTCAAGCTAGCACCTCTTCAGAACATGTATCAAAGACTTTAATTGGTGTCAAGGCAAAAACTGGTATCTCAGCAATGACTACAATAAATTCATGCTGTATTCTCTAGAACTCAGAAATTTTATTACAGCAAGCATAGTCTGATTTTTTAGTATGGGATCTTTAAATTGCTAAGAACAAAAGACTTCATGGGTATTACAGAGATACAAGCAAAATGAAAGCAGATACCATAGTAAGAGATTATGTATTGTTGTTCTCTCCTACATAGTCAATTCTGTGAATCAGACATGATTCCATAATGCACCTTAATTTATAGCTCTGAAAGCTTTAATTGGTACTTAGAAGTTATGTAAGTGGTTCTAAATTCTTATTGTGTAATAACATTATTTTTCATAAATTGGCAGACTGCGATTGGCGTTTGATCACTAGACTTTTTATTTTGTATCATGAAATTGTTTTATCAAGATAATTTCATCCAGTTCAACACAGTTCTGCCACTGGTGAAGACCTACTGTGGCAGAGTAGACCATTCAGCAATCTAATATGGCTGTGCAACTGAATTGGATGTATTTTATTTGAAGATTTCAGCATAGAGCTTCATGACTCTTTGTACTCAAAAGCGTTAGCATACCAGATGCGCTAGATAGCATATCAAATATGCTAACACTCTAGTCAATTGCAGTCCTGCCATAAATGGCTTCTTAGAGCTGCTGATTGGTTTGTTGAATGTCTGTGATTTTTATCAGAAAATACAGGTACTTACTTGATCACAGAACATTGGGGTTTTAGCTTATTTTTGAAATTTACTTTATTTTTCAGCTGATGGGGAGCACAAACTTGATTCTAGTTCAGGCAGAATTTTAGGCAGACTTAGAGGTAAGTAGTCATTGAAGATGTTTTTAAAATGCAGTAACTGGAGGCTTTTTTTCTGTATTCATGTTGAATAACAGATTTGATGGAACTTTCTCAGAGGAAGGATTGGGGGCAAAGATCAGGGATTTTTGAAAATGTCATTTACAACAACTTTAATCTGTCATTATCTGCCCACTAAAAAGGATGAGTCACTACCAGTGGGAGAGCAGTAGCTATAATGAGTTATTGTGAATCTGGTGAATGAAATGAAGCACTTTGAAACTAAGGGCAAATGGGTAGGAACATCAGTAACCTGTGTAGAGTTAATGAAATAATGGATGCTAAAAAAGCAGGGTCTGAAACTTCTACTTCAAAGATGAATTTCCTTCTTCTTTCCTAATATCTTTTGTGGTTCATGTGCTGAATCTTTAAAAACAGTTTCTGGAAGCACACTTAAAAAAATCACCACTATACTGTTTAATTAGTAGATAGATTTTTATGCCCCCTTACAGTTAAAGCAAACCTTGTGAAAATTCTTTCCTTTCCATAGGGAAAGGCGGTGGTGGAATTAACCTTGGGAATTTCTTTGCAAGTCACAAAGGCTACAGCCGAAAAGGGTTTGACCGGCTGAGCACTGAAGGAAGTGATCAAGAAAAAGATGAAGATGATGGCAGCGATTCTGAGGAAGAGTGTTCAGCATCTCCACTGCCACCACCAGCACCTTCGTCATCCTGAAACCAACCTTTGAGTTCTCCATTACACGGTTCAACCCAGAATGTCAGATTCCTTTTCCCTTAAGCACGTTTAAGATCTTGTGTATTTAATTGTAAACTGTTCTAGTCTGTGTGGGGCTGTACACTGGTTCCTTTAATTTTTGTTTGGTTTTAGTTATGTTTTCTAAATGGAAGAGTGTATGGAAATTTCATATCAGTGCCGTTGGTTTTTATGTGAACATCTTAATAAAGCAAAGTCTTCTAATTGCAGGTATGATTTAAAGCAGTAGTATTTTATCATCAAATATGGGGATCTTGTAAATAAGTCTTACTATCTGCTTCATCAAAATATTTTTTCCGTAATTATTCAGTTGCCAATTTCTGTTTTGTGCCTTTCCTCTTCAATGTCCTTAACCTGTTGCAGTACAGAGAATATACAGTGCCACAAGAAAATGAAGCTGCTAAGTCTTCTTCTATTTTTTTAAATCACTAACATGATATTGCATTGAAGGAAAGAAAAAAGTCTCTATTTAATTTTTTTCTTCTTCCTAACTTGATGTGTTTCTGGAATGTCTTATTTTTAGATAGTATCACTGTTAGAACACTATTTTCAGAAGCTGAATGTAATTTGTGTAATAAAGTATTCGCAGAGCATTGGCTGTCGGAGTGTACTTTGGAATTTTTGCTTGCATTTTTTGTATACAACTTTTGTAAAAGTTACAGGAAGCACTTAATACAGTAAAAATTCTAATGTGTTCTACCAGCAGCAAAACAAATGCTATTTTGTATGGAAACTGGAAAAATATTTCAGTATGTCACAAGGTTGTTAGCGTTTTTTTTCTCAAGACTAATAATCTGCATACATGTGGAAAGTCAACCTTAAACATCTAAAAAGAGATTTTACTTGCATAATAAAACCACAGAGTATTTCCTTGATAAAACACCATGGTCACAGCTAAGAAGAAACCTGTGTCTCAAATTAAATATGCAAATTAGTCAGGGGAGGCATCTAATACTACCTGATTGGAAGTACTAATTTTCTTTTTTTCTTCACACTTCCTTTTTCATTCATTCAACAGGAACCCTCAGTCCTGTAATGAGCTCTCTCATTTAACAGCAGACTTACGGAAGTCCTGCTGGATAATTACCCTCTCTGTATGAGTCATCTGGAGTGTGAATCATTGTGTAACATCACAATGACTAATCAGTCCAGTTTGAGGATCAGAGCATAATTAATGTCCTTTTAAAACTGCTATTATGAGCAGAGTGTACACAGCTGTAATTGCCACAGGGTTTTATGAAACAGTTTTCATTATCGTCATTGCAGGTGTTGTAATAGGCTGCTGCTGACATTGAGGTTGGAAAACAGGCTTTAAGCTCCTTGTGGTGGTTTTGCAAGGTTTATGGGGGATTAAGGGTAATGATAGTGGAGAAAAAGGTAAGGTTTCTTCCCCCAGCAAGATTTTATAAATCCCCTTTTTCTGGAAAAAAAACCAAAAACAAAACTCCAAACTTAAAATGCATTACATGCTGGTTTCTTTTATCACATATAGCAAAATCTCTGGGATAGCCATCTGAAATGCTGGAGTACAGGCACAGTTTCATGGGAAATGTACTTAGTGCATACTCTTAAAGTTGCTTCCTCTCCTGCAAATTTTTGTTCTCCTAATGTTACAAGGAAAACTGTGTTTCTTTCTCACTTTTGAATGCAAGGCAGTATTTTTGGCTGTGGCCTTGATCCTTGTATATATGAATAAAAAGAAATCAGTTAGTTGGGAAGAATCCTCTGAAGCTGTCTGCAAAAATGCTAGGTCACTAGTTTACAGGAAGTTTCCAGTAAAAGCAGTTAAGAAAGCTGTGGTGACACTGCTGCCATGGGTGGTGTTATGCCATCAGTACTAAAAGATCACAGGGTTTTCTCAAAAGTGGTCAATAAGGGTATATTTTTCTAACATTTGGTAAGCTCACCTTATGTCCACATGATGTTGGTGTTCTCTGCTTCCATTAGCAGAGCTCAGTGGAAGTAATATGCAGCTTCCTTCTTTGTCCTTTCCTTTATTTGAGCTCTATCTTCAATTCTAGATAATGCTTTGTTGGGAGGGAATCAGCCAAACAGTTTAATTCCAAGTACTGGCTAAAATAGGTTAATTGAGCTTTAATCACCATTTCAGCTCACTGGAATTCAGACATTGGTCTCTACAATGATCCTGGGCTGCCTGAAGAGGAGCAGATTCCACACTGCTTTGGTGAGACCCCACCTGCAGTGCTGCATCAGGCTCTAGGATCCCCAAAATAAAAAGGCTGTGGACCTGTTGGAGTGGGTCTAGAGGAGGCCACAAGGATGAGAGGGCTGAAGTACCTCTCTGGGAGCTGAAGTTTTTCAGTCTGGACAAGAGAAGGCTCCCCAAACATCTCATTTTGGCCTTTGAGTACTTAAAAGTGGTTTTAGAAGAAAGAAACTTTTTCACCAAAGACTAGTGATAGGACAAGGGGGCAATGGTTTTAAACTGAAAGAAGGAGATTTAGATAGGGTATTAGAGAGAAATTCTTTATTCTGAGCATGCTGAGGCCCTGGCACAGGTTGCCCAGAGAAGCTGTAGATACCTCATCTCTGGAAGTGTTCAAGGGCAGGTTGGATGGGGCTCCGAGCAACCTGGTCCTGTGGAATGTGTCCATGACCATGGGAGAGGGGTTGGATTAGGTGATCTTTAAGGTCAGTTTCAACCCAAGCCATTCTGTCATTTTTAATAACTACATGAACAGGCAACCAACTGCTTTCCAACAGCAGTCAAATTTCAGCACCTCAGGTTTCATGCTCTAATTTTGTACAGTTGCAATGGCAAAAGTAGAACATCTGAACCTGCATGAAGGCACTGAATGTTCTTTGTCTTCTATTAAAGCTGCATCATATGAAAACAATGTACCAGAGACTTCATACTGCAATAGGAAAATTCATGTAAAAAGGAAGTTTTCTGAATCACAGTTCTCATTTTAATAAGCCATCTTCCATCCTAACAGGTTCTGTATGATAATATCATTTAATGTATTAAATGTTGAGTTCTGGTTATTCAGTCTCAACTTTGGAGAGCATGTTAAGTTTTCAGTAGTTTTTGCAGATAAGATTATGCTTTAATGAACAACATGTAATTGCACATTTTAAGATCTAAAAGACATGGTACAACCTTCCATGTGTTGTTGATCAATCTTTTCTTAAGCCTTTTTAAGAAGGAAGAATCTTGGCTATTGTAGAGGCTGAATATTTTCATTAAAATTAGGCTGACCAAGTAGCTAAGCACTTTCCTGTACTGTATTAAGCATCTCCCTGTTTTAAATAGTCTGACCCATGGGAAGCCTTACAAAGTTATGGGAAGGTGCCTGTGATCCACCAGCAAGAGGAGTTGGGTAATTTTTGGCACCTTTTTGCGAACCTGCAGTGAGAGCAGACTTGGGCAACTGCAAGGTGCCATGAGGAGGATGCACTGACCTGTAACATACAGGTTGCTACCCATGTCACCTGAAGGTGTCCCAATTAACTGACATTACAATCCCAGTTAAGCAGCTGTCCTTGCCACCAAGTATCATTAGATGTAAATTGATTCCTTGGGAAGCATCTTGATTAAGTAGTTTTCTAATCAAGCAGTGCACTGTAAAGTTAATGAGGATTTATAGATCATTGTGGTAAATTGCAATAGCTTTTTCCTTGCCAAAACTAGATTTATTTAAGTTTTATCAGAGTCTTTAGGTCAGTAATGGCTGTCATGTTAAAATGTGTTAGGATTAAGCATGTGTCATGCTACAGAGAAGGGGATTGATGATTTTTAGGTTGCCATTCAAATACACATGTGGAAACTTGTTTGAAAACTTTGCATGTATGAGCAGTAAAAGTTCTGGGGAGCATCACTGCTGAGCAATTCAAAAGCAACCTTATTAATTTAATTACTTAATTGCACATTAGGACATACTTTAAAATTTTAAAGACTATGTCATTAAATAGTTCACAGTTTGTGCAGATTCATGTATTGTACTAGTAAAAAAAAACCCCACAACAGAAACAAATATTCAAGCAAATTAAAATTAAGAGTTGAAATCGAGCCATTGTATTTTCTATGTAAAAGAGATGCTAGTGAACCCTACAGTTTTAGCACCGCGATTTGCCTTTACCTCTTGGGGAGTTTTAATTCTAAAATGTGAAAATATTTTTATTTTTATGTGAATTATCAAAATCTGTTAGTAAAATTTACATTGTAACTGCTCTTTAGGCTCTTCTCCAATAATGGGGAAAAGATTAGATTGTTCTGTATAGCTAAGGATTATTGGCAGAAGAAAGGAGGGGAGCTGACAGTGTAGAGGAGGATTTAAAATCTACAGTGATAGCTACTTATCCAAGCAAAACCTGTGAACTTCTTGCTGTTTCTGGACATGGTGGCTAAAAAACCTAAAAGAACATTCAGGTGCCATTGTTAGACACATATTTTGGAGAGAGAGACAGGGCATGGTAGTCCATCTGGAAGGTCCACTAGATTTTTTCTAAATACTACAGGTCATGGAGGCTCTTTATTGTACTGTTTCTTTCTTTATCTCCATTCCTCTCATGTTTCTTATTAAAGAGTTGCATGAGAAGCATTAAATTCTGTGAGTGAAGCTCTGTCTGAATTCACTGTACAGCTTTTAGAAAATATACAGATGATGTCTGGGTGACATTGTGCCAAAGCACTGGTTTAAAGATTCAGTGGAGTAATTTTTTCTTCCTAGAAAACAGTCAGTGGTAACAGTTCAGCAAACTAGGAAAATTGTTAATTACAGTCTACATTTATTCTTCTGAGACATATGAGAAACCTAAATATTCTACTCTTTTTAATTAGAATTGAAAGATTTTTTTCAGAATGGAGATTAGGCAACTGCCATAAGAGGCCAAAGTTGGTGCTACTTATTTAGGGTTTCAGGGCAGAACCCTGCAATCCTTAGTGCTCTGAATACCCTCTCCCTTCTGTTACTGCTTCCTCCCACCATCCTAAAACGGCTGCTCAAGAGAAAATTACTTGCAGGAAAAAGGACTGAATCCCACAATTCTGCCATGTTTCCTCGGGTCGGCTCTCACGTCACACAGACTGTGCCGCATGTAAGGAAGTGGAGGCAAGGCCTTACTCCAGGCACTTGCCTGCGAGATCCCGCTCACAGCAACCAAGGTGTAACGAGTACTGAAAGGTGCCCAGTCCTTTGGAAGGTGTAAAGCTGTACTGAAAGTTTACCATGGCTGGCAACTGTGGTATAAAACCACCTAATGCACAAGTAGAGTATTTTTGTACTCTGGCTCATATGACAGGTCAGTCACGCAAGCCTTCCACAATGCAGGTCATGGTGCTCTTGGAAATGTTATTATCGACATTTAATTATTGTAATAATAATTACTGCAATAATAATTATTGCTCCTGTAATTAGCGACAATTTGATGTGAAAGTTCCCGAAAATTCTGCTGCGAACATGGTTTCGGAAAGAAATCCTCGGAAGGGCACGGCGGGCAGCAGTTCCTGCGCGCCCCGCGGACGGCGGCTCCCGCGGGGCCAGGCTGCCACCGTGCGACCGGCGCTGCAGGGCAAATCCGGAACGTCTGCCCCTGGAGTCGAGAACACACGGAAGGTAAGAGTAAAATAATTGCCGGTATGACAGCCTAACTATGCGCTCTACTTTCCTTCTTCGTGGTCTTTAATCTATGGGAGTGATGGATGATGTTTCTGACTAGGTAAAGGCTCAGAATCAATCTGGTGGGGAAGCAGGTATTATTTACTGCCTATCACTGAAACGCGGCACAAAACAGAACTCATTCTCTTAAGGGCTTTTTTATTGGGGCTTTTATCACTATGCCAGCTTTGTGAACAGCAGTGAGTATTTTTTGCAGTTTGTCTGGAATCTGATACGGTGTTTCTCACTCTGTACAGAAGGGGGGAGTGAGGCATAAGGAATTTAAAGGCATCAAATGCCAAAAATAATCAACTAATTTATGGTACTGAATTTGTGAAATCTGATTTATTCCCTTTTAACCCACTTACTCAGATATCACTTTACATATTCAGGGCACCAATTCTTGCCACCAGCTGCAGCTTTGAATGCTCCAGCTGTCCTGATGAGTTTTAAGATGCTTCTCAAGCACCCTTGCCCCTGTGAGTAATGAGTTACACGTGGAAATATAGAATTATAGAAAGTTGTATCCAAGTGATCTGCTCATCACTGCACTTGCAATCTGTAGTAGGGCAGCACTGCCTGGCAGAAGGGACATGCTGTATTTCTTACAACAGTTATTGTATATTGGCTTCTGCTTCTGCTACCAGTGCAGCAAGGTTGCTGCAGATCCCCTCATCTACACACAAGTTGAAATGAGAATTGACCAGGGAATGCATCTCTCAGGATTAAGTGCTCCAGAATCAAGTGTTTTAAATTTCAGTTCACTGTGTGGTTCCTTCTATCTGGAAGAGCCTTCCTCTTCAAATTAAAGTTTTTGTGTGCTGCTTTTCATTCAAAATTTCTACATAGTTTGGTTACCAAGATATAAACAGCAGGCCAGGAGGTCTTCTAATAGGCGCAGAAGAGTACAGTACCCATCTCTTGAACACACTGCTAAATCCTGCTTTTTTGTGTCAGTTTTGGCCAAACAGTGGTGGGTTTTTTCCCATTTCCAGTGATGTTCTTCATGTCAGTAGTTTGAAAACCCTGTATTTTATTTCTGTGAACCTCCTCCACACAGAGGCGGCCACATTTCAGTGCACAGGTAAGTCATTAATGCCTGCTTGTTAATACAGTAGATGAAAATTACCAGGAAGCCTGAATGATCAGCAGTATGTTAAATGTACACAGTATGTTAAATGTTTCTGTGTTTTCCCCATTACTCTCTCACTGCAGCATTTTCTTTCTCTTCAGTGTAGCTCTAACAACTCCACAGCACTTGTGTTACACCAAAGCTGCCCCAGAAACAGCTGTATTGTATTGTGCACAATTAAGGAACTAATCACTTGGAGTAAGAAAAAAAAAAAAAGAGGCTGGGTTCTCTTATGTAGCTACCAAAGCAGAAATGAGTCTTACAAACAATGCCGAACTGTCCAGTTTTATCCCTCACACTAATATTTTCTTCAAAAGCATGATATAAAAATACTTATTCCATGTGTGCACACACACAATGTATTCAGAAAGACTCTCTCTGAAGTCTTGGTGGAGAAAAACTATCTGCAGGACTACATTTTCAGAAGACACAAAATAGTTTGAGCATTAATTATTTTTCATTTTAAGGTAGGAGTCTATCACGGTGCTAAGCTCTTTTCTCACACATATGCCTCATGATATCAAAGACATACTGTACTGTATATGTGAATTTCTGTAATCACCCCTGACAACCACATCTAATTGCCTAAAATTAAATAAAAACTACTAATGCATTGTACTTTCTTCCACCTGTGTTATAAGTCACATGAAATTCAGGAACAGAAATGAGAGGGAACACACAAATTCAGAGAGCAAGATAAGCAAATCTTCCACAGGATCATCCAGAAGTTGCTGAATTGCTCAATTCAGTTTTCTGCTAGTTTTCTTCATCTTCATGTCAAACCCCTACAAAAAACAAACAAACAAAACACACACACACAAAAAAACCCAAAAAACCCAAAACAAAAAAAACCACCCACTCCACCACCTCTTTTCCACATGAAAGAACTCCTGTGCTGTGCTGACTTTGAGAAAGAGTCTTCTCAGCAGGAAGTCCAGATCAGTAACAACTTACTCAAGGAAATCAGAGAATAAGTTAATACCAGTGCTTCACCCTCCATAGCCCACTGTCCATGGAAAATCTCCCAGTATGCACAGGCTCAGTGAAGAGGTAACTGAAGTTACCTCTGAGAGAACCAGAAGTTTGTGGAAAAAGCACGAATGAATCTATTAAATGCTTTCAATATTTTTTCACATGCCTGAACTGTTAGAACTGCCTACACAAGCAGACTTTTGATGAGCAAAAGCCCTCATTGTTTCAGGCACAGAACATTACATGTATTTGATTTTGGCAGTTTTATTATTTTGTGAGATCTTAAATGGATTAGACTAGAAATTATAAGTTGTAAAGGTCAGAGGCTGCAGCTTCCCAGAAAGAAGAGAAAACTGTTATATATCAGGAAAAGGAAGACATGAGCTTGTCTGTAGTGAGGGGAAATTTACACCAACTTGCTTAGGTTTAATTAATCTCACAGTGCACATTAGGAATGAGTCATCCAAGGGTTAAATGGAAAAGGTCATTACAGTGAAATGATGCATTGTGTCCTGAGAGGATAACAGTAAGGCATAACCACATTGCCATTCTACCAACAAAATCTGAAATTTAAATGCATGATCAGAACATGTGCTTTTACTAGTGCTTTTTCTTAAAACCCAGACAAATTAGATACCTGAAGCACTCTTAGATTCATAAAGGAATAAAGTGGGTTAGGCTAAGGAAGTTGGAGCTATTACTTCTTTTTTTTCCCCCAGTCTGCCACAGCAGTTCCAAACTGCTTGGCAATGAAATGTGATAGAAGACTATGCTTAAGTATCCTCTGTCTGTGTCTGAAGGGTCCAACAAGGTGAAGGCCATTGCTCTGGCTTTGCAGTGTTTCGTTCAATCCAATGATCTTCTCTCAGCTCAGACTCATGTTTACCATCTGCTGATTCTTGGTCTTTGCAGGCTGCAGGTAGAATCTGTACAGCAGACATGACATCTCTTTTGTAGGCATTTATTTCCTCTTCAGCAACAGAGTCTGGTTGGCTTGAATTACTACATCTTTCAGATAAGCCAATATAATCATGGTCAAAAACTACTGCACTTTGTAGAATGTAATGATTGTCTGTAAAAGGAAAGTAGCCATTAGTTCAGATGCCTGAAGCCATACTTAAAATGTTAGTGAAGTCCTAACTTATTTTTCAAAACAATTTCCAAAAGAGGACAAGAATGTTTGAGTGACAGCAGACTGATAATGTGAATTTCCCAATTTCACTGAGCATCAAATGTTTGGCATCTCATTACACCCACAAAATAATCCTTGTGATAATCCACATTTAGTCAATGACTAGCTTGATGTCTGTCATAGTCACCTGTTGAACTAACAGCTTGAATAAATGGACATGTAGATGCTTTCATTTTGTGCATGCACACTGATAAATGCAGTTTCTTCGTGCTCTCACTGGGAAATCTTAATGCAACACACAACAGGCTTTCTTAAACCACGAAAAGTTTTAAAAATAAAGTCGGTAAGTAAAAAACCCCAAAAAACCAAAATCTCTCTCAGCCAAGACCAAGACAGTCACTTCCTGAAAAAGGGAATTCTACGTTTAGGCACTGCTTCTGCAGTATTCAGCAGTAAACATATTAGGCTGTAATACTACAAAGACCACTACTTTCAGCTTTTTATACAGTGACACAATTTACCAAAAGTTATTGTAGTAGCTGTTCATTATCTACATGCTTGATTTGTGTGTGACTTCCTCTTCACACATCAGCAATTTAATGAAGAACTGGAAGGCACAGAGTGATCATCCAAGAAACAATAGTGGCCTCAAGTTACAACATGAAATCAGTGTCATAGTTACAAAATATAACTGACTGACATAAATATTTCAGCTTGTTCCATGAAATTCCAGAATTAGTTTCAGCTTTGCAAATCTCTCAGCTTTAAGAGGCGATGGAAGAAATTACCATCTCAATGTAGTTTATATATTTACAAGAACCAAAGCTTGACCACCTGTGCCAATAGTGTGGGAATTGTTCTGCTGTTCAAGAACTCCAAAGTAAAAAGCAGCTTGTCCTGTGACAGAAGTCTTCTGTACACCAAGTATTTAATTTTTTAAAAATGCCTCTGGTAACTCAAAGACAGCATGAGCAGAAAAGAAACAGCTGCCACTGTTTGATTTGTGAAAGGGGATGCTGAATATGTAAGACCAAGAGCAGAAGTTGGTTATCGAAATCTTTGGAAATTTCTAGCCATCCTACCACAGAGCATGACAATTTTATTTGTTCTGGTAAGAGAAACACTGACTTTCTTTATAGGACAATTTAAAATAAACTACTCCAAAATCAGTTCTCTGATATAGTCTTCCTATTTTAAGGCTTTAGAAGACACTCCAGTGTTGTTAAAAAGTTTCCATTGCATAAGCAAAATTAATGTGAATCCTGCCTACTCCAAAACAGAAACACATTCAGAAAATGCTCCTTGAACACAGTTCAGCCTGCTCATACTTCTAGCATGTTCTTATACGTCTATCAGCCAGCATAAACAGAGCCAAGCCAGTGATTAGGAGCAACTTTAATAGAGGCTATTTTTAAAGACTCTGAACATTATTCACGAGCTCTGTTCCATGCTCTGCAGTTTGACATCACTCACACACACTATTCTCCTTACTGAAAAGTACAGCTATTACACTATTGTGTGTGCTAATGTAACTCCCACTGGTGAGTAAATGATACTTTCTCATTCTAGTAACCTAACACCACAACAGAGTTGTTAAAAAAACAAAACATCCAACTTTTTTTTTACATATATAAAAAATTATATAAAATTTAAAAATTATATACACCTTTTTCACTAGACCCTCTTATATATGGCTTGAGGTGAGACATCTTGATTGGCCTTTTCAGCCTGGATCCTGTGGAATCTCTCAATATTGCACAGCCATTTTCTGTTATGTAATCTATGATACAAGGACCAATCCATTCCGACTGGAAGCGACCGTCTTTCCACCAGTTTTTTCTTTGCCTGAGGACTTCATGACCAACTTTAAGTTGAAGGGTATTCAATTGTTTTGGCTTCCTTCTGAGTGTGATTTTGGTTCTGATTTTTTGTTCATCTGAAGTTTTTTTATCTGCCTGCAGAAAGATACATGTAAATTACTTTTTTTCCCCCTCCAAAAGTAATCATGCAATTTTGTAGCATTGGTTAACAGTGCTTAAGCACGACATTGAGTGGTTTTTGGGTGTGTGGTTTCTAATTATGTGGGACTGACAAGTGATTAAGAAATTGCTTTTATCTTCATAAATCATAAGTCCATAGGCAATAGTTTTCAACTTCTCTATTCTGCCCTCTAAGTCAGACATAGTAAACTTCTGACAATAGGTCTCTTTTAAGGTTACTCCCTCCAAATACATATGAGATGTGTTACACTGAAAGTAAGGGATCACAGGGGAAGGAAAACAAACAAAAAACCACCACTCAAACCCCCACATTATTTTAAAAGGTTAGTTACACTTTATGCCTCAGACTTCTTCATCTTTATCTTCAGTCTTCTTACTAGTAAAATTCAAATATATAACATTTACCTTACAATCTGAGGTTTTCTCTTCTTCCAGTGCTTGACTGAGTTTTTTAGTTGCTTCAAATATTTTGGCAAAACTACTGTATTCTCCTTCCACACATATATTCATGGGCTCAACAACATGTGGGTTACGGTTGAACATTTGGAAATATGGGGTGTTTTGATCTGGCTCCTATTTATATGGGGACCAAAAGCAAGCAAATTTAGCATCAAGTTTTGCAGACATTTTGGAGGACTTCAGTCAGAAGCAGAAGAAGAACCTTCACATACCAAATTTGTCAAATTGAAAGCATAGGCTATAGCAGACAAATGTTCATCCCAATCATTTGGATGGTCTATGCAATACTTGTTAAGGAAAGTTTTGATTGTCTTGGACATTATTTCATTTACATCATCTGTCTGAGGATAAGACAATACAATTTGTTTCATTCCAAACAGTGCAAATAGCTCTTCATTTATCTTCAAAAGAAGAAGAACACAGTTAGTAAACATTTATTCCCCTGTTCTGTATCCCATTTCAAGTAAAAACCCCTCAGTTTTCCACCCCTTTTGTTGATATGATGGTGAGTGGGAAAAATCTTGCATACATATTGGCACAAAACATACCAGGACTGTGAATAAGAGCTAAAGCAGTAAGTAGGGCCCAGGAGCCAGTCACTGATGGTTCCTAACCAGATTTTTGCCACTTAACTCTATCTGTCATTACCTCCATATCACAGTCTGATGACTTCATCATCTCTGAGAGGAACAAAGCGTGATAAGTCCTTCATAATCACTATAAGCCAACATCCAAAATACCTTTAGCTATTGTTGTACTGGGCAATATGGATGAATGATATACAACAGACTGCAGTGTGCAAATATATGCCAATTCAAGTGAGTGACTAAACATGCACTATGACTGCCAGGAAATAATTTTACTTTGTTCTTTTTACAAAGAATAAAGCCCTGGGAAACACTGTATAGTATTACAATTGCAAATAATTTGTTTGACATTTTTTGTATGTGCAAACTTCTTTACTTTTTCAATTAAAGAAAAAATACTAAAGCCTTTCTCAAAAACCAATCTAAAATTCAAATCTAAGGGAAAATATATTTTTTTTGAGGGAAAAATCAACAACCAAAAAAAGAGATAGACCAGCCATGTAAATAATTACCTGA
This sequence comes from Hylia prasina, assembly GCA_013397195.1. Taxonomy (NCBI): domain Eukaryota; kingdom Metazoa; phylum Chordata; class Aves; order Passeriformes; family Sylviidae; genus Hylia; species Hylia prasina. Next base: position 68,982 of record VYXD01013600.1, read on the forward strand.
TAAACAAGCTCCTTCCCTTGATCTATAGGCATCTTTTGAGGTGGCCCATATAAAAAAAACACATTTGTGATTGCCTTAGCAATTTCAGCTGCTGAAGTGTCATGCAGTGGTAAGATAACAGTCCATCTTGTAAACAAATCCGTCATAATTATGATGTATTTGTGACTTCTGCTGGTAACATTCAAAGGTCCCATTAACTCTATACTGACTGCTGTCCATGGGTCCTCTGCTTTGATAGGGTGTGTTTTGGGCACTCTGGTGACTGTGTTCTTTGCTGCCTGGCAATGCTGGCAAGCATACACCTAGAGAGGACATCAGGAAATATGTTATCAATGAAAAGTGACAGTGAGCTGATGACAACCATCAGAATCACAGAGCTTCACTATTTCTCTGTAAATCAGGTCAGACCAGGCAATGCAAAATAAATTTATCACCTTTCTTACAATTTTTTACCCTTAAATTTTTCAGAAACAGCATAAAACCAAAGTAAAACTTAACAATACTGAAGGCCAGGAGAGGGACAAAAGAATTCATAGCTATATTCTCTCCATTCTGAAAGCACTGTGCTCTTTCAAGTACACAGTAAAAAATTTAAAATCCATTACTATCTGGAAATAATAAAAGGAGTAGGAAGCAACTGGGAGTGAAAGTGGAATAACTCCCCTTTTGGCTCATCTATGTATGCTGTGGCTGAAAAACACTGGAAGTATATATAATCTTCCATGCATAACATCTTAATCTACCGGACGGAGCACCTCTGTTCAATCTAAATTGAAAGGAAAGACTCGTTTTCTGTTCATGTCAAAGTTGCACATGAACTTGAAGTATCAGGTCATGCAGCAAGCTGATAGCATCAGTAATTTGGCCTTAAAGGACATTTACATACAGTTTCCTGAAAGATCAAATCCTGTTCCTGGATCTTTGGGTGAAGGAGAAGGAACTTTCCCAAGTTTTGATGTGTGTAACTATTTCCTGAACACACCTAATTGTAAAGCAGAGACACCATTTTCATATTCTTATCTGCTGGCAGCTACTCTGGTCACACATCCTTGTGATGGTGCATTGCGTCCTAACAAAGACATATGACAGTCCTTGCACAAGAAACCTTTCTCGGGGACCAGATGTGCCCTGTCTACAGAAAGAGATTATGGCTCCCCACCACACCACAGTTGTGTGCAAGCCAGTAGTAAAAGAGTAAAAACAAACACCATGCATTGCCAAGATGACCAGTCTCAGTGTAATTGCCAACTCACATTTCTTCCTCATGGAACAGCCCGGGTACTTGCTGTACCAAAATTCATAGGATTACCAAATGTTTGTAACAGACTACACAAAGTATCCTGTAGCTATGAGGCCATACCCACTGCTTGACATCATTTGTTACAGAGGTCCAGTAGTAATTAGACTCCACTAAAGTCAGTGTCCTTGATATACCATGGTGAGTGCCAGCAGCATTTTTGTGGCATTTCGCGAGGACCTTTTTCTTCTCTTCATCTGAAACAATTACCAGGCGCATTTGTTTTCTGTCTTTTCCAACATAGAACAACTTGTTTTCTGAAAGAAGTACCAGCAAATTATAAGCAAATGCTTTGTCTTCTGTTTAGTTTACTAAACTACTGAGCATGACTCAGGATAGGATTTATTACACTAAGTTCACTTTGGTGTAAACAGAGCTTTTTGTTTACAAACATTTCAATTATGTCCTCTGAAGAGCTATTAATTCGGCCATGTTTATTATCTGGACCCAAGGAGTTACAAGGGCAAGGCAGAATGCAAACAGCATTCCCACAGGAAGTGTGACTGAAACACAAACTAACACTGGGGTGGGCAAGGGAGGTAGGAGTGTTGAAACTGTTTGTGAAGCTATTGGGCGCCTGCCAGCAACCTGACACTGATAGTCAGATTTAACTCCTCCCTGCCTTCTGTCCACACAGTATTGGCAGTTTTAATGGGATTGAGACAGCACAGCAGACTACAAAGGCTCATAAAGGCTCATATATCTCCCAAGGCTGCAGTAAAGTCAGGAAGGGCCTGGAGGCTCTCAGGTGACTGATGGCAAAGTTGTCCTTGCACTTCTGCCCAGCCATCCCCCAGACTGGATGGAGCATTATCTGTCTCTAGCTGCAGATCTATTTCCCTTTCTGTAACCCTTTCAGTTACGGATTGCAGTGACTACATATTTCTGCAGTATATAAAACAAGGTTTGGCTTTTATGTAGATAAATAAATCCATCCGGGAATGGACTAAAGCAGACTGAGCTTCCATTTCTACAAACATCCTGTTATATATTAACCAGGGACTTGCAGAGCATTTGTCTCATAGAGAATTTTAATTAAAATCACAGAATGCTGCAGAGCAAAATCTCACTCTTTTTTTCATATTAGCAAATCTTCACCTTAATATCTATTTTTAGCACAATTTGAGAGAAAAGTTTTACCCTTGAAAACAAATTTTTTGGCAGCTCTCCTGATTCCACTTCTTTCGCTTGATAATGTTGTGGGATGATATTCCCCTGTTCGCTTGTAGTATGCAATCTGCTTCAGGTGGAGCCCACCACTTTTTCCACTACGAACCATTGCCAATCTGAACAAAATGCACAGAATTTATTAGATATATTGTCACAGAAGCACATCTTCAAGTTTTTACTGATTTCTTCGTTGCTCAGAGGCATCCTGGTTATGTAGCCTCTAAGAAGAGGTTACACCATCTACTATACACATCCACCTTCAACTTTAGCAACAAGGAACACTGCTTGAAACACTAATTTTGTTCTAAGCAGAACTGGTTTTGTCAACCTATATTTTAAAATTCCCACACAATGGAGACTTCTACTACACTCATTGGACAGGGAAAGGAAATGGTATGAAAGAGAAAGAAATTGTTCTTCTCATTCTTGGGTACCTCTCAAATCCAGTTGTGGTAGAGATTGTCCAAAGATCCATCTTAGCTGTAGAAAAATCCACATAGGCAAATAGGAAAAATCCAACTTCCCAGAGACAAACTAACAGAACTTAATTTTTTTTACTAATGAATCAGACAATTAGATTTTGAAATTCCAAACCAGACACTGCATGTGAGTTAACAATTCGTTCCTTGACACAGGCTGACTTCCCTGATAACATCAATAGGCAATAATGTCGTTAACAAAATGGTCCACTGATATAGAACATGTTTGAGATTAGCAAGAATAGCATAAAAATAATTATGTAATAATGAAAATTGAAATATTCACAGGTAGGATTATTGATGCAGCTCTGTATGATTTGAGTGGTTTGTTTTTTTCCAAATCTGTTCCAGCAGCATAGACAAAACAGCAGTTTTGTCCTGCTCTCATCAATGTATGCAGGAGCAGGATCAAGCCTGGGGTCTGCCGTGTCATAATTTTCATGAATGCTGCTTATCCACAGCATTAAGTAAATTTCTTCCTTATCCTGCCACTGTTCCAGTGCCAGACTGTGACAAGACATAGCCTGCTAGAAAGAGTAAATGGTTTGTCTGCCATATTTGCCAAGTGACTTATAATTATGGGGAAGTGACAGTATCCAGTCACTCTGGAATGCATATCACCTCATTATGCAGTGATGCTATTTGAAAACAAAATGTGTAAGACAAGATGTCTATTTTTGATTCATAAATTCTCACCTACCTTTACTGTGCTGGTGGTGGGAAGAATATAAAGACCTCTTAAGAGTGATTATGCCTGCTTTCATTTCATCCTTTCCTCCCAGAAAATATATATGCTATATATATTTTTGGAACCTGCATCCTGAGCTAAGCTCTGCTGTTAGGAATGGCAAATGCATGGAGCTTCCCATTCAAAATGTGACAAGAATTTTGCCTCACTGAATACTTTATTTTACACAACCTAGAGTTGGTTTTCAAAACAAGCCAAGTCTCTTGTCATCCAGTATTAAGTGTTTTAAAGTAAAATTTTCATACCTGAGAGAACTAACACAAATGTACTTCCCAACACCACAATCTCACCTGTGAAGAAAGAGGGTGTTTCAGAACAGGGAAAGAGAGGAGCCAGAATACACGACTGTTCTGACACAGCAGTTTCCTGTAAATTTATGTCTGACAGCACATGCTAAACCACCCCACCAAGCTGGTAAATAGATAACTAACAGCAGAAAAACAGGTGAGTCTACCATGAAGTGAATTTATGTTTCTATTTTTTTAAAAGAAGTCAGTTAACTAGTATTTCTCTCAGTAAAAGAGCATTGGTGAAAGGCAATTAAAATATCCCATCTACCAGGGGCACACATTCAAGTATTACTCAGGGGTTTCCTCACGGCCAGTCCTGCACTTAAGTTACCTGAAGTCAAAACTAGCCTGGTGTGACCTGTCACTTAGCCATAGAGATGATGGACTCCTTTGGCTTGACACGGACTTTCACACATGGGAAGATCTTACAGAACAATTTTTATTCTTCCTTTATTCAAAAGTATTCCAGTACTTTTGAAACTTGCCTGAAACAGCAAGTATTCTCTATGGAGCCCAAAAATACCCATTTTAATAAAATGAAGTTGCACAGCAACAAGACCACAGTATACACTTCAGCTAAGCAAACACGCTATCAGCACTCCTGCAATGGCAGCTTCTGTTATCAGCATTTTGAAGAGCTTAGGTAAGCAAATTAAGAAAGAATGCACTATGTAGCACCCACATACATTAATTCAGTAGGAAGGGATCCAGCAAACTGTTAAGTGCTTAAATCTGCTGGATTGCTGCCTAATATGAGCTTCCTTCCTGGATATTTAGTTTCTTGCGCCCCTACTAATCTTTATCCCCAGTGCCTAATTTACTGTGTTTGGCCTACTCCTAAAAGATGCCAAACAAAACAGCCCTGAAAAGAACAATTTATAAATTCTTCTGGTTTTCATATTGATTCAGATAATTAATATGTTACATCTGTCAATACTCATAATTGATCTGGTAGTCTAAAAATCAAAGACATAAAATCAGCTATCCATTTTTTAGTATCTTTGAAGCTTGAAAAGTATACACTAGAAAGTATTTTAGCAAAGAGAATGAAACTTCCGTATAACCAGAGGTCTTCTGGCTTTAGTGGCTTAGCCAAAACAGTCACACCTGCTACCACTCAACTATTTCATCCTTTAATACCCATTTTCTCCTACACACAAACACAATTCTAACTGCAAAACTATTATTTTAGTCTAGCTTTCTACCAATTCCCCTACCTCTGACTGCTGTTCTACAAGAAACAGGCATTGACTGTGGCGCCCTGAATCAGTGTCACAGAATGGTTTGGGTTGGGACGGACTTTAACATCAACTTCCAAACTATTGCCATGATCAGGGACATCTTCGACTAGACCAGTTCAGAACTGCAAACACACTTGGGCTCGAACACTTCCAGGAATGGGACAGACACAGTTTTTCTGGGCAACCTGTTCCTGTTCCTCACCAACCTCTCAGTAAAGAATTTTTTCCTAACATCAGATCTAAACTTGCCCTCTTTCTTTGAATCCATTCCCCCTTGTCCTATCAGCATATGTTCATGTAAGAAGTCTTCCCCCAGGCCTCTTATATACTGTCTCCAGTACACAGCTTCACAACACCGCTTTTCTAACCTGGGTGCTTCCAAAAAATTTAAGTCAGACTGACAGACTCGCCTACGTTTCTCCCTGGTTTTGCAAGAGTGACAGAGGACTGGGGCGGGCGCCTATGAGGCCGAGTGGGTCGGCATGCGAAGTCGCGTCTGGCCGCCCGCGGTAGCGTCAGCCGCCAACCAGAATTTCCAGCAGTAATTCCTCTCGGGAAGGCGCCTCCGCATCCTCCCTCCAGCCCACAGCACTACACACCCCAGCGTGCAACGCGCCCGCGCAGGGCATGCCGGGAGCGTGGCACGGGGGAAACGTCCCCTGGGCCTCGCGCCCCGCGCATGCAGGAAGCGACACCAACGCGACCTTTTTGCTTCCCGCCACCGCCCCTCGCCGCCCTCTCGGCCCGGCGGGCACAGCCGGGCACGCACCTGCTCCGGCAGAGGTACCAGCAAGGCCCGTCGNGCGCAGGCGGGGCGGCGGGCACCGGCCCCGCACCGGAGCGCGCGGAGGGCAGAGCCCCGCGCCTCCCCCGCCTGTTCCTCGGGCACGCCGAAGGCTGCTGCGGTGGGCACGGCCCACCTGCGCGGCCAGCGCTTTGTCTCTGGGTCGTTCTGCTCTTGGACAGGGTTTCGCTGAAGCAGCGGCGCACACCGGGTATGTGGGGTTGCAGCATGCGGTGCTGTGTCAGGTGAAGCGTTTTGGTACGGCTGAGCACGAGGCGAAAAGTGGTGTGTGCCTTAGCGGGGATGGGGAGGGAAGTGACAGAGCATCTCTTGGAGCTCTGCATTTGGAGCACTCTGTTAACATCCCAAAAACTGATGATAAATTCAGTATAAAATAAGCTGGAGAAAGGGAGATTGCTGTCTGTAATCAAAATAGGGGGGGAAAAAGCGGCAGCAGCCTCAAAGCTGAGAATTGATTACGTGTCAGGAGCAGAGATGAGAGGGCTGTAAAGACTGCATGTCCTGTGTAACATTTATCTTTGTTTTCGTGGTGTTTTACGAAACGTAGGAACTTTGTAGGGTATTGGTTAGCTTTGAAAATGCTGGGGGTTTGGAACTTCTGTTGTTTCCCTGCTGTTAGTCACAAGCAGGAAGATTGGGGGTATCAGTACCACAAGGAACCACATAAGGAAACATAACCACAAGGAAATAAATAGTTTTCTTTCTCCTACAAACTACCACTACTGGTGTGCCTTTCGCAGCTGTTTGTAACAGTGTTTCTCAGTTGTATGGGTCTTTTTAATCACTGTTTCAAGCTTGTTGGTTTTTTCCCTTGGAGTATCAAAATTCTTACTGAGTCCATCTTTGCCTACGTGAACAAGGTTTAATTCAATAATTTAATTTTATTCTTGTTCTGTGAAACTTTTTTGTGGTATATGGAGATGTAATATGCCTCTTATGATTCAACATGTGAGCAATTCCAATTTTTATACTGATTGGCTTGTCTTGGTTGTCTGATTCTTTCTATGGAAGAAAATGTCACCCTTCTGACAGCTGTAGTTAGAACAGATCAGGCCTCTAGAGGCTGAGCTAAATGAACTTGGGTACAGATTTTTTTGCAAAACCTCTCATCTTTACAAAGTTGAACTAAAGTTCTTTGTGAGAATCTGTAGAAGCTGTTTTGACATCTGTGTGTGGGATTTTTAAAATTTTGGAAGCCAGCTTTCTGGAAACATTCAAACTTGTCTCAAATGTAAATTACTTTATGTGATGCGTTTGACAGTTTGATTTAGAAAGGAACTTGGAGTTTAATGAATGTGAAGGTTATCTACTCTGTGGCTGTGCAGGAGACACTTAAAACCCATGCCAGATGTCAGTTTGTGTAGTTTGCCAGTTTCTGTCTGGAAGGTAAGAGGATGATATTTAGCAGATGGATTTTTCTAAGTTCTAAGGCTGTTTTAACACTTCTGTCAAAGGATAGTAATGGCTTGTTTTGTGGTTTCAACCTGAGAGTTAAAATATGCCTGTGACTCTGCAGTATTTGGAGATAAAACTCAGAGTTTACGTGTGCTGAAAAGTCAATCTTCTGCTGGTGAACTGTTAGGAAAAGTAAATTCTGCTAGCAAAGAACTTGGTCAGGAAAAGACCCCTTGAAAAGCTACCTCACTTTACGTTTGGTAAGTCAAAACTGCTGGAAATAGTTTGCCTAACTAACTATATAATTGCTGGGAGAAAAGACAGACATGGGGAAATCAGCCAAGTAATCACTGGTTGAAAACTGGAACAGTTGTGCTTTAAGACTAGAAATCTTCCTCTTCAACAATATAGAAGGCATGCACTTCCTTGCTGCAAAGCTGGTCTCTTAACAGACTCCTGATTTACATGGCATGGTACAACTCTTATCAGTTTTCTGTCCTCTAAGATACCGTAACACAGAGGATCAGACTGAATATTACTTTTGGTACAAACATCCATTATTTTTGGAAAATAATAGGGTCCCCAGAAAAAGATTTAGGCAACTGAAGCTTGTTAGCTAGTCTAGCTATACAGAATTTTGAGAAATTTTAGGTACTCCTGAGCAGAGTTTTTTCCAGTAGGAAATGCCCGTAAGGCAGGTATTTCTAGATTCCTGATGTTTGAGAGCATGCACTTGGAAGTGTCTCATTGGTAAGATTTGGCAGACTAAGGACCTGTCTTCTGCTTGGAATACTGACCAGCAAGCCCTCCCCTGTAAAAAGCAATAGAGAGGCCACCTTTTATTAAAAACAAACAAACAAANACAGCAAAACAAACAAACCTGACAAAAACCCACTTAGTGGTGGATGGAGAAAATGAAGTTGGATTGTGGTAGTCTAGTGGTTAGAACAGTTGAATGGAACAGGACAAATACTATCGCTCTTCTTTCCTGTAACAGAGGTTTGAACTCCCTGTTTTCTGTTAGCCAGAAGTGTGTCCTAACCACCAAGTTGAAAAGTGTGTGGGCAAAAGCGTCTGCATAAATACATTACTGCTGAAGATGGAGTGTGAGTAACAATGCCATAATTTTTTTCCCCAGAAAATGTATTAATTGGCCACCAGGTGCTCACTAAGCAGAATCATGGAGCAGATCCTCCTGGGCTACTTGGAAAATAAGAAGGTGATGGATGACAGCCAGTGTGACTTCACTAAGGCAAATTTGACAAATTTAGTGGCCTTCTATGATAAGCACCTTCCAGTAACTAAAGAGAGACTGACTACAAGAAAGCTGGAGAGGGACTATTTACAAAGGGCTGTTGTGGTAGGACCAGGGGGAATGACTTTTAGGTTGAGGAAGGAGAGATTTAAATTAAATATTATGCAGAAATTCTTTACTGAGAAGGTGCTGGAGCACTGGCACAAGTTATCCAGAGAAGTGGATGCACCATCCCTGGTAATCCTCAAGGTCAGGTTGGATCAAGCTTGGAGCAATTTGGTCTAGTGGAACGTTCCCTGCCCATTGTAGGGGGTTGGAACCAGGCCAGCTTTGGGTTCCCTTTGAACAAAACCATTCTATGATGCTTCACTATACAACACATTTTTTACATAACTTTTCTAATGTATTAATTTATTCATCCATGAAGAACCACTTGAGCACTGAATATGATCCCTTAAGTAAAAGAGGGCACTATCCTGGAACAGCATTCCTGTCCATGTATCTGCTCCATGGGCTACAGCTCCTGCAAGGTGCTCCAGCACAAACTCTCTGTGGGCCACATCTTCCTTCAGGGTACATCCACCTCCTCCAACACAGGGCTCCCAGTGGGCTATCAGGGAATCTCTGAGTGCCTGGAGCAGTTCCTACATGTCCTTCCTCAATGACCTGGGGCTCTGCAGAGTTGCTTCTCTCAGTTATTCTCATGCCTCTCAGCTGCTGTGCAGTGTTCTTTACCCTTTCCTAAATCCCTTATAGCAGAGGGGCTGTTGATATGGCTGAGGGGCTCAGCTTTGGGCAGCAGCAGGTCCATCTTGGAGCTGACTGGCTGTGCCTGACATGGGGACAGCTTCTGGTATCTCTCACAGAAACCATCCCTGCAGCCCACTCACCAGAATCTTACCAGGTAAACCCAATGCAGGCACTTACCTTGGAGGGAAGACTCCTTTTGTTCTTAAGAAGGTTTTTCCAGGTTTTAGTGCAGTGAAACTGGAAGGTGGATAGTAATTTTGGAATGTGAACTGCTGTAATTTTTCTTGTGGAGCAATGCATAAACTGCTTGTCTTGGTTTAGAAGACATCTGCTAGGGAAAGCTGGAGTTTCCTTGGAATGGAGAATGTAAAACCCCCTCCCTCTGAATTATTATAATTTTGTAATTAAGGGCTTTCAGGCAAAGATTTGGGAATAGAAANTGGTGTTCTGAGTCTCAGTTTTTATCTAGGCAGGGACCCTGGAGCCTCCACCACTGGGTGGAGCATCTCACAATGGGATGATGTAAATGTGTCATGTCATTGGTGAGCCTTAATGGCCCATTAGCAGAAAATATCCCCCTGGAGGGAGGATGGGTGGTGAAAAAGATAAGAAACAGCACCCCACCCGGTTTGAACAGCTGAACCATTATCAGAAAGGCATCTGAACCCCTTCCCCCAGAGTAACAAGAGATAAAGAAAAAGCATTTCCCCAACTGCTTTCAGCAGATGAAAAAATACACATTTTTGGTTCCATAACCCAAGACACTGCTACATAGTAATGCTTCTGGAACATGGTAAAAAATATCTGCAGCATTCCCACAGACAGAAAGAATTTAACATGTTCACACTTGTCATTTGCATAGATTATGTCTTTTCATGTGGCAGACTGAGAGCTGTGCTTGGCTTGTAGGCAGTATCAGTGTCTGGCTAAAAGTGACATATAAAGGCTATTTTTCATCTTTTCTGGGAGATTCTTGTCATGATTAGGGAATATGTTAGCATATTGTGAAATCTAGAGCTCAGTGTTTGATGCAAGACCGGAGCACGTGACTTATTTCTTGTAAAGCTGTGTAGTCTCTATGATAATCTTTTTCTTTGTTACCCTTTTTTAGCCTATTTCTTGTCTGTATTTTGCACATCAATGGAGTTTCTTGCTTAATGTTACTGAGCAGAGATGAGTTACTGAAGAAGGTAATAAACTTCGTAAGGCTGTTGAAGTTTGTATTTGATGAAGAGAGCCGAAGGTTTTTCTCAGCTTCACGTGCTATACTTGGACCTTATAAATTCCAATACTTCTTTGAAACCCTTACATCTCCTTGAATTTTCTTTGATTATTGTTTGATTTGGTTTTTTGTGGATTTTTCTTTGTTGGGATTTGGTTGGTTTGTTTGTTTCGGTTGTTTGGGTTTGAGGTTTTGTTATTGTGTAAAAGTATTATCAGGCAGTAACCATAACATTTTTTGTGATTAAGAGATATTGGGACACATCTGCTCAATACATTTTTTTTAAATTTAGTCCATACCAGTAATGTGCTGACAGCTACTGCTTAGCATCTCATTGGATGTGTGGTGGAGCAGAACAACATCTATGTGTACATGTTAATTTTTTTAATATGGATTATGTGACACAGGACAAATTTTGTGTTTAAATTCTGTCTGGTTTTAAATTGGAGAGAATATGTATCTCTTGCTGTGTAAGGTACAGAAATAAACAAGTCATGTATGGTTTATTGACAGCAGTCTTCAGCAGCTTCTGTATTTGGCATCCTTTCCCTCTTTTCTGCCTTTTGACTGTCCTATCTCTTCTCTCTTTCTGGTTATTTGTCAGAACTGAAAAAATGTTATTGTTGAATATGGTTTCTTGTTGGTAGTTCTAAAGTATTACATTTAAGTCTGAAGTATTACCAACTTTTTTTGAATCATCTGTAGAAAGGTCACATACATGGAGAGCTCTTGGGATTGCAGTGCTTGCAATGGAGTGGTAAAAAAAAGAAAGCTTTCCAAATCCTGTTTCTAGCAATCTTCAGAAAGGCAGAGGTCCTGTCTGTCTTCTGCTTTCACCTTGTTTCCTCTTCATGCTTTCTTTCTTGCATCACTAGCAACCTAACAAACTGTCTGTCTTCGGTAGTTTCTTACACCATAAATTATATTGCAGAATTGGAGTTTTAAAACCAGTAAAATGCCTCAGCAGGAGTCAGGCAAACATTTTCACTGTTAAATGTACTGTTAATGAAAATATTAGCTATAGTGTTTCTAGCAGAAAGATATTGAAAACCTTTTGTTAACTTGAGACTATCTGAAAAATTGCTATTAACATTATTTGTGTTTTATTTAAGTAATTTAAATTGCTGAAAGCTGATAAGGGATGCAGTTGGAATATGCCTACAGTGGTAAAAAGTGAAACTTTAAAAGGAGCAATATGGAGGTAGAGCACAGGGCAGTGGTCTGTTTTGTTACTATTATGTATATATATACGTGCAGAATCATGTAACAGATGAGCACTATTTGTGATTCTTTGTTATTTGTTTGATAAATTCCACAATGTAAATGTCACTGTTTTGATACGATGGCATTTTAAGGTGTTGTTTTCCTGAGTGGGTGGCAATTTAAAAATATTTTGTAACTGTTTAATGCATGATGTGTTGTCTTTTTTCCTTGAAAAAACAGATAAGTACTTTTACTATAGTTTTGTTCCATTAGTTTCCAATTAGTGTGCAGTATATAAAGTGTATATTTGTTCTTCTGATAGCTGCAGAGACACAGAAGAAAATCTGGTGAAATGCTTCTGTTTGTACAGGAGCTATATATGTTCTTATTAGTATTCAAAATGTGAGCGTTAAAACTTTGAGCCCTTTTTTCATGACTGCTCAGACCACTGCTGCTATGTTGAGCTGATTTGTTGCCGATAGTTACTGGAATAATAATCGTTATTATGGTCTAAGTAAATACGAGAAACACCGGAGCTGGATTCCTGAGCTGTTGAAACATTTGGAAAGGGGACAGGAAAACTGTGGCTATATCTGTTAACACAGTGAGGACTAGGTTTTGGCTCATTCTTTCAGAATATGCTTTGGAATTCCTTTAAAATATTGTGGAGGTTGAGAGATGTTCTCTTAGAAGAAAAACCTGTAGGGCACCACTGGAGTAAACAAAGAACTTGGAATGCAGGGCACAGGCTATCAAAATCGCTGAGTTTATGTATTTAGACTATTGCTTTATCCTTTTTTGAGATTTTATTTTGGGGGTATTTTTTTGTGCTTTTGGCCAAGACATGTCATGTTGCAGACAGGCCACACATTTGATTGAAAGTCTTTTTGAGACTTTTAAAGTCTTTTTAAGACCAGTACATTTCTCAAAAAAGTGAATATTTTTAAATCTATAAGCTGTGAAAGAGAAGCCTTGTGTAACAAGTGAGGTTTAAACAGAACATAGTTAGTTTTACCTGGAGAGGTCATAGCACAGTGGGAGATGGTTGTCTGGATGTTACTGATGCTATCTCTTTGGAAATAGGTCAGGGTATGTTTCAGTGCAAAGCTTTGGATTTTGTCTTGCTTACAGTACAGTCATTCATGACCGAGGTGAGTACATAATTGTCTAACATTCACTGTCTAATGAGGCTTATGCTTATGCACCAAGTGCAAGAAGATCTAACTTGACGTAGCTCTGCCCCTTATATTGCTGGTGCTGCTGCTGCTGACTTCTTAATACAGAAAAATGGTGCTGGGAAGACTCTTACATGCTCAAGGGGCAGCAAGATGGAATTCTGCATAGGGCACCATGTACTGAAAGCTTCTTCCATCAGCACTAACAGTATTTCTGAAGCAGGAAGACAGCTCCAGCTTCCTGCTCTGCCATTTATTATTTCTCTTTGGCATACAGCTAGAGAACCATGTGTTTACTCAAGTGTGGTGTGACTGCATTTTTGAGTTAGATAACTGTAGATGGTGTTTGGGAGACTTGTGTAAGTTGTTCACTCTAGTTACAGTCACTTAGTATTTCTCTTTGCTTGTCCCTTTTCTTGGTTTATTTTTATTTCACATTCCACAAGAAAGAAGGGGATATCTCAATTTTTATTGTAGCATTTTGGGGGAAAGAATTTTAATTCCCATCTCTGAAAGTATTAATTCTAAAAAATAGATGATTGATTAAATATATGCTGACATAAATTTATGGTAATGACAGTAGCTTACAGTATCTGCTGTCAGGGAGATAAACTGGCAACCATCAGAAGTTTATATGCAATTCAGTGGCCAATTCAGTGAGTTCATGCAGTAGTTTATAAGCCTGAAAAACGTCCATGTTCTTGTCTTATCTGTAGTCTTCGGTGTTACTTTTACGGTATGAAAACTGTGGGGCCTAGTGACAGTAGCATGGAGTGGCAATCTAGTTATTCATTTGCCTTAAAATGGGTGAATAATGTTAATCTTGAAGAAAATAACTGGTTAATGCCAAGCGAACTATGTGGCTGTTCAAAGTCTGTTTTCTGCACATGAAGCCCTACTGCAATGTACTTGCCACTGTTAACCCCAAAAGTCTTAAGATTCTTGAATGAGGAAGCTAGCAGAACAATGAGTTTTCAGAGGGATCTCTTGGGGAAGTGTGTCAGGTTATATCTTTGTGTCATTTGTAGACAAAGATATTGCTCTTTCCCTTCTGTCTATTTGTGTGCTTTTACTTGTGTTGATAAATAAACCTTTTGGGCTAGAGAGACTTGGTTAGTGCCAGATATTCCCATGAAATAATCAGCCACCAATTGTACACAAACTTTGTAACTTCTGCTGCTCTCACAAAGTGTACTACAGGAATAGGTAGGGGAAAGAAGACCTAAAAATCTTGTTTTAAGACCTTCAACTTATTTGTTTAAAGTCATTATTCTTCCTTCTTTATGAGAAAATCTTAAGTTTTAGAAAGTTGTTAAGAAACTGCTTACCAATGTACAGATTTTTGTGTAGTGGGATGGAAGGTGATACATGAGGAACTTCATTTTTTGAGTTTATCATAAGTACTTTTTGGTTTCATAAAATTCCATGTTAGTTGCCAGTACACGTTGGCAGTAACCTCTGCCTTTCTGAATATTGCTAGAAATAGGATTTGGAAAGCTTTCTTTTTTTACCACTCCATAAACAGAACTAATTTACCTGAATACGCAATTTCTAATTCTTTTGACAGTCAGATGAATTGATAGTTGTTTGAAATTTTATCTTGTTTTTATTGCTTGAAAGGCAAACAGCTATAGTTTCACATTCTAAGGGAAAGTAATTTTTTGTTAGCAGAATTGAAGGACAACAGATACATAGCAAATAGGTTTAAGAAACAAATCTTTTTAATCCTTCTGTGAGCCCAGGATCCTTATGCTCAGAGCTGTTTCAGCTTCTGGGTCTGAAGTTTTTGTATTTGTCTTGGAGTGATTTTATGATGATACTTTATTCCCTAATCATCTGCTTTATGCCTAGAAATGTCTTCAGTATCTTTAAAATTAACCAGGTAGTGGTTCCCAGAGCCTGGGAACACCGGGTGTGGACTCTGTTCATCTGGGCACTCTGGACAGTGGGGACGTTCCATTGTTCTTTTTGTTGGATTGGGTTTTTTGCTNTGGCTGCTGCGAGCAGGAGGCCCACACCAGAAATTCAACAGCTTTTCCATCTGCTCTGCTCCGGGCTGCTGTGTGATCTCTTCCCCTCCTCAGACACAAAAGGGACCAGCTGCCATTTTGTTTTCCAAGCCACACGATCAGTCTGTGTATTTTATTTCCCCGGGCATTTTTCTGAGGTTTTTTTTTTGTTCTGCTGTTGGTGGGTGCGAGAAATGATGCTCACTTAAAAATTTTAAAGATTTCTTAAAACTTAACAAAATGCAACAAAAGACTGAATAAGGNAAATTTTAAAGATTTATTAAACCTTAACTAAATGCAACAAAAGACTGAATAAGGGAAGATTACAGCACTGAGAGGTTTGTGACCTTCTGCCACGTGCTTGTCTACAAAATGGATGCTCTGCCTTTTCTATCCCTGGCCCCTCCCAAACTCTTGTCAGTCAACTCCTTCTTTGTCGTTCATTGGTGGAGATCACTTTCTCATAACTTGATTGGTGGTCAGGTGTTGCCATGCCCCGCCTCCTAGTAACAAGCCTGCCCTTCCCCAAATGCCCTGACTTCCCAGGCCGTCCAGTGCCAACAAGGCAAGGGGGAGGTGAAAGGGAGCTATGGGGAGAACAAATCACAATAACTTAACTACACATCAATAAAACTTCTCTTAACATGCACATAATATTCACCCCTTAATTGTGAGAGCCAACCATTGCATCACCTGTCTCTAACAGGTGAGATACACAGAAAAAATCAGAATATTAATTAAAGGTTATGGAGTAGCTTTCAGGTCTGGTTTGTACCTGTGAAAATGTGGAAACTTGATTATGGTTGTTGCAAAAATAAATATGGATCACATCACTGCTACAGACTGCCAAATATTAACAGTTTTGCAGTTGGTCCTCTTTGCATTTTTTGTAGTCTCTTAAACATCTGATACAAAGTTTTAACAAAAGAAGTGTTGTGAGCAGTCATGAGATAAAAAAACCCTCATCCAGAATGCATATTAGTGTTACATACATAGAGAAAGATCCATTGACATTGCTAGATTTCGTTTGTGCAAGGAATTTTACTTATATAAAATGCACCAAATTTAGAGAAATTTGAGAAAACTTAGCTGACTTTGAAGGAGGAGAAGTCACACTTTCCATTCTGTTGGTTCAGCTGCGAGAATGTCTACAGGGTTTTGGTTCACTGATACACATTCTTACTACAGATTAAAAAAATAGAATAAAACAGATTAATTTAATGTCCCTGTTCATGTTGTCCTGGGAGCAGTATAAGCCACACCAAAAAACCAAATCCCAAAATATTAATGCTGTTCTGAAGCTCTTTGTACAGGAATTTCTTGTGGTATAGCCATAGTTCTTTGGTTATTCTGTTGCAGTGTCTTGATTTGATATCCTCATACAGATAAATATGAATGTAGGGTTCTTTCTGGATAAATAACTCCTTTTATAACAGTGGCTTTCTTGATGGAGAGATGCTTTTTTAAGAAGTTGCCTTTATGTACTTACCTCTGAGTTGGCACAAAGTAAATGTTGGCTTTGTGGGGAAACTACTGTGTATCAGAAGGCTTTGGTAAATCTATGAAGGAATGAAACAGTGAAATGCGAACAAATGATGTCCTTGCATTTATGGTGTGGGTTTTTGTAGCAGGTGGCTTAGGGTTTTTTGCTTCATTGTTTTTTGTTGTTGTTGTTGTTGGTGGTTTTTTTTATTATTTTTAAAATTTTATTACTATTACTTCTTTTGTCCAACAGTGATTTCCAGCCTCAGTTGTGATTGATACTCTGAGTGGATTGGTTTAGCTGAGAGACAGAGGAGATTTAGCAAAGAGACAAAGAGGTGTGGGAGCTGGGGTCCAGTTACTTAACACATGCTGCTGCTGAGTCCTTTAATTTTTCTTATCAGTTATTCACTTAAGATAAGAATTCTGTAGATAAAGTTAATCTTCAAGGAGAGGAATGGAGGAGGAAGAGAGGTTTAACTGGCCTTTGGCAGCTTACTCTAAAGTGTTTTACTGTAAACCATCCTTTAAAAAATCCAAAAGTATAATGTTTTACTAAATAAACAAAAGTCACAAGTGAGAGCAAATACAGATTGAAATTTTCCTTGATCTCTGGAGCTGTCTATGTTTTGCTCCTGTCACTGGGCTTGTCTTAATTTCTAGCAGCCCAATAAAGAGTTACTTAAGGTGAACCAGTTTTTCCCATCTCAGAATGAAGCCTTAGTACCTACCTTGGTCTTGCTCTCATTTGTATTAACTTAATTTTGTTCCCAACTCTGCTCTCAGATCAGTGCTTTGTCTTGGGAGAACGGCACAGGAGAGCATCATTAAGCAAAACCAAGAGGTTCCTGTTTTAGACCTGCAGTTATGACAATACTTATGTAGTTGAGGAGAAATTGCAGTACCACATGAAGATTAATTATGATTCTCTGTACATTGATGGCTTCAAATATGAGTACTTACCTGGCAATTTTTGCCATTGTTGTTGGAAAATAATGATGGTAGTGATCATGCAATATTCCTTTTTCACATGATGAGATGATGCTTGTGATAGTGCAGGGATACTTGGGATGAGGAGCGGGGAAGGATGTAATTAACAAGCAGGTAATTTATTAATTTGCCATATAGAGAACACTGTACCTCTTATGAAGGGTTGAAATATTTTTTTCTTTTGCCAAGCTGTTGGAATAGTTAAATTCTAGAAAAGTACAGATTCGTAAGTGTAAGCCTCTTTTCACCTGCTGTTTTGGATGTGATGTGATGGCTGCTTCTTTGCCATTTTTTTGTCTTTCTTGTTACCTTCTTCTGAAGTTTTAGAAGTTGTGCAGCTACAATTAGAAACAAATGCACATCTTCGGTACTGCATTCTATGTAAGTGCATCTGCTCTCCCAGCCTTTACTTTTGAAAACACAGGCAGGACCAGAGAAGATCTGAATTATTTTCTGTCATTGATCAAAGGTAATAAAATTTCAAAATTTATTTCACAACTGGTTTTCTGCTGTCACCTGTACACTGACAGTGAAAACACACAAGTGCTTCTATGGCTAAATTTCCATCCTCCCTATTATTTCTAACGACTCATGATGTCTGTGGTGTAAGGATCAACGCTCCCTTTCTAAATACAGAGCTGGTTTCTGGAAGAAATACCTGGTTAGCTTGCATGCTGCTCAAGCTTCTCTGAAAGACTTTGAAACACATATGAAAAGACAAAATTGTATTTTTTTTTTATAATAATCTTAGATCTGACATACTAAGCCAAATACTTTTTCATCATTAGGGTGTCTTTGGAGTGAGATGGTCCAGATAATTCAAGAAGTAACTTGGAAATTTAATTGCCTTGTAAATGTTGTAACTTATTCTAAGTGGTACATGTTTATTTGGTATTTTCAAAAGATAAAATTCTTTTTCAGCTGT
>VYXD01013606.1:0-24079 GCA_013397195.1 Hylia prasina
TGATCATGTGGGCTCTCCTATTCTCCTATAATATGTAAGGCATATTTTTTTCCCCCAAGACTATCCTCAACTAACAGGCAGAATAAAGCAGACACAAAAACAGGAGTCAAAAATTCTCAAATTCTCTTCCTAGTTTGATTCCTGGCTTGTTCCTTAGCCTTGGCCAGTTTCACTTCCCCTTTGTGTGCAAGCTTTCCTATGCACAAAATGAAAATAACACTATATTTCCACTAACTGGAAAGGTCATCCAAAGGTATTGTGAAGATTTTCTCATGTTTATAATGCTTTTAAAATAAAGAAATATGAAATAAAAACACTAAGAATTATTGTGTTGCTCTTCATTATTCTTTACCAGCAGGTGACTCAGGAAGCACAGATGCTGTTGAAGAGAGCCTAGAGTCATGAGAAACTTTCTGAGAAAAGTTACTACATGGCAGGCTCAAGGTCATAATTCTGAGTTTAAAAATAAATGAAATGTCAGATTTTCCCTTTTTTCATCTCTCTTTTTCTTTCGGAAGTATCTAAACCATAGTTCCCACTTATTTTCACTACATACACTGTTCTACTGGGTTGCAAATAAATAAACCAGAAGACCAGCTTTTCTTGGATTTTATTTTTATTGTGTGTTACTCAGCTAAGGTCAAATCCTATTGCTTTTATGATCTCTCTCTAACACTTATTTCCTTAAAACAATAATGAGAAATTCAGCATCCTAGCTGTTCTTTTAAAAATAACTTTCTGGTATAGTAAGTGAATAACAACAAAATTGTGGCTCAGGACTCACATATTTCAGTTTCTAACATTTGAAAAAACTTTTCTTGCCCTGAATACAGAGGACAAAATCTGGTCTTTGAGATATTCCATGAAAAAGACAATGAGCAAGCAAGTGGTAGGCATTAAGACCTATTTAGCTCGAAACTATATTCTGATTCTGTATTGCCATAGTATCAAACTTACAGTGATGATGCTAATAGCAATTTGCTAATATTTCTTTTTGAAAACAGATATTAAAAATTTTAAGTTCATCTTTAAAGGGCCTGGGGATAATTTTAAATCAAGTTTTTATCTGATTTCCGATATAGAGGGTGTTGATTGCCTCTTTAGCAGATAATAAAACATAGAAGTTTTAAGCAGTATAGTGACTATCTAATCCACAGAACTTAAATTAAGGAAAAATATAAATTAAGATAGAAAGAACATTGCAGGAAAGATACTTCAGAAATTAGCTGTCATGTAAGTTGTTCTTGTAGCTCCCTAGAGTTTCATAAACACACTAATATGCACAGCCTGAGTTGTACATAAGCAATATGAAAGCAATTTAAAATAGATTTTATGTTGAACAATTATAATAATCTCTCCCAAATGATGTTTGAGCAAAGACTAGGATAAATAGTAAGAAGAGACAGTATCCATACCAAATCACAGATAACTAAATGAAACACCAGATTATTTTATATATTTTTGTTATGAAAGCCTTTCTAAGCACCTTTTGATTCCAAAACAACTTTTTGTTTTCAAATAGTGCTTTTAATGAAATCTTCACATGCTTGATATACTCTTATTTCTGGAGTCTGCATGCAATGAACGTGACATTTTCAATCAGATTTTGCCAGTCGTGTTACAAGGACGCAAGTATCACAGCAACAACTGGGATAGTCCTTTTTCACTGAAAAAGCTATTCTTAAAAGGTGAAACAGAGAAATACTTCAGTCCCTGACACCATGGTACAGACCATGGAGAGGGAAGGCATACGTGCCATGGCAATTCACAGCGTTCAGTAGTGGCCATGTCCTATTCCACCTCCTCATAACCATCTCTTCTTTGGAGAAAGACAATGCAGAGATTGTTTCCAGAACAAAGGCGATTGAATAGACTTTCATCATATTTCATGGAGCTTTGGACAGATCAATACCATCATTACAGAGGGATTTGTTCAATTATCCTAAAAGTCCAAGTGATTAAAAGAAGAAATCAAATATACAGTACCACATATGCGACATGATATAAATATCTGCTGAAGCATTGAATCAGGTGGCAGCTGTGGCAATTGGTCAAATACAGAGGTGAGTAAAGTTTTGAAATAGTTTTTATAAAGTAGGTAAGATAAAAACCTCACATATCCTCAAACAACTTTCCATACATAACAGTCCCCCACTATTTTAATACCAGCTACTTTGGAGAAAGCAAAAGCATTCTGCTGTCAATCCTTTCTTATCTGTGCATCCCATATTAAATGCCATTATAGCTGTTGCTTACACTAAAGCCATCGGTAAATTTACAGTTATTTGAGGAAAACTGGCCAAAGTATACACCACACCCCAAATAGCTAAGCTATCCCAGCACACAGTAAAATATCACCTTAAACAGTCTATAAATACAGGTTATTGCTTATAAAATAAAAATAAAAAATAAAATTTTTAAAAAATAAAACTAAAACTAAAAATAAAAATAAATTAACTGACATATTAAAAGCAATTGTCTGCCTCTTTCTAATCTTTCCTGTAGAAGGTCTGGCAATTATTACATTTCATAACTGTAAGGATGATACCAGCTGCAGGGTCAACCTACCAATTTTCAAGCACTTGTTCTTATAGCATAATAAGCATTTTTGCATCTGATACTTCAATAGGAGATATAAATTCTTCTTCTTAAAAATGATCTTTATTAGGGTCTCAGTCTAACCTGGATGACAAAATTAAGAATCTGACTCCACGTGTGTGTAGAAGGGAATTAGAAGGGTGAAAGAAATGGCAAGGCATTGTGATGTCTTAGCGTCAGAAGGGTAGGAGTTTACAAAGTATGAAAGATTAAGAGAAACATTACAGAAAGTTTGCTTTCCAACTTTCAATCTATGCTGCTGTTTGAATTTTGTTTAGTTTTTTAAAATATAAACTTTGTGTAATTCCTCTACACAGCTAACACACAACGAGAAACAATCCTGGGACAGCATAAAGAGAGAGAAAAAGGGAGACAAAAGGAGAATGAAATGGGAAATGGGAGAGTGTGTATACATGTATGCATATGTGCATGTCCAGGAATAGAACACATACTGTATTTTAAGAACTACATCCACTGCCACTGTTTTTAATTTTGTACATTCCAGTCATTTAAATCAAAGCTTAAGGGCTTTATAACGCTATTTTTTGAATCTTCTAGTATATTCTCCCAAAACCATACATTTACAATTTAGGACATTTTCAATGGTGAAATTCTGCTTTAGAATGAGTTTCTGTGACCCAAATGCTCTTCCACCTTCATTTACCAACTGAAGACAGAGAATCCTCACACCCACACTTTGATTCCTTTCCTCAACTGCACGTTTCAAAGGCAAGGGAGGTAAGCTGCATTTTCACAGACATAATAGGACCCCTAAGTTTATGTGCTTTCATGCAGATGAGAAGACAGATAAAAGGATAGCTTTCTCCAGCTGTTTGGTTGGCATAATAAGCATGTAAATGGAAAATTCATAGCTGCTTGAGAGAGAGCTAACAACCGAAAAACAGCACTAAACATCTAGAGAAATTTAATTTCCTGAACAATATTCTTCCTGTATCACTGTAATTGCTCTTTAGCTAAAAAAGAATCATAAAACCTAAACATTTTATATTACAAAGTAAGATCAAAATTACGATTGCTTTTGCTCTTGTGTTTAGATTTAGTTTATTTGTTTAAACAGCCCGACAGTTCCATTCAACAATCTGTCTGCTGTTTCCCTGTCACTCTCAGAATAAATGTTGTTTTGTCCAGCTTCAAAACACATTCCTACCACCACAGGAGTAAATGGCATAGACAGGGTACAAAGCTATCTCTTACTGCTGAGGAGAGATGCATGCCCACAGAGAAGGCTCTCAAAGAAGCAATCATTCTCTGAGTACAGCAGATAGTTATGCATAGTAACCACAATATTTTGGAATTGTTATTTGAGTAACCTTCCAACTGTCTTTCTCTGTTGTATTTGAATCCAGCCTAGAAAATAACATAGTCGCCAGAAATTTATAATCACTTTGGCACTTCCATCAACCAATATTTTTCATTCTTCTTTCTAATCTTTCTCATGTATCACATCAGGATCACACCCCCCTTTTTTTTTTTTTTCACAGCCAGTGTTACTAGAAGCATTGCACTTACTTTCCTTCCATATCTCAGACAATCTTCTCTCCAGACTCCATGGATTAAAAAAAAAATCAAGACACCAATCTATCTTCAAAACATCACTAATTTTCATCACACTTAACTCTCCAAATAATGTTTTCATGCATAAACAATCTAAATGTTTACATGTTTTTACAAATCTAGTCAGTATTTCTATGAGCATATTTCAAGAATGGGTCTAACTTCTTCCAAAAATAAAGATATTTAGGAAGACATAAAATATGGGAAGTGGTATTAAATTCAACGTTAATATCATCTGGCTTCTCGGCTGAGTGCCCTAATGAATACTTATGGGTTTACTCATGTATTACAAGTCCTATATTCTTTTCATCACTACATTATTCAGAATATTCTCTCAGAACATACCTTCTGAATTTCCTAAGTACTGCATTTTAGCTCTCGGTGTGTTCATGTTACCTTTTCCTTATATATTATCATGTCACCAAACAGCTGCTTGCACCATTGTAAGCAAAACTTTCATAATAAACACTTTTTATTTTGGAAAATAAGGACAGAATATAGTATCTTATCAGAAAGCTTACTTTAGAAAACATGTATTATATAAAAAGTCACAGATGTAATACGAAAAAACTGCTATAGCAATCACTATAACCAAATAATTTTAAACCATTTATGTTACAAATAATGCAGATATACAAAAGCAGACAAAATCCCCTCAGGATTTCTTGAAACTTGTTTCAAAATTTTATAATTTAAAAAAAAACTCTGTGTATGAAAAGCTCCTTTCATCCTTTACCTCCTCCTCCCCTTCATCATCATAAATGGTTAATCAAGCCCCCAGAAACCTTCTTTTGGAATATGAAGTATTAATAATGTTCAGAAAACAATTTTTTTAGAGTTTGTTTTACTAGATATATCCAAAAGCTTTACAAACAGTATTACCAAGTGTCAGGCACAAATTTACAGACATTTTATTCAACTTTTTCATTTAGTGGCTTTAGAAAAGAAATAGACTTCTCTCCTAGAAGCAGCATCTGCAGCACTGTACCCACCACAGGGAATGTTGAACAAATAACAAACTGCTGGATCTTACCTGCTGGACTCAGCAGCTGTAATGGCAATCAGAGGAGGTATCCTCAGTGGAAGAGTCGTGGGCCTTGGGATAGTCTCGGTATCATTCTTTTTATCCCAATCTGCCTGTTCTAACTGCCTGAAAGCCAGTGGGGGAAGCTGAATGTTACGGGACGATAATCTCCGTACAAGATAGGGCTCCATTCCCTGGGAAGACTCTTCATCCTCAGTGCTGTGATGCAGAGCTTCTTCTGAAACCTATGAAGAAGGCAAAAAAATATTCACCATATAACAAAGTACTCATAATGTTAATTGGATAACACTTTTATTTCCTTTCTGTAACTTAGTTTCTAATAAATAGCATTTATTAGAAACCTTATAGAGAAAGTCATATCATTATAGAGAAAGTTAAAAGGAATGATGAAACATAATGAAAAATTTCAAAGATTTAAACAATCTGTAGTTTTAAAGGTAAAGAGAAGGCATTTTTATCATGAGATTAGCACACTAAAATATTTATTCATACTTCTATAGGGAACAAAAATTTTGCATTAGACTAATTTCTTTCCCACAATAAGTATGCTTCCCTAGAAGTTATCTACCTTTTGGAAGAACCGAGGATCCAAAGACTGATAATAAAGTATTTTTTTTTAAAAAAGTACTAATTAGAGATTTAAAACTATATACCTCTTTCCTAAAAACAGGAGAAACTTCATCTTATATTTTCTCAGGTGTCCCAACTCTCATCTTTCTTTCTTGCTCACAGTAATTTCATGCTAATGGTAAGAGCTAAGCATTTAAAACAACCACCACAGATCTTAGAAGCCTCTGAAGGTGAGGCCCTAATTAAATCTTCTGTTTAAATATTAGTAAACATTATTTTTCAATTTAACCATCTAAATCTATGGCAATATTCTCTGGGTCAAAGAAGAATGGCAGATAATTCAATAAAGAAAATGCCAACTGGTAATGATTTAAAGGGGAAAAAATTTGCTCTGAAAGTTTCTGAAACTTGTAACAGTTCGCCCACCATTGTGAGAGAAAATTCTCAAAAAGTTTACTTTTTGGAGAGAGTTTGGTAGGGGGTGGCTACAGTGGTGGGTCCTGTGAGAACATGCCAGAAATTGTTGCCATGTCTGACAGAGCCAATACCAACCAGCTGTGAGACAGACACACTGCCCAGCCCATCTGTAGTGGTAGCACTTCTGAGACAACTTATTTCAGAAAGGGAAAAAAACCCTTGAACAACTGCAGCCAGAGAGAGGAATGAGAACATGTGAGAGCAACAGCCCTGCAGACACCCAGGTCAGAGGAAAGGAAGAGACAGGAGGGGCTCCAGGCACCAGAGCTGAGGTTCCCCTGCAGCCCCTGGTGCAGACCATGGTGAGGCAGCCGTGCCCCTGCAGCCCATGGAGGTCCCTGGGGATGCAGAGATCCACCTCCAGCCCCTGGAGGGACCCCCTGGAGCAGGTGGGTGCCTGAAGAGAAGCTGTAACTCCACTGGAAGCCCTTGCTGGAGCAGCTTTGCTGTCAGGAATTGTGACCCTGTGCTGGAGCAGCCTGTTGCTGAAGGACTGCACTTTGTGGAAAGGACCCATGCTGAAGGAGAACTGTGGCCTACGGGAAGGATTCAGGTTGTGGAGAACCTTCTCCAATGGGAGGCAGCACAAGGTGGAGCAGGGGAAGGGTGTGAGAAGTCCTCCCCTGGTGGAGGAGACAGCAGTGGAAACAACACAGTGAACTTCCTGCAGCCCCCGTTCCCCATCCTCCTGCTCCATTTGGTGAGGAGCCGGCAGAGAACTCTGGAGTAAAGTTGAGGCCAGGAAAAAGGGAGGGGTGGTTGGAAGGTGTTTGAAGATTTAATTTTATTATTTTCTCACTAACCTATTCTGATTTGATTGGTTATACTGAACTTCCTCAGATCAAATCAGTTTTTCATGTGATGGTAACTGGTGAGCGGCTTTTTCCTAGCCTTATCTCAACTCCTAAGCCTCTCATCATGCTTCCTCTCCCCTGTCCAGCTGAGAAGGGGAGTGATAGAATGGCTTTGGTGTGCAGTTGGCATCCTGCCAAGGTCAACCCACCACAGAAACATTAATGAGAGTTCCATTTGTACTTGGAGCTTGAGCAGTTGTTGTAAGCAAATGGTTTCCAATTTTTAATCATTAAATCTTAATTAATAATTTAGCTATTTTTCTTAATTCAGCTGCAGTATAATTTAAGAAAACAAATATTATAAAATTGTATGCATTAATGCAAATACACTGAAGGAAATCAACAGTAAAATCAATCACTGTAAAAAAACGACAAGAATTAATGTGTTATAGTCATCCAGGGAGAAGTTTAACTTCATGCTTTTATTTTCAGTGCGTGCAAGTGTGTATTTAAGACAGCTGAATAAATTAAAAACAATAATTAAATTAATTATAGCTCTGCAAGAAATGAAAAATGCTGATATCAAAGCTAAAAATAGTCTATCACATGAGGGGTTTTGATACATTTCACCAGTTGGGGTTTTTTGGGGCAAGTCCAAACACCATAAAAATCCTTGAATTGGAGCCACATACAGTCAGTACTAGACAGCTGAATTGAGAAAATGAGCTCACTGGGCAGCTTCTTCAATTCCTATTCAAAAATTAGGGAGGTAGAGAAATATGGTCTGAATAAAGCCAGAAAGAAATGGAAAAATTCAAACATAAGTACTAAAGCAAAGTTTTGGAGAAATGAAATAATAGGCACCTAATGTTTATTCTAATGACAATGAAAATTAAATCAATTTGTGGAAAAACTGGCCACCTATTCAAGTACAAGTATTCAAGCATCTAAACCAGGAAATGTTCATCATAATGATTTTATCCATCTCAGGAAACAGAAGAGAAACATGCTTTTGTAGATTTGCCTAAATTTTCAGCATGGTTTTAAGAAGCATTATACGTATTAACACAATTTTAGGCAATTTATACCAGTATTCCATCATGAAATTGTTGAGCAAGCACAGCAAAAGCCCTTGTCATTACCACAAAACCACTCACTAAGAATGAAAACCCAAAACTACTCACTAAGAATGAAAACCAAGCTTTGGAATGGCAGTTGTGTCATCTGCTACATAAAATGATCCGAGACCATGATTGCTGATAAAAAGAAAACAAGAAATAGTTCTGCTCCTGACATTTTCTTATCTCTGAGAATGTACAAAAGAAAAAGAATGTTCCTGTAAAGAGTCTGTTCATGAAATCAGTTAAATGGAACATATTAGGCTTTCTTTTTTACCTTAAAGGTCTGGAAGACTTTCTGTTAATCCCTGCCCTGTAACCAATTAACTGAATTCTAGAACATGGCAACCTTTCAGATACCAATTAACTTACTTCAACGCTTTTTGTCCAGAACAGACTCTGGGCTGGGACATTTAAAATGTCTGTTTCCTTTTTTCATTTTTTCCTGGTTGGTTAACTTAATGCTCAAGGGATCGTTCGCTAGCCTTCTAATTAGCAGGCATGTTTCTTAGTTCTTATCAGTAATTGCTCATTAGTAGGCATAGATTTTTGTGCAAAAATAAGCCACTGTAACCTAATGAACAAAAGTCAGCCACATATCACAAGTTTGCCAGAAAATAAAAACAACCTGAGAGAAGTCAAAAAGTAGAGTCCTGACACTGAAATGCAGACTGGTTTTTTGCCACTTCTCTGCAGACCACTTGACACACTTAACAAGATTATCTATTTCTAACCTTCCCTAGTGTTTGGTTAAAAATATTTTTTAAAAGCATCACCATATACATCTCTAACGAAGTGTATAGTGTCAGTTCTTGAATCATCCCTAACCAACCCACCCCAGGACAGTTTCCCATTCTTTCCAATTGAAGCTCAGTTTTGTGACATGGATCAAGTAACAACTGGTATCCTAAAGTTTGTCCTTTCTCTTCCAAGAACAAGCAGGCAAATATGAAAGTACTTAGAAAACCCAGGGCTGCAGTCATTTTTCTAACAACTTTGACATGCCAGCACTACGTTCTTTAAAAGAATACTAGTCGGGGGGGAAAAAGGACACAGTGCCTTGTCTTCTTGCATTTCTGCTATTTCATGTCCAATAGCAGAATTGAATCATAAGTTATCTGAAAAATAAGCTAAAGTAATCACCACAGTTTGTTTACCTGCAGCCCAGAGGCACGCAGAGTACCAAAGAGCCAGAGGCTCATTTTGGAGGTTTGACACCATTTCTCCTAATGAATAATAGGGTTGTTACTATCCCACCTACAAAACAACTTCTTGACTCAGCTCTGTGACTCAAGACTGGCTTGAGTCAGAAAATAATAATCTCTAATAATTCTACCTACATCTTTACAAAATACTTCTCTCATTTACAACAGACTATTTTGATGAAAACACCTAAATATTAATTTTATACTTTTACTTAGAATAAGAACTAATGATTTTATGCTTTATTAAAAGATGACATACTTTAAGTGTTCAAACAGTTCGTCCAAAAAGACCCTGGCTAGGTACGTAGTGTTCTGTGAACCAGTAATATATTTACAGGACACAAAGAATAGGTGCTGGCTTGACAATATTATTATCTTGACTTTCTATTCTGCGTTACTCTGAATGTTAATGGTGCTGGAAATGCTTTCACCATCACCATGCCTTAGCTTCTATACCTGGAGAACTGATACAATTCCCATCGAGCTGTGAGTGTGTTTGAGACCCACAGCCACTATTTATATGCATAGCTATTTTAGATCTAGACTAAATACACCACTCTTCTTTCAAGCAATGCTCTACTTTCCATTCCTACATTCTCTTCTCTTCTTCCTCACCAATAACTATTTAAATACTTTGAAAATATAACTCAAGGAAACTATCAAACCCAGTAAATGTTCTTGCTCTTGGATTCTCTAATTTTTATTAAAAAGTAAATGAGAATATATTATTCACAGACCGTTTCAATGATGCATTTCACTGTGACTAGATTTATTGCTATTCATTACTTGCAATATGGAAAAGGAGAAAACAATGATGATTCATACTCTTAAAATCATAGTTAAATAAAATTAACTTTTATTCTGTCAGGCTATTCTTTCCCCCTTTTTTTTATGATGCAAATATTTTTAGTGAAAAAAGCCTCTTATGTGTGTTCAGAATAATTTTTTTGCTGTATGTTTCTTCCAGTTGTTTTCAAATAATTACACCATTTAAAATTGATAATGCATCTGAGCATAAATAAAGTACTCATTTACATTAAAAAATTAAAAATTTTTAGTAATAGTGTAGTTAATCAGATTGAAATAGTGTAATTGTTAATAGCACAAAGAATATCCATGTTTATTCCTGTTATGTATTTAGAAGGATGAAAATTATATGCTTGAGACAAATGAAAAGGAAATACTTTGCAGGTCATCAATATGTAGAGTTTTCTAAGGAAAAAAAAAATGTTTTAATTCAACAGAACAAATTATTTTCACAGAAAAAGTCTTTAAAAGACAGTTAAGGGTCCTTTATGTCCTTTAAGAATGACGAATCCTGGGAAGCACAGGAAGTCTGAAAGAACTGGAAAAATACCTGTTCTAAGAGAGCAAACCAAAAGACTCAAATTCCAGTAGAAAAATGGACCTATCAATATCACACAAAAAAGTAAATCATATTACGATACAGATGCAAGAAGAATCCAGTGAGTTTTACTTTATAGGAAACATCTCCTCAAACAAACTATTGTCATTTTGGTGGTATATACGACAGAGTTTTGTAATACACCCACATGAAGCTGATGACAAAAATAATTCTGTATGAGTATGTCTGTGTCTGAGGGAGAGACCCTGGGAATTTCCTACCAGACTCTCAGGTTCCCAGACTCATCTGCATGAGCATATTCTCAATTTAGCAGAAAAATGAGGTGCAACTCAGTAAACACTCCTTGATCCTGAGCTGCACTCTTAAGAATAATAGAAACATTTCATTTGGGACAGATTTTTCAGAGCATTGAGTCCAATTTTAAAACTAACAGTACCAGGTCCAACAGTAAGCCACATCTCTGAGCACCCCATCTGCACATCTACATCTTCTCAACACCTCCAGGGATTATGAAACAACCACTTTCCTAGGTAGTCTGATCCAGTGCTTGACAACACCTTCAAGTGAGGAAATTTTTCCTAATGTCCAATCCAAACCTCGGGTGGTACATCTTAAGGCTGTTTCCTCTTGTCCTGTCATTTGTTTCCTGGAAAGTAATAGGGTAGATCTATCTCTGAGGTTAAGTATGTCTACCTATCCCAAAGGTCTAAAATCTAAGGCTCCAGTCTCAGGACTTTGTGTACACTTCCAAGTCTTCAGACCAGGTGCTGATATATTAGACAGTTTCCTTAGTCTTGCACTCCTTTAATCAGAAAATTTCCCACAAGCTCTTCTTTTTTATCTCCAGCAGCTATTCTTCTGATAGCATATTTTTGAAAATTGCCTGCAGATAGGGACATGCTCAGCAATAAAAACATCATGCCAAAAGCCGGGGAAAGAAATAACTAAAGCAAGGTATTCAAAGTCACATTGATGATATAGTGTTGAATTTCAGATCTGTTTATATAGGAGATTATGCCAAGAATACTGCATTCTCTGCTGCACATATAATGAAAAACCTGTATATATACAGACCTAGGTTTTGTGGGCTTCAGTAAGGCAGAACTACTCTCACTTCAACTTCACGATGCATTGTCAGTTGTGTAGGAGGACCTCATTCAGTAATAATCTCAAATCCTATGGAATTCATAACTAAGCTACATACTTGTCAAAATGTTCCAAAAATCTTAGTACAAGATTAGGCTGTTAATGGTACTTGAAAAATCAAGAAACAAAGGCTCACCCATACTTGCCTTAATTGTATAGTAACTGTTGTTATTGAAAAATGAGTTTGTTAGCTATTATCTGGAGTTCTGTGAAGTGTATTCAGGTGTACTCGTCTCTGCATGGGAAGGAAGTTGAGATGCACATGTGCAAAAAAGTAAAGTTCCTAACATGGAAAAAAGCTTCTTCCATCCCATTACCTAAAGAAAAGAGTTATATGGAATCACATATGTCAAATCTTTCAGGATAAGTGAAAGCTTTGCAACAGATACTTTACTTATTGCTGTAAAATGCATCTTTATGACAGGAACATACAAGAGGAAGTTGACAAAATATTTATGTTAACATTTTTCTTTCAGATCCTGAAACAAGTGACTTTATTGCCAGAAATACTGGGATGAAATCCTTTCACTGATCTCATCCAACTTCCGGAAATAAAACAACTAATTTGTAATTTTTTTCCAATAAATATGCTAAAATGGGGTCATAGCATTACAAGCACATTACAAAATGTTGGGACCCCCTGATAGTGGAGAGCTTTATTTTAAGACATAGCCACAGCAAAGTAGTGTACAGAGATCATTTGTTTCCCAAAAAGGAAATTTATATTTTTTACTGAAAATCCTGTTGCAACTCTGAGTATAAAGCTCTACCCATGAGTCTTTACCTCCTATTTTTCCACTCTAAGAATCAGATGTATCTAGCAGATCATGAGATTATTTAGGCATATGCACTAAAATACAGATTTGGCCTCTCTGTATTTCTAGTACATACTTTGAACTTTTTTAGATTAGATATTGCTAAATTCAGCTCCATGCATTTTAACCCGCCCATTAATACACCCCTCCACCTCTTCTGTCCTGCCTGAACAGCCTGTAGCCATCCAGCAGGACACTCCAGTCAAAGGACTCATCCTACCAGGTTTCCATTATGCCAGTTATGTCAAATATTTGGGACTGTGCCAAAGCTTATGTATAATATTATGTCCTCAGAAATGCAAATGAAAACACATTAGCCTCAATACCACTGAAATAAGGTTTGTATTTTTTTTCTACACACACTGCCCTTGTTCATTTTTATCATCCTTTGACCACACAAATATTGGAAGACTGAGTTTTTCAGGATATTCATATATCTGAAAGCATTACAAGTTCCCTGCTGCCACAACTAGTGGATAATTTTTTGCAAAAATTTTCCATTACCAGCATAAGAAATTAGCACATTCTAGGGAAGTCTAGATGAAGGAAAAAAAATAAAAAAATGTTCCTTCCAGCAAGAAAGTATAAAATGAGGCTAGTTCCATGATTATTGACTACATGCAAGACAAGCTTAGGAAACCTAACTGGTGGGACAAAATGAACATTACATGAGGAAAAGATACAAACTCATTTCTGTAAACGAGTTTTAACAGAATATATTTTGTGACTTACCTGAGAAAATCTTGTCAAGCTGAAGGAAAAAAAAGCATATAACCCACCAGTATCATGCATCCAAAATGCTCTTTTTTTATGTTCTGAGACTACAGGTTTTTCAAAGGCTATGTTCTGGGTTAACCTGTCTCCTTATCCTCTCTATGTGAGTGTAGCTGAGTAGCACAATAATCTTCCTAACTTGCAGGGAATAAATTTTAAAGAAATAGGAGTGATCTTAAAATATCCCATCCTAAAGAAGCTATAGAAAAGAGTAATATTTGAAAATTGCATAACAGAACAACTTATCAGTTTCAATAGAGATCTGTAGCAGCACCAACAGAGAAAACCAATAATTTTGGATTTAAATGTAATCCAGCTAAGCCGTATCTACTCTTACTTTTATGATGTTCTAGAAACTTGCAAATACACTTTCATGAAGTTCTAGAATTTTATAGAATTCACCAGACTTTAAAAACCAGGAAACAACAAATTTCAGGCAA
Organism: Hylia prasina; assembly: GCA_013397195.1. Taxonomy (NCBI): domain Eukaryota; kingdom Metazoa; phylum Chordata; class Aves; order Passeriformes; family Sylviidae; genus Hylia; species Hylia prasina. The sequence goes on from VYXD01013606.1 coordinate 13,924, forward strand.
GCAGATGAATATCTAGCATTAACTCACTTCAAAGGTTTCATTTTCTTAAAGAAAAAACACTTTCATGAAGTTCTAGAATTTTATAGAATTCACCAGACTTTAAAAACCAGGAAACAACAAATTTCAGGCAAGCAGATGAATATCTAGCATTAACTCACTTCAAAGGTTTCATTTTCTTAAAGAAAAAACACTTTCATGAAGTTCTAGAATTTTATAGAATTCACCAGACTTTAAAAACCAGGAAACAACAAATTTCAGGCAAGCAGATGAATATCTAGCATTAACTCACTTCAAAGGTTTCATTTTCTTAAAGAAAAACCTGTCAGATTTATTTGAGTAAAATAAAATAAGGCAAACAAAATAACAAAATATAATCTTCTGTAATAATGCAATTATTCCTTGTTGTACTTAATCAAATACTCCTGAAAGATATTGTACTGCTCTTGGCTGGGGTAGAGTTAATTTTCTTGATGGCTGGCATAGGGCAGTGTTTTGGATTTGTGCTGAACACAGGGCTGGTAATATAGAGATGTTTTTGTTATTGCTGAGCAGAGCTCACACAGAGCCAAGACCTTTTCTGCTGCTTGTACTGCCGTGGTGGTGAGGGGGCTGGGAGTGCCTGGGAGGTTGGGAGGAGACACAGCCAGGACAGGTGACCCCAGCTGACCAAAGGGATATTCCAGACCATGGGACATCATGCTCAGTATAAAAAGTGGGGAAAGAAGGAGGAAGGGAGGGGACATTTGGAGAGATGGAGTTTGTCTGCCCAAGTCACTGCTGTGTGTGACTGGGCCCTGGTGTCCTGGAGATAGCTGAACTCCTGCCTGCCCATGGGAAGCAGTGAATTAATTCCTTGCTTTTCTTTGCTTGTGTGAGAGGCTTTGTTGTTTCCTATTAAGCTGTCTTTAATTTCAACCCATGAGTTTTCCAGCTTTTACCCTTCCGATTCACTTTTCCATCATACTGGTTTGGGAGGGAGCAAGAGGCTCCACTGTACTTGTTTGCTGGCTGGGGTTACACTGCGACAGACATTAAACTACAAGTAGAGAAATTTGAACCAAATCTTGTATCAAAATTTTAATTTTCAAGTTTTCAAGGTATTATTTTATCTTTTTGTGGTAAGGGATCAGAACTGCCTTAAAGCAGTCCAGCTTTCAAGGGGAACACAACTTCAGCCTTCTTGTTGGGGTATACTTCTTGCATTTCAAGCTGTTTCTAAGCAACTTTATAAGCAGGGCAATACTAAACTTGACTATATACAATTTTAGAGGCATGACTGTTACTTTAAGAGAATGTTAATGTGCAGTTCACTTTATCAGGAAACACTACAAGACAAATGTTCTCATATTTTACACTAAAAGGAATACATTACAAAAGCTTCTGAAATCTTCATTATGTACTTTGAAATTGCAACCCAAGGTACAGAACTCATATCCTTTTAGTTCACCAAGATTAAACTATTGCATGAATAATTTAGTTATTATTTGTTTGCTGCTGTTGGCTTAAATTTTACTAGGGTGTTCTGTTTGCCCAATAGTAAGCAGTCCACACCAGAAAGTTTGTATTCAGAACAAATAAATATTTGACTCTCTATTCAGAATAAATAAAAATATCCAGTTTTAGTTCTGCAACTAAAAAAAGAAACTGTGAGCACCACAGCTTCTTACCTTGTTTGGCACAGGGACAGATGGCCATACATTCTATATTAGTTCTACAGCTACCCCACTATCCTATCTGATGAGACTTGGAAAGAGATGGCTAGGGAAACTGTTAGAAAAAGACCAAGACTGAAAGTGATCCTCCTCCATTTTGCTAATATTCCTTCATTAAAATTTAAGTTTAAGATATTCTTAGATAGAGGTTTCATTTGGGCAGTTGCATTTAGGATTAGAAACTCATAGTTAATTCAATTAATTTATTTGCTCTTCTTCAACCTATTTATACCAGTTCCTCTTACACTTTGCAATTTTTATTTCTACATTTTCTACAGAAATTACTCCCCTTGGCTTTTAAAAGCATGCCAGTTATTACTTTGTTCTCAATTTCTTTTGGGGTAATACCTAATATTCTATTTGACTTTTCACTCCTGGCTATTGAGGTGATTTTTGCAGATGAACACTGACAATGTCCAACTTCATTATGACTTAAAATAGGTCATTAAAAAAGCTTTTACTACATACTTATAGTCATTTTATATTTCCCATGTACATTTTGTGTTACATATCAACAAAGCAGGTAAAGCATAGAATCTTTTGAAGTGTCTTAAAATCACAGAACTACAGAATGATTTGGGTTGGAAAGAAACTTAAAGATCATCTCATTTCAACCCCCCTGCCATGGGCAGGGAAACCACCACTAGACCAGGTTACTCAGAACCTCATCCAGCCTGGTCTTAAGACTTAAAATCAGTGGAATTTTTAACTTTAGGAATTATTTTTTTTCCCAGAAAATTAAGAACTACTTTTGTTTTTTCAGCCCATTACCTTGCAAACAGGTATCTATAAAGTTCCCAAGTAAAGATAATTGAGAATAGTCCCTGACAAAGAATCTTCATTTGCACATATTGGTTCAGACTAATTTTTAAAAGGAAGAAAACTACAAAGCCGGGAAGATGTTCTATTTTATTTCCTTGGGTCAATAGGGAAATAGAATCCCTATAGTTTTATATAAGGAATATTTTGAATAATGTTGTTGCAGGAAGACAGAGAAACAAATTGCAATCTATGGTGATTTATTAAAAATATCGCAATTTCTTGCCATCAAAAGCTGTCAATTTGTTGAACCATGAACTAGTAAGACTGTCCTGCTCAAGTTAGATGTTTATACCCTTTAAGTAATAATAATCAAAAACTTCTTGTTGCATATAATTGAAAAAACATAACTTGACAAATGCAAGTAAAACAAAGTGCACACAACAGAAGTCATAATTTCAGGATGGTCCTTCTGTGTTTGTACATCATGATTTCATTAAAAAAGGCCTTTACAAACTGCTGTGTCAATAAAAATATATGAAGAGTTCTGCTAAAGACATATTTGATAATTAACAAGGCACTGCTTTATCTAAATACTCAAAGAACACAAGAAAATTAAAAAGGAGAGAACGAGAATGAATAAAAGCCTTAAAGCAAACCACACTGAGAAGCAGAGAGCCAACCAACCATGCAAATATATTCTTTTATGAATAAACTCAACAGTATAAACTTATTACTATACCTATCTTCCCTTCACACGGCTTATCTTCTCAAAAATCAAAGTACAGTTTAAATTCTGTTAAATTCATGCACTTCCATCTACACAGAAAACCTACCTAGAAGAATTATTCTATCAGATCGTTTCAATTGCCAAGGTATGGGTAAAAATTCAAATGATAATAGCATTTGAGATTTTAATCTTACAGAGAGGTCAGATAAATCTGCAGCCTCTCTGTGTTCGTGCTTCACCAGGTCAGTACTATTGCTTGAGTTAATTCAATCATAGCTCAAGGTAAAAACTTGATGTAAATGAGTTCCACAACAAGGACATCATGCTGACATTTTATATAATATTGCACAAGTACATTCTCTTCCAAGAACACTTATGCCATCAGAGTTGAGTAGGAAATTGGTTTTATATACTGCCTAACTGTTCCATCTCAGAAATCTTCTTATTCCATGACATATGAAAAGAAAGTTCTTTCGACATTTTCATAAAAAGCATGGTTCAAGATGTATGTTCTCTCTAACCCTTCTTCTCAGTGTCAAATAGTCCAGGACACCACAGTTTCCTGGAAACCAAATCAGCCAAGAGCGAATCACCTAATCTCTGAGCTTGGAAGAAGTCTATGGTCATCTAGTTCAAGCTCTGTTCAAGGAAGCTCAGGCAGTAGTTTGTCAGGACAGTGTCAAGTCAGTTTCTGGACTTATCAGCGGGCTACTCCTCAGTCTTCCTGGACAACCTGGCTCAGTGTTTGACCATGTCTCAATAAGAAAAAAATACTAATAGTGATACTAATAGTGATACTAATACTAATACTAATACTAATACTAATACTAATACTAATACTAATACTAATACTAATACTACTTCTAAAATAATATAAAATAATATTTTGAAAATACATGGTTAATAAATAAAATTTAAAACATTTAAAAGCTGTTTGGTTGTGTTCGGATGAAATTTCATATGTTTTAGTAGTTAATATTTGCCCATTGCTTTTTTCCTTGTCACTGACCAGTACTAAAAAGAAGCTGGTGCCATTATGAATACTCCTCCAAGAGACATTTATACACATTGATAACCTCACCCTTCTCTTAGCCAGGCTAAACAATTCCAGCCCTCAGCTTTCTCCTGTATGTCACATACTCAGTTTCTTTCATCATCTTCATGATTCTTTGCTGCACTCATTTAATGATCCATGATTTTCTTGTTAGTTGGGCACCCAGAACACAACACAGCACTCTAGATATGCTTCCAGTAGGGCTGAGTAAAGGGAAAGGATAACTGTGCTTGACAAATTAGAGGTGCTTTTACTAATGCTGTCCAGAATCCTCTTAGCCTTTTTTGTTACAAAGACATACTACTGCCTCATGCTGAGCTCGTTCACCAGGGTGCCCAGGTACTTTTCTGCCCATCTTCTTTCCAAATGGCCATCTCCAGTGTGTACTCTGAGTAGTCTGGTGTTTTCCTTCTTGTTTGTTATCAGGTCCTATGACCCATTCAGCAGCAGAGCCACATTTTGCAGTCTTCCTCTCACTGCTGATGTACCTGTAGAAACTTTTCCCATTGCCCTTTATATCTTTCTCCAAATTCAACTGAACATGAACTTGGCTTTCGTAAAAACATCCTTGTTTGCTCAAACAGTATTTCTATATTTTATCTGAGTCACGTGCCCCTGCCTTCCCTTCTTTTATGCTTCTTAATGTTTGAGGTTTATCAGGAATTCAGGAGTTCTTTATTACGTGCAGGCTTCCTCCAACAGCTACTTGATTTTCCCTTTGTTGACATGTACTGTTCTTGAGCTTAGAGAAGGTGATCCATGAAAATCGACCAGATCTCCTGGCCCACTCTTCTCACCAGGGCTGTATCCCATTTCTAGGAAACACCTTAACAGGCCAAAGCCTACTCTCAAGGAGCTGTGATCTTGTTATTTCTCTTTTACCTCCTCTCATGATCCTGAACTCTGCATATCCCACAACCTTTACAGCTGGGGCTGTTTCCCACATTCAACTCCTCTATTGGTCTCCTTGTTTAAGTATCAGGTCCACTTGAGAGCTTCTCCTTGTTGGTGTCTTAATTATCTGCATCACAAGTTGATATCAAAGAACTCTAGAAGTCTCCTAGGTTGTTATAGGGTCCTTCCACAGCACTAAAACCTGTAAATGTGAGGCTTCTTCCAGTTCATCTTTGATCTACTACATCTTCTTGACATCTGAAGAAGACCCCTACCCCCAGACCACTGATGCTGGTCTGACCACTAACCCCAATCCATAAGTTTTCAGCTGGCTCATCACCTCACCATATGCAGAGCTCCTTTCCTTTTTTCCAGCTGCTCTCATAAATGTAAGGCAGATTTCCTCCTCATTTTCTTTCTTAAAGAGCCAGTATCGATCCACCACAGCACTCTAGTCATAAAACACAACAACTTCACTCCCCTGCTGTCCTCTCAGAAGGATTTCACTAAAGTATTGGCTGTACTGGGGTAGACCTTTCTCGATTTCTCTTATTGAAACAGATCATTACTTACAACTAATTACTTCTGAGGTGGGTGGGAAGAGATTTACACTTCATCTACATAGATAAGTTACAGACTAGTTCTTGTTCAAATTAAATATAAACCAGAATAGCACAATGCATGTGGAGAGAAAAACAAGGAATTGAATTATTCTAATGAGAAATCCAGTTTTGTATCCAGAGTAATCTTCAGTGAATGACTCATCAGGTCTCGTCTGCATTTGTATGGGAAGTTTCAGTCTTCAGAAATTGTTTTCTTTTCTAATGATAAAAGTAAATTAATAATCCCACCACACAAATATTATGGGATGTTGAAGGTGCAAGCTAATACTTTCAATACTACAATAATGAAACAGGGTGTCATAATGCAGGACATGCTCTGATGCAGAGTGAGTTAACCAGTTTTGAATTAACTTGCAATGACCCAGAAAGAGAGGGGTAGTCTCCAAATTGTTGCATAAAGTAACAACTACAGCAAGGCTCACTAAAGGTGATGTTTCAGCAGCTGCTCCCTACAGTAGTAATTTCTATAAAGAAAAACATTACTTCTTATTTCTTTTATTTTTACTAGAATTCCATGATGAAGAAACCTATACTGCTGTAAAGAATCGATTTTCTAAGAGAAGCAACTCTAATAATCTGCTTAATTTGTCTTGAAAGTGGTGTAAAACGTTTTGAAGTTCTGACATACTCAGTTTCAGTATTAAAAAACCCACAACATTTGGTTCATATTAGAATGCTGTAGGAGCTGATTGTCCAGAATGTTTGTTAAGTAGGAGGTATGATAGAGGAACACAGTGATACAGGAAATACTTCACTGAGTGTCATTATGGGGGGCAAATCCAGTCATTTCCTTCTGCTATGGCAGCAGAAAAAACATAGTATGGTCACAAAACTGCAACTCTCATCACAGTCCTGACCACACTGGATGGAATGGGCTGGACCAGTGTACCCACTTGCAGGCACGACTTGATACAATGCACTTTTTAGAGGTCAAAACATGGAGGGAAAATAAAGAAGAAGCTACATAATAGCTTCAGTTTTGTGCAGTTTGGGGATGGCAGTATCTTATGAAGACTGCCTGACTCATGGTGGGGAATCTTCTGTTTCCAGCCCCTCTTCACTGCCTTCAAACCTCACCCAGTCACTGAAAAACTACAAAAGGTATGGGGTAGAAGAGAAGAAAAGGAATTTCTCAACGTGACAGGTAATCATGTATCAGAGCAGAACCTCAGAAATCCTCAAGTGAAAGAAAAGGTTAAGCTTGACTATGTGGTTCAGCTCAGTATGACTCCAAATAATACTGCTGCTCTGTCATATCAAGGTACTAAAGTTTATCACCATTTTAGGTTATAATACTTTAATATTTTATATTAGACTACAAAAATGCTTTTCCATTTCTTAGTATTCACTGGCAAAATACTGCACTTTTTAAAGATAATTTATAGTTATTTTCTGAGTAACCACATTCATTTCTTTGGGGTTGCATAAAAATTCTACTAGCTCCTCTCCTTAGGCACCCATGTGTATGGCATGCTTCTTTTTTGCTTCTACTTCGTATTTTCTTCTGAGAACCCTTAAAACTGAATCAGCCTGTCCCTGCTGAAAATGTGTACAATTTTTCTGTACTACAAATGTCTTTCATCACATTATTTCTTGTTCTGGTGCTCTGAATTCTGAAAGCAATGTACCAGATGACTCACCATCAGCTATCAGTCAGTGTCATCTATTCACTTATTAAGTTTTGAGGTGCTTTATTAAAAATCCACACTTTACCTCACATTTAATCTTAATTCATATTTTGAACTATTTCTAATTGATTTTTTCTGTTTTCATTATCAAACTGCAAAAGTTTAGTGACACATAAAATAACTGATGTCAAAAGTTATTACTGTTTATGTACAAAAGCCAAATTATTCAACAGCATTCATATTTTGAATGCATTCAGGATTCAGGACTCACAAAATAGCCATACCACTAGATGATCATGTTGTTTCTTCTGTATTCATGTTCACCTGGTAGCTTTTCCTATGGATAACTGTCTATTTTCTTCTAAAAGAGATGCACTATAAAAGCACTTTTATTTTTACCAATTTGTTGAATATTGCTCTTTATATGCAAAGAAAACCCTCCTAAACTTGAATTTCCCAATCTTGATTTAACAGCATATAAAAAAATATACATACATTTCCAGGCTCCTGTCCCTCAGTCCATTGTCTTGTGTAAAAATCAATGACATTCCTTCTCCACCTGCACAGCTTTAGAGACATGCTAGATTTTTCTTCCCAGTTCCCATCATAAATATTCTTGTAGGAGGAAGACTTATACACCCAAAATTATTTTGCCACATATCAGTGCACCTTTAAAATTAGCAAAAATACAACTTGTTGACACTGTTTGAAATTTCTGACATTCCAGAAAATAATTTCTTTTCATTATTACCTTTTGTGAAAAGTTTTTCTCTTCACCCTTTCACTCCCTCAAGGTTATGCAATTCATGATTTATACATTTTCTTACTTGCTCTTTGTTTGGTTTCAAATGGGCTACTGCAACATGGTTTCTAGTAAGAGAACTAAATATCAAAATCTTTCTTTTTTTTCCTGTGCAATAATATTAACTCATTATAGACTCAATATTTTCTAAAATATTTTAATAATTATTTAATTTGTTTAAAGCAGTCAAATTAATTTTGTTTAACTATTTCAGTGTACCTTTTAGATTTTCACTTGTTCTACAACCTCTTATCATCCATATAAATGAGGACAATATGGGACTCTCAAAAGCATCTCCAAATGCTAAATTGAAAATTTCAATTATAATAAGCATTCCTTGTTCTAGACTCAACAGCATTTTTATGTTACTGTGGACATTTTCATGGAAAAGAGGTTGAAACTTGGTGAATTTTTAATTTGTCTTTCTTGAGAAGAAGACACAGCAAGGGTTACTGATTTTTAATTTAAAACATTTATCCCTTAAATCTTTACCAAACCCTGCCAGTTCTTATCATTAGTCTAACTGTGTGTACTTTCATCACTTTTGATGTACTATAAAACACTAGCAGTAATAACTTATGATAGAAAAATCTTTAAAACCAAATAATTAATCCTGGCACTTCTGTTACTGGCTTTTCTATAAGACCTGTGACTCACAGGAGAAAAAATTTTGACTTTTAAATGTACTAGCAAAAGAGCATTTATCTTCAACAAGATGTAGTGCTTGATCTTGCTCTTGGGTCACAGCAACACCATATGCAGCGCTACACGTTTGGGGCAGCATAGCTGGTAACCTGCCTGGTGGAAATGGTGGGAATGCTGCTGACAGCAGCTGGACATGAGCCAGGCTGTGCCCAGGTGGCCAAGAAGGCCAAGGGCATCCTGGCCTGGATCAGCAATGGTGTGGCCAGCAGGAGCAGGACAGGGATTGTCCCCCTGTGCTGGGCACTGCTGAGGCCACACCTCGAGTGCTGTGTCCAGTGCTGGGCCCTCACTGCAGGAAAGACACTGAGGGGCTGGAGTGAGTCCAGAGAAGGGCATTGGAGATGGGGAAGGGTCTGGAGCAGCTGCAGCTCCTGTGAGGAGCAGCTGAGGGAGCTGGGGGTGTTTATCCTGGAGAAAAGGAGGCTCAGGGGAGACCTTACCACTCTCCACAACTGCCTGAAAGGAGGCTGTGTCCATGTGGGGGTTGATCTTTTCTCCAAAGTAACAAGCAATAGGACAAGAGGAAATGGCCTCAAGTTGTACCAGAGGAGTTTTAGATTGGATATTAGGAAAAATTTCTTAATGAAAAGGGATTGTCAAGAGTTGGAGCAGGCAATCAATGGAGGTATTTAAAAAACATATAAATGTGGCACTTAGGGACATGGGTTAGAGCTGAACTTGGTACTGCTAAATTTATGGTTTGACTTAATGATCTTAAAGGGCTTTTGCAATCACAATGATTCTATATTTCTCTCTTCTTTAATCATATTTTGAAGCATAACTCTGGCATCTCTGTCATGTTTTGCTCCTCACAGTAACAGCAGTACATTAAGAGTCAATTAAGTTAGAACAGAAATAAACCAAGAGGAAGATCATGTTCAAATAATAGCAAGGTATTTTTCCTAGCCTCATCTGGGAATTGGGGGGGGAGATTATTTAGATTAAAGATCAATTGAAAAACACTGGGACATAAAAATATAATTTTCCTCTTGCATGACAGAGTTTGACTGTAACAGCTCATATATTTGGAAGTTCTCCCTCACTGGTGATTATGAATTGTATATAATTCATACATCTACATACACACACAGAGAAACAGAAAAACAAAAGCAAATGAAAACCCATCTTGCAAATGCCATATATTTAAAGAAAAATCTATACTACATTTATTAAATAAATGAATCAGTAAAATTTCCACTTTAGACCAGACTTACAGCTAACTATTTCAGGCTTGGTTAGTGGTCAGGCA
>VYXD01013606.1:24097-35227 GCA_013397195.1 Hylia prasina
AAAAAAAAAAAAAAAAAAAAAGTCTATCAGAAGCAGGTAGAAAAAACACCTTGTAAAACTGAGACCAAAGGAAACCTGATCCCTACAAAATGTTACCTAAATCTATTAAAAAAATTCTTAAGCACAGAAACATCACGTTTTTATCTTTCTCAAATTTTCTTTCATTCTATTTCTTAAGCATTAATTGTTACAGTTTCAGATATTATTTCAGATCTATATAAAATAATCCATTTATAATCCAAGCATGTAAAATTTGGGGTTATGACAGTATATTGTGACAATTAACTATGGAATTATGTTCATGTATTTAATACCAAATTTCTGTTGTTTGTTTATTGGTGGTTTTGATCCAGGCTGTGTTCGTTTTCCTTTTGTAATGCAAGTCTGAGTTCTTCAATAACTTTTAGGACATGAGGCAATCAGCAGTTCAAATTATAGGTTCTGGTCAAGATCTCAGCAAATCTTGCCAAATCGAATTACTGATTCACATAGCACTAATATTTTTAAATAGGTCTGTATAGCCACAAGGGAATTACTAGCCCGAGATAAATTCTGTGTTTATAATTACTTTTAAATTTAGACTGGTTTTTAAAAGCTATGAATTAATTTTTAAAGTATTCTATTTTTACAGGCATCATGAGCAATGGTAAAGTTGTAGACTATCTCACTGGATTGCCCTGCCATGGAACCCAAGCTGGAAACATTCCTGAAGATCTTGCGGGACTGCCAAATTTCCAGTAGTAGTTTTGACAGTTATCATGCCCTATACATGTTTTTGCTGTACTTTTGACACCTTTGCCAAACTGGCTGGAGAATAAGTTTTATAAGGAGCATCTGAGGGTTGATAAGGCTGGGGTTGTTTAGCCTGGAGAAAAGGAAGCTCAGAGGAGACCTAATTACTCTCTACAACTACCTGAAGGGAGGAGATTGTACTGAGGTGTTGATCGGTACTTTATCCCAGGTAACAAGTGATAGGATAAGAGTAAATGGCCTGAAGTTGCACCTAGGGAGGTTTAGATTGGACATTAGGAAAAAATTCTGCATTGAGAAGGTGGTGGAACAAGCTGATCAGGCAAGTGGGGGAATCATTGTCCCTGGAAGCATTAAAAAAAATGTGTACATGTAGTGCTTAGGGACATGGTTTAGCTTTAATGTTTCTGTGATTTTATTTCATTAGAAAAAATTACCTCACTGCACTCCCGAGTGTAAACCACCATGCAGTGTTTTTGGGAAAGCTCATTCATGAATTAGCACTCAATTCCTGGTGTCATCCATAATAAGAGAGAAAAATATTATTCAGTAATGCCCCTATTGCTATTNGGGTTGGGTAAGGGGAAAAAAAAAAAAAAAAAAAAAAAAAAAAAAAAGTCTATCAGAAGCAGGTAGAAAAAACACCTTGTAAAACTGAGACCAAAGGAAACCTGATCCCTACAAAATGTTACCTAAATCTATTAAAAAAATTCTTAAGCACAGAAACATCACGTTTTTATCTTTCTCAAATTTTCTTTCATTCTATTTCTTAAGCATTAATTGTTACAGTTTCAGATATTATTTCAGATCTATATAAAATAATCCATTTATAATCCAAGCATGTAAAATTTGGGGTTATGACAGTATATTGTGACAATTAACTATGGAATTATGTTCATGTATTTAATACCAAATTTCTGTTGTTTGTTTATTGGTGGTTTTGATCCAGGCTGTGTTCGTTTTCCTTTTGTAATGNATAAGTTTTATAAGGAGCATCTGAGGGTTGATAAGGCTGGGGTTGTTTAGCCTGGAGAAAAGGAAGCTCAGAGGAGACCTAATTACTCTCTACAACTACCTGAAGGGAGGAGATTGTACTGAGGTGTTGATCGGTACTTTATCCCAGGTAACAAGTGATAGGATAAGAGTAAATGGCCTGAAGTTGCACCTAGGGAGGTTTAGATTGGACATTAGGAAAAAATTCTGCATTGAGAAGGTGGTGGAACAAGCTGATCAGGCAAGTGGGGGAATCATTGTCCCTGGAAGCATTAAAAAAAATGTGTACATGTAGTGCTTAGGGACATGGTTTAGCTTTAATGTTTCTGTGATTTTATTTCATTAGAAAAAATTACCTCACTGCACTCCCGAGTGTAAACCACCATGCAGTGTTTTTGGGAAAGCTCATTCATGAATTAGCACTCAATTCCTGGTGTCATCCATAATAAGAGAGAAAAATATTATTCAGTAATGCCCCTATTGCTATTCTTAGATGTTCATGTAATTATATGAGCCCTCTAAGCTCTCTAAGTACTTCAGTAAACTTAAGATAATGAAATACTGGAGGAAAATAGACTTAAAAAGCAAGCATCACTTCAGAGGAAATAAAATGCCTTGGGAAAAAAAATCAGACACTTCCACCTAAGGAGTCTCCTGTTGCGAAGATAGGACCACAGGAGTTAATAACTGTATAAAATCCCTTAATGCTAACTACATAATTTAGTAAGTATTCCAATATTAATGAACTGGAACAAAATGTCTTTTTATGGAATAATTATGTTAGTCTACTGATATATCTCAGGTTTCTTATAAATTCCCATGAAGTTCACAAAGAAAAAATAGAAATTCACACAGAGAATTACAGTCATGCTAAAACAATAACAAGAGACTGTATCAAACACAAAACTCCCAGGGTGCTGAACATTTACTTTGTATCTGAGCATTAAAGTTTATGTGACTTGTCAAAGCATTCCCTGCTGTGAGTCCCCCCATAGAGGACTGTAGTTCATTAGGAAAGCTAACACAACAAGAAGTTAACATCTATGTTTTCATTTTCAATGGCAAGATCTTGAAGTTTGAGGCTTGGGATGGTTACAGTATGTCTGACTGAAAATATTTGGCTCTATGTAATCTGTTTTTCCTCATGTATGAGATAGTGAGCTTCGCGTAAATTCTCAATGTTAAACTATTTCTAAATTAATGATCAGCAATTTTATTACTTGCTACTTTTATGACAAAAAAATAAGATTTTCAGTGAAAATTTATAATTTACAATGACTGACAGAAGGTAACCTCTGCAAACAAAAGGCCTTTTAGGTGAAAAAAAAATCATGATCCATAGAAAACATACCTTAACTCCATAAGAAAACAATGTCTGCATTACAGAAAACATACCACTTTGGTCAAATTAATGAGTGTATACAAATGAGCTTAATTTCTGCCATGTGCATATCTTCCCTTAATGCCTAGTTCCATCATGCAATGAACTTCATGGCATCAAGGAGGAATCAAAATTCACCTCAGTTTTTGCCTGCATAGTGTCTGTAGCACTTTCCATGTATCATGAGAAGTATTGGATTGGTGCTGCAGGGTAGGCATAGGTCACAACACATGGACACATTTTACACAGTATCTTCTTTTCCCTCCATTTCTGCATGAGATAATAAGGTTCTCATATGTCCTCGATCACCCAATTACCCGCCAAGTTGCTCAAAGCAGCACTATCTCAAACTGTACTGTCTCATCTTGTAGTCACATGATGCTGTTCAAATACTGCAATCCAACAAAAAAGAAAGTATTAAAAACCTCTTTGATGCAGACAAAACAACTAAGGTAGTATATCAGTCTTTGTACTCTTAAACTAAAACTGCAAGCACCTCTTCAACTCTAGTGAACTGAAGCTGGTGAAAGGGCTAGAAGGTATGTCCCATGAGGAGCAGTTCAGGATTTGGAGTTTGTCTGTTTGGAGAGAAGGAGGCGGAGGGTTGACCTCATGGCTCTCTGCAGCTACCTGTGGAGCTTAGGTGGAGAGGGAGGTGCTGACCTCCTCTCCCTGGTATCCAGTGATGGGAAACACAGAAATGGTTCAAAGCTGAGGCTGGGGAGGTTTAGACCAGACATTAGAAAGGCATTTATTTACCAAGAGGATGTTATAACCCAGGAACAGGCTTCCTAGAGAGGAGGCCAGTACCCCAGCCTGCCAGGGTTTAAGAGGCATTTGGACAACAAATGCTAAGGCCATGTTGCCCTTAGCAACACGTTGTAGCTTTTGCTCAGCCCCGAAGTGGTCAGACAATTGGACTGGATGATCATTGTAGGTCTCTTCCAATTGAACTATTCCTATTCTATCATATTCTAATTCAGGGATCCGATCTAAGGTTCTGTCTTTGCAATTTAAGTCCATGTACCATAGGGACTTGTGTCAAAGGTAAGCTTATATTGCCAGAGAATGTTGTTTCTTTTGAGTGAGTGGTTTTTTATGCAATGGAGAAAAATCCTTTTACTAATCAACAGGACATGTAGTTTTTTGAATAACTACCTTCTCGGAAAAAAAGTTTGTATGAAATGTTTGTCCCTTAAGAATGAGGGGACAAAAATCCAAAGCTGGGAGTAGGGTTTTGCAGCATCAAGATATAAAGTTCTTTTCTATGTAGATGAACAAAAAACTTGTGGAAAAAAATAAACCAGTCATTTCTACTGGCATAGCTTTTCTTTAATTTCTTAAAAAAGACCTGTTAAACATGAAGCAACTACTGATGAAACAATGTGGTTCTATCTCTATTTTCTGGGACATACTAGAAGTTCAGAAAAAAATTGAAGTAATTATAAAATTGATGCAAAAAACTCAAGTCATTCATAATGAACATATGAAAGAATTACACTTTGCTTCTGTGCAAAAAAACCTGTGTTTGTAAAAAAAGCAGCAGTAAAGTTACTAATTTTTACTTACTACTGTTTTATCAGTATTGGCAAAACTAGACCCTTCTTTACTAAACACTGCTACTCAGATATAATACACAAACCAGAAACAATCTACATACTACTTCACAGATAGCAACTATATTGTCATTTTACAGGACACTGTGTCACCATCATGTAAAATACTTATTTTAAGTGTATGTTTTCAGGTGAGAGGAAACTCTAGTTTAATATCTTTCCTATACTGTGGCACCCAGAACTGCCCCCACCACTGGAGGTGAGGCTGCCCCAGCCGAGAGCAGAGGGGACAATCCCCTCCCTTGCCCGGCTGGCCCTGCTGTCCCTGATGCCCCCAGGACACCCTTGGCCCTCCTGGCTGCCAGGGCACTGCTGGCTCATGTTCAACTATCAGCCAGGACCCCCAGAGCCCCTTCCTCAGCACTGCATTCCAGCCTCACTTCCCATTCTGTCTGTACATCCAGGGCTGTCCCATCCCAGGTGCACATCTAAGCATTTACCCTTAAACTAAAATGAACAAGAATCACTTGGGCCCTCTTCTTTATATGAGCTATACCTTGTATGAATTCTCTTTGCTGTACTACCACATTGCTATGGAATGTTGTGACAAGATTGTGAAATGTATGATACATCCTACTGGGTAATAACATAATTTAGCAACCACAAATGAATCATTAGTAGCTGTTTAAAACCACAGTCCTCCACCTGGCCTCATGTTCCTTTAGGGAGCAGTTAATCCACACCCAATCCCAATCAAGACTTGCAGGCATAGTAAGCAACAGCTCATGCTCCATCTAAAATTTGAGCACTGGGCTATTTTAACCTCTTCCTCTATACTTCATGACTATTCAAGTTATAACAAGAAATAGACACTGTAGCCAGTGTTTGCAGAGCTTTGGGACATTGCTAAGATCTGAGTGTGAGGAATTCTTGAAAACAGGACTTCAGATAGGCTTGACGTGGATTCTGCTGGCTAACTACATGATTTCAGCATTTTTCAGGATATAGCCCAGTAAAAAGGCAATGTATGCCTTAAGACTGGAGCAATCAAAATACCTGAACTCACCACTGACACAGTAATTTTTGTCAATCTTTACAGCACTTTTATGCATCTTTAAAAAATCTTATCTTTCATCTACCTCTTCCTGTTTCCTAAGTTTTTACTAATTATCAATTTTTTAATGTTGGATTTTTATCCTGAAATTTTAACATTTGCAGCAAGTGTGTACATGCAAGTTAGATGCAAAAACTAAACCTTACATTTATATTTTCTTATCCCAAAGGTTAATTTTAATTCTTGCAGGCAACATTACAGCTGAAAGGGGAACTCAAGTGTGGAATATTTGGCACAACTTTTATAATGTGTGTTTCTTCAAAATATTATTTTCAAGGCCATTCATAAAATGGCTTCCTAATAAAATCTGTCTGAGCAGGTGCAGTGACAGATTGATTCAATTTTTGTTTAGTATATCCTGCACAATTACTGTCAAACACAGCAAAATTAACCCACCACACTTACAATTTTAATTAATTTATTTATTCATTTACTAAATAATTAAAAATGTGATCAGGTATTCAATTAAAAATATTACTATTCTGACTAAAACATTACAAATAGCTACTTGATGAAGAATTAGAAAGTTAAAGGCCATGATTATTTTTCTAACACAATAATGGCATAAATTAAAATAATACATCACACAGAAGGATTTGTATCTGTTTAAAAAATGTAACAGCCTAGAAAATGCAGCAATAAAAAAGAAAAAATCCCCCAATTGGTTTCATGAATAGAGATCTGTTTTTAATACTTCCACCAACTAAGAGTAAAGTATGTGTTTAGTCTCTCTCCAAGAAAAAGAAATCTTTTAGAACCAGTGTGTCAAGTAACATATTAGACAGCAATTTGCTTGTAAGGCATGAATGGACTGCTTTGGTCTGGGACTGTTCTGATTTTTTATTCTAACCAGACCTTCATCTTCCAGCTCAAGAGCAGAAGGCCTGCTGATCTGTCAGAAGGCCAGGGGAAGTCACGCTTGAATACCTGCAAATGAGTTCTAAGGACACCCATCAATACCCCCACTCACAAGTTTAAGCCAACCTGATGCTCAAATTTCTATCATGCTCCGAGTAATGCATTAAAAAGACACAGCAAACCGTTGCCACAAAGCACTGATTGGGGAATAAGGTAGAAAGATTACTTATTTTCATTTCCACTGAGTACAGATTTTTTTCCCAAATACTAGTAAAATACAGAGCAAGGTGTATGTCCTTGGTTCTGTACAGTACAAACTGAAAAGAACTGTTTTGTGTCTTCACAGTAAATGCCTCCCCTTTTTTGGCTGCTCTGCCAAGTTAGCAGATGTTTCTGCCAGTTCATTTTCTAAGTATGTCTTTCTAATCCTTTTTGCTTTTTAGCTCTACACACCAATAATGAATGGTAAATACTTGAAGCAAAGCCCATTGGTCCTTATGCAATGGGAACCCAGAGCAGAGGGGGATAAAACAATGAGAATGTAACGCTTATCAGGATGCCCTCAGACTCCACTGTTGTGAACAGATCTTTTCTTTGTACAGAAAAGGTCATGTACTCTACCCTCCCAAAAAATAGTCCTACCCACAAAAGATAACACATCTGAGCATGTATACTTACATCCTGCACACATAAGGCTGAATTCACACTGGTTTGAAGATTTAATTTAATTGCTCCTCTTGTTACAACTTAACAAAAGTGTATTTACTGCCCTTTACCTTCCTGTGCTTCCTCTATTTAAGAGGATACAACACTGAAATTTCCTTCTCCTCAATTACATAAGCCAGAAAGACAATAGCTTTAAATTAAGCACTTGTCCAAAACCAACAATAAAACACACTTTTTAAAAACAAATAAGTCAATATTTTACAGTATGAAAAGTGCATAGCTGTACAAGAAAAAAATACACTCATCTAACTCAAAAACTTCACAAACAATAATTACAAGCCTTTGTTCTAGACTAGCTTTTACACCAGTATACTTAGGATTGTGCTTATAATCAAGGGTAGATCAAAATACTAGATAAAGCACTATGAAGAAAGGTGTAAAAGCAGATGAAAAGTGGAGTTCCACTATGTAGCATTAAATCCTGAAAGAACTAAGAGCTGTCCAAGGCAAGTGGACTCCCAGTGCAAGAGAACCAAGTGGAAACAAAATTACTTTAATGGATAAATCGTGTCCAAGGCAGCAGTGAAATTTTAGGTAGGCCAAATAAACCATTAATTCAGGGAAGAAAAATTCCATAGAAAGATGAAGTAATTAAATTAGAGGGACAAATTAATCTCTAGAATTATCCCCCTGAAGTAAAATGAGCTAAGCAAAATCTCAGTTTATTCTGTTATTTCAAAGGGAATCAATACCAACTGAAGCTGCCCAAGAGCTCTCATTTGGTCAGAGAATGGTGCTAACAATGCCATGGTTGTGTGTTTATTCCCCACTTGGGCCATTTACTTTAAAGCTGAATTGATGACCCTTGTGGGTCCCTTCCAACTCAGAATATTCTGCTACTCTACAACACACATGACAAAATCAATAAATTTGTGCTCTTTCCAAATCATATCCATGTAGGAAGAACTCTCTTCAAAAGGCTCACCCAATGGAAATGGTAGAAAGCTTTCACATTCCCCAATATTTATATCAATTCTTATACTCAGGGGACTCTTTTTTTTATTGTTCCCCTGTTAAAATGCATCCAAAGAAGTCATAACTTCTGCTTCTTCAGAGAACATGCTCTGTTCCAGCAGCAGGATCCACAAAATGTATTTTGTCACATTCCAATGGCTATGAAAATAGTTGAATTTGGCTTCTGTACTCTCTTCAACTGAATGAGTATTAGAAATGGATGCAATTTATATTCCAATCCATCTAATATAGCTTTATTATATGAATTTGCTTTTATTTTACTTATTAAATAAGAAAATGGGGTGGGGAGACGATGCTGGGGAGGATATTGTTCATCTGCGTTTTAGAATTACTTTTTTATGTTTCCATGAAACTGTGTGGTATGACTTCACCAACAGCCCTCAAATCATATCCACTGATGTAATACCATGCTGTAAGGTAACAAGCTGTGGAAGATACTCTTCTTATTTCTTGTGATACAGAGGGGAAATTGGATCTCCAGTTTGTAGAACTGGAAAAAAGCATCTAACCAAAGTTATCTGTGGTGGCCTACAGCTGGCCTGGGGCCCCCAGAGTTATAATTAATTACAATCTTATAACTGAAATTTGATTGATTGTATAATCACCTTAATTATGTAACTCAACCAGTAAGACTCACTGGAAAGCGGGCCCAGGCTGTTGGAGGTCAGACCGCTATTGGCTGGTTGGCCAGGTGGCAACTGGCTCAGTCAATGAGAACAGACTGCACATGCCCTCTCATCTATAGAAGGAAAAGAGGTCTTAATAAATCGGGCTGTTGCTGCATGACCTTTGTGTGTGCCACTTTCCTGCCTCCCACTGCGATATCTGGTGACCCCGATGTGATATCAACAGCCCCCTGCGGGCAGAGCAGAGGAGGCAGGAAGGCAGCGTAAACAGCTGCCAGCAGCATGCAGAGCTGCTCTCCACAGCGTGCAGAGCTGCAATGCCCTGGTGAAGGCAGCATGTAGAGCTGCTATCTGTGGCATGTAGAGCTTCAGAAGACAGCGTAGAGAGCCGTGCCTGGGTCTGGAACCCCCTCATTCTTAGACGGTGTTAAGAAGAAACCACCGGGATGGGAGCATGGGCTCTACACCAGAGGAGCCTATTCTCCAGGTATGGACATTCATGTTAAAGAAAAGAGGCGTAAAGTACAACTAGCGGGCTTTAACTGCCCTGCTAACGTGGTGCAAAAACCACGAGCTGGACACTACTGAAGGGGCTGCTTTAGATTTTAGAACATGGGACTGGGCTGGCAGGCACAGACTTCAAGAAGCATCCATTGGAGACAAGGCTGCCATTTGCATTATCAAGCCGTGGAGACTCACGATGGACCTGCTGAAGCAAATACAAGGGTGGCGGAGGGGGCACCCCAGACTCCTTCAGAGATGGGTGAGGAGAACGGAGCATTGGGAGAGCTGGCAGGAGGTGTGGCCGGGTGCTCCAGATGTGCGTGGGAATAATAAGGCTGCACGGGACTGAGCCATCACACGGTGTCAGGACACCTCGCCCTTAGAGCACCCTGCAGCCACTAGAGACTCCCTTGCCACCCTGTGTCAGGATGCACAGACAGCAGGACACCCCCCAGCCAAGCCAGGCCACCTGGCAGTGGAAGTGGAGCCTGATGCTAAAAGAGCCCTGCTGAGCACCGGAGTTGATTTGTGGACAGATCCCAGAAATACATCATTGCAGGCGCCCGGATACCCAGTGAATGTTACATCTGGAAGACCGGCGGACTGCAGGGTGTGAAAGTTGCTGCTGCAGCCGCATGTGTGTCGCTGCTACCAGAGCTAGAGTCACCCGTGGAACACCCAGTGGTTAGGGGCACCGAAAGTCAAAACCACCATTTTTATGCAGATCCCCAAGAAAAAGCCATCACAAGTAATTACCAACAGCAGTGCCTGATCCAGTCAGCATCTGGCACCAGGTAAAGCTAGCAGCCATATTAGGTGGGAATTATGAAGCTGCAGAAGTGATTGATGTGCCATTATGTGGAAATCATGAACCTGACTATGGCGCAATTGAGGCATACCCAGTAATAAGGGGTAGTGGAAAAACACAGGACAACTACACACTTTTTCAGTGGCCAGTTCTTTCTGAACTGCATGAACTTGTAGCCAGGTATGGTCTGAGCTCACCTGCTGTCGCCAATACGCAATTTTTAACAACAGAAGAGGTTACTCCCTTTGATATTAAGCAGCTTGCCAAACTAATGCTTACTACTGTCCAATATAATGTTTTTGAATCATTGTGGTGACGTGAGGCAGAAAAATAGGAGCAAAAAAATCTTAAGATCCCCTGAGAAGACCCAAGTTATGAGATAAGGGTCTCTCAACTTTTAGGACTGCCTCCATTAGCTTGCTCTCGGCTCCAAGCCAGGTTACATCCACTACTGCTAGTACAAGTGAAAGATTTGGGAATGCAAGCATTGCTCAAGGTAGCAAACATGGTAAATCCAACCCACACCTATTCGAAGATCAGACAGGGAATTAATGAGCCATTTTTACAATTTATAGTAAGACTGCAAGATGCAATGGAGAAACAAATTGCAAACATTGAGGTCAGAAATCAAATAATTTTACAATTGGCCAAGGACAATGCTGGACAAGGACTGTCCAAAAGTCTTAGAACTGTTGCCAAGTGAGAACCCATCTTTGGATGAGATGATAAATGCATGTGCCAAGGTTGGCTCCAACGCTCACAACATGTCCTCGTTAGCAGACTCCATTGTAGCAGATGTAAAAGTGACACCCTGGTGCTACAGATGTGGACAACAGGGC
>VYXD01013606.1:35272-113768 GCA_013397195.1 Hylia prasina
TACCACCAGTGGCAATTCCCACAAAAACACGAATTGCCCAACTCATCCCTTTCAAGTCTTTTGTTCCCAAAACAGAGCCTATAGAGCAAGGAGACCAAGGCATTGAATCCACTGGAAAACCCCAGATGTACCTCATGGACACAGGTTGTAAGTGATCAGAGACCTAATATGGTGTGCACTGTTATAATGCCTCAGGTGAGGCCCTCGCAAATAAAGTCCGAGACATGACTGACACAGAGGCAGGTGTTACCATCATCTCTGCCCACATCTGGCCATCATCACTGCCCACCACAGCTGTAGAGGCTGCTGTTGCTGGCCTTGCGAGGACCACACAGAGCTGCCTGAGCAGCAAATCTGTGTTGGTCAAAAATCCCAAAGGTAAAACTGCTACCATCTGACCATACATTACTGCAGTACCACTCAACCTGCGGGGAAGGGATGTTCTTTCTGCATGTAGAGTCCGGGTAGGAATGGATTTTTAACCAGGGTCACTGTTTTAAAGGGCATGAAATATCCCACACAAGCCTTAAAATGGCTTACTACTCAGCCTGTGTGCATGCCACACAGGTCCCTAGAAAAGGAGAAGCTACATGCCCTCAAAGCTTTAGTGCAAGAGCAACTGGTTCAAGGGCATATAGAGCCATCTGAGGGCATAACAAGCCCTTGGAACACTCCAGTATTTGTCATCAAAAAGAAATCTGGAAATGGAGGTTATTACATGACCTAAGAAAAATCAGTGCTGTCATAGAAAGCAAGGGAGCCCTACAATAAGGCATTCCATCCCCTATGATGATTCCTGTCAGTTGGGACATTCCGATTGTGGATCTAAAGGATCGGGGTTTTTTTCTATTCCTTTCCATCCAAATGATACCCCAAAATTTGCTTTTACGGCACCATCCATTAATGATGCCACACCAGCAGAAATGGAAAGATTTTCCCCAGGGAATGAAAAACAGCCCCATAATTTGCCAATGGTATGTGGCTCAGGCATTATCATCAGTCAGAGAACAATTTTCAGGGGCATATTGCTGTCATTATACATATGATATCTTAATAGCAACTCCAACCAAAAAAGCTCTTTCATTAATTCAGCCAAGCCTGATGCAAGCATTAAAAGCATTTGGGCTGCAAGTGGCACCAGAAAAGGCGCAACAACTACCACCCTGGAAACACCTTGGATTCAAAATTATAGATAGACCATTCAACCACAAACAATTTGGCTCTCAACAAAAATTCAAACTTTAAACAATATGCAAAAACTTTGGGTACTATAAATTGGCTCAGACCATATCTAGGATTGACTACATCGCAATTGGCACCCCTATTTAACATCCTTAAAGGTGATCTCAATCTGAATTCCCCCAGAAAATTAACACCAGAAGCCAAAGCCACTCTTGAAATAGTAGAGCAGTCTGTCACAAATAGACAAGTTCACCGGATGTACCTTGAAGTATGTATCACTATGTCTATTTTCATTGTAGATTTCCATCCAACAGCTATAACAGGGCAATGGGATACTCAGTGGTCCGACCCTTTACATGTCTTAGAATGGGTGTTTCTACCCCATCAACCTAAAAAGACAGCACCTACCGTCTTTGAGTTGATCGCTCAACTAATCATTAAATGCTATCAAATATGTTTACAATTGGCTGCAAAAAAATCCTTCTAAAATTATTATACCTGTAACTCAGGAACAATTTGAATGGTGCTATGTCAACAGCACATTTTTACAAAGCGCTTTACAAAATTTCTCAGGACAGATTAGCTACCACCTACTAAGTCACAAATTATTGCAATTAGGTGAGACTACTGAAATATCCTTAAAACCAATTAAACAGTTGTACACCTCTAAAAGGGCGTCACAGTATTTAGTGACGGGTCTGGGAAAACAGGAAAAGCCATTGTGACATGGAAAGAGAAAATGAATGGCAGCAACTNAGGTCACACAGTGCCACCACAGCTGGGAGTTAATCCCCATAGCCTAAGAGCCTTACAGATTTGGCAAACAGATGTGACTCACATTCCATAATTCAGAAAACTAATGTGTGTTCACGTGTCAGTTGGCACATTTTCTTCAGCTATATGGGCTACCGTACAAACTGGGGAAAGGAGCCAGAATACCATAGCGCATTGGTGATCAGCCTTTGCCACTCTGGGTATCCTGCACACCATAAAAACAGATAATGGCCCTGTTTACATCGCACACAATACTAGACAATTCCTTCAATTATGCGGCGTAAAACCCCACACAGGTACTCATCATTCAGCAACAGGGCAAGCCATTGCTGAATGTGCCCATGACACTCTAAAACGTATTTTAGAAAAACAAAAAGGAGGAATGCGTGGGGAGACCCCACAAAGTAGAGTTGCCAAAGCCATATACACCTTAAACCACCTAACAGTCCCAGAGAAATTTCAGAACCCAACAATCCTCAATCATTTTCTATCCTTGCAGTCATCTGGTGATACTCAATCACCATCAAAGGTAATGGTAATGGTAAAAAAAGTATTACAAATAAGTGGGAAGGTCCATGCAACCTTATTACATGGGGACGTGGGCATGTGTTTCTATAGACACAGTGGATACCTGCCAGGTGTGTCCGTCCTGCCCTACATCATACTCAGGACCAAAGACAATATCCTCATGATGATGCTACAGCAGATGTTGAGAAGCAGTGACTTAAACAACTTGTACACCTGCCACACCAAGAAATGGAATTTCTGAGATGACAAATCTATTTAAGGATTATCTCTTTATTGGACACGAAGGTTTTATACATATCTAAGTGTGAGGACGTGGCTTGAAAATTTTGAGACAAATTTTTTTTATTGTTGGTTAATTTTTCCAACAGTTTTGAGAGTTGAAATGTTTCCTGTTTTTTAGAGTTTAGTCGTAACTTTGTAACCTTCAAGCTATAAGCCTGCAGCATGCCAATTTTATAACTTGTATTGTTAGCAGTCCTGCCTGACAACTCCCTAGGGCGAATGTTGCAACTTTGAAGGTACATGGGATACATCACTAACTGAGAAAGGGCTGGGCCTGTTGAATTGAGTTGAAGGCCTTATTCAAGCTTTCCAAGGCCTAGGTTGATATTTTTACACAACCCCGTGTCTGTCTTGTCTGCAAGCGCCCTGCAGAGGAGGACAGACACGGCTTTTGTATTTATAAACAAAAAGGAGGAATTGTGGTGGCGTACACCTGGCCTGTAGGTCCCAGAGTCATTATTCATTACAACCTTATAACTGCAATTTGATTGATTATATAATTACCGTAATTATGTAACTCAACCAGTAAGACTCACTGGAAAGCGGGCCCAGGTTGTTGGAGGTTCAGACCACTATTGGCTGGTTGGCCAGGTGGCAACTGGCTCAGTCAATGGGAACTGACTGCACATGCCCTCTCATCTATAGAAGGAAAAGAGGTCTTAATAAATCAGGCTGCTGCTGCATGACCTTTGTGTGTGCCACTTTCCTGCCTCCCACTGTGACAGTTATCACTCCTCCCTTTACATCCACTCCTCCGGCTGAAAATCCTGTTATAATATGTTGCCTTGATTCTAAGCCATGAAATATATTCTGTTGGAATCATAGCTAGCAAATTTTCTTTAGCAACATCCATGCTAAGTAATTCAATCAAGCTTATGTTGTATTTGTGTGTGTGTGTGTGTGTATATATATATACACACACACATATATATGTGGGTATGTAACAATTCTAGTGGAAATAGCATCTGGGCTAAATGTTACTTGAATGCAGAATTTAGAATTCAGCTCGTAACTATTTCTGTCATTGAAACAGCAAATTCCTAGCAGAACATTCAGTTTTTATGTGATGAGCTCTGGTCTCCTGTCTCTAGTGGCCAGCCAAAACCAACCTGTTCAGTTGATGAATCATGAGCCTATGCTTCTATAAAACATTTCATGTCCATAAAATTGTATTATGGAAAGATAGCAGATCAACATACATGAACAACATGTACTTATTATATTAAATGAGACAATCTGATTTGTAACACTTACTATATATTAGCTTTTCATTCATGCTCCAATCAATTTATGCTCTATTTGAAGTCATCTTTAACTTCTATATTCCCTTTCCCTTCCCAACCTCTATAACCCACATAAACAAATTATATATTTTCCTGTTACTGTTATGTCTTAATTTCATACTTGAATATAATAATATTCAAAATCCCATTATGTTGTATGGATCTCTGTCTATCATTATGGTAGAAATGAGGAACAAAGGAGCAAAAATTGCAACTATGCTCTTAAAAGATCATATGTGTGACAAAGGCTTCTGGAATTTGTAGAGAGACTTCATGGAGTAGAAGCATGTACTTATAAATTTCAATATGCAGATTTTTCTTCTTGCCTATGTTGTAAAAAAAAAATTTAGAAATGTGAAAGCTAAGATCATAGTAGTGATAGAAATAATGTTTTCAAGTACTGAAAATATTTCGTTTCTTATACCAAACATTTTCGATGTTAAATGAATCTTGCCTAATAGATCTATTTCTGTAACAGCCAAAGTGAGAACTCAAAATTAACCAACTCTTTTCCTTTCATGGAACACTAGCTTGATGCAAATGAACACTGTTTCACAATTAACTCTCTTACCAAGAATTAAGATGTTTAGATAGTATATTTATGAAAATCTGAAGGTCACTTCAGATAAAATTATAGAATATACATTGGTGGCCAAAGTTGTCAATGACAATGAGGGCTTTTTTCAAGTAAAATAACAACAAAAGGAAAACAAAGGATAATGTGGACCTGTTACTAAGTGAGTAGGGAAGAACCCTGGTAACAGAGGACACAGAGAAGGCAGAGTTACTGAATGTCTTTTTTTCATCAGTCTTCACTGGCAATACCAGCCCTATGATGTTAACCTGGGTTTCTTTGACTCACAAATCCAGGATAAAGGAATGTTGGAAGAAAGGCTTTCCCTTGGTCAAGAAGGATGGATTCTCAGAACACCTGGGCAAACTTGAGACTGTGAACTCCATGGACCCTGACAGGATGCATCCATGAATATTGAGAGAACTGGTCCATACCACAGCAAGGCCAGTCATTATATACCTTTGAAAGGTTGAGGACATCAGGAGAGGCTCCTGAGGCCTGGGCCTAATTTCAGTCAGCCTCACCTCAGTCCCTGGAAGTTCCTGTGGGTGACAAGTCAGCATGGATTCACTGCAGATAAATCATGCTTGACCAACCCCATTGACTTTTATGATGACACAACTGCCGGGATGGAGGAGGGGAGAGCAGTGGAACCTCAACTTGAGCAAGGCTTTTGACACAGTCTCTCTTGACATCCTTGTAGGAAAACTCAAGAAGTGCGGACTGGATGAGTGGACAGTGAGGTGGATTGAGAACTGGCTGAATGGCAGAACCCAGAGGGTTGTAATCACTGGCACAGGGCCGAGTTGCAGGCCTGTCACTGGTGGTGTTACCCGGGGTTCAGTACCGGGCCCAGTGTTGTTTAACTTATGCACCAGTGAGTTGGGTGAAGGCACAGATGCCTCCTCAGAAGGTTTGCTGAGGATGCAGAGCTGGGAGCAATGGCTGATATCCCAGAGGGTTGTGCAGCCCTTCAGAAGGGCCTTGACAGCTTGGAGAGATGGCAGAGAGGACTCAAATTCACAAAGGCAGATGGAGGGTCCTGCATGTGGGGAGGAACAAAACCCCCGGCACCAGCACAGCCTGGGACTGACCTGCTGGGGAGCAGCCCTGGGGACAAGGACCTGGGGGTCCTGGCGGACAACAAGCTGTCCATGAGGCAGCAGTGNNTGAGCCAGCAGTGTGTCCTGGTGGCCAGGAAGGCCAATGGGATCCTGGGGGCCATTAGGAAGAGCATTGCCAGCAGGTTATGGAAGGTGATCCTGCCCCTGTACTCCGTCCTGCTGAGGCCTCACCTGGAGTGCTGTGTCCAGTTCTGGGCTCCTCAGGACAAGGGAGACATAGAGCCCCTGGAGCAGATCCAGTGAAGGACAAAAAAGATGATGGAAGCACTTAAGCATCTCTTTTGTAGGCAAAGCCTGAGAGAGCTGGGCCTTTCTGCCTGGAGAAGAGCCTGAAAGGGGACGTGATCATAGCTATCGGTATCTGGTGCGAGAGTGCCAAGAGGATGGGCCAGGCTCTTCTCAGTGGTGCTGATCAACAGGAGAAGCAATGGCAAGAAACTGACACATAAATGTTCCAGCTGCATGTTAGGAAGAACTTCACTGTGCAGATGGAACTGGAGACACTGGAACAGATGTCCCAGAGAGGCTGTGGTGTCTCCCGCACTGGAGTCACTCAAGAACCATCTAGATGCAGTCCTGTGTCATGTGCTCTAGGACGGCCCTGCTTGACCAGGGAGATTGGCCCAGATGACCCCCTCCAACCTTACCCATGTTAGGATCCTGAGATGTAGATCAATTCCTTACTCTGGACATGTCTATTTCAGCATAGCAGCACCACTGTATACAAAAAATATAGCAAAAACAATAAAATAACTTCCTAGATAGAAATACATCAAAGACCATCAAAAATCCCAGACCATTTAGCCCTGAGAATCACACAAAACTTACATTTTTATTCTTTCCCTTCAAAATTAAACAATTCACAGTATTTTCTTACCTGATTTACAGAAAGAAATTGCTTCAAAATAGACTAGTTCGTGTTTATCAAGTGCATGAGATGTCTACTTGGGTTTTTTTTACTGGCAAATTAATTTTTCTGGGAAATTAACATAATTCTATCGCACCAATTAGTGTATCATTTGAGCAGGTGCATTGAGACCAGGATTTATGCCACACTTGCACACACAGAAAGCAGTCAGCAAATCATTAATCTAACTAACAATATATTGATGCTCACAATGTACAGTTTCCTTTTGCACAACTATCTGACCAAATAAAGCTAAACATGATAAATAATATAGCTTCCCCAAAATTAATAATTTCCCTAAGTTCCCTGATGCAACCCAAACAATTTAGGCAGTCAAAAGTACTGTAACCAGTAAGGAATAAAAATATTTCAGTAAGTGTTCCCATATATTTAATTATACTTGATGCACTATGAAGATCCCTCATTGAAAACTCTTCTTCTTATCCAATATGAAATACTTGCAAATTGTTTTTAAAGATATTTAATATGTTTTTATTATACATTTACAATTAACTCTGATGAAAGATTTTTTTCATGTTTAGCAAAGAAGACAAAATTTGGTGTCTTACTGTCTGAGAACATGACAAAATGAAGATTACCAAAAATATTTAATAATAAATTTTTAAGACAAACACAATGGGCAACACAAAGTTTCATTCCACTGATGTATTTCAAAAGCCCTATCATCACTTCCCCACATTAATTAATGAAAATGTATCAATAAAAACCACCCATAATTCATATAGTATTTATATATATATATATAAAGATTTTATATATAGTCTTCATATAGTCATATTAATGTAATCCTTATAAAATTTTAATACCATTAAGCTTTAGCATTGTTGGTTAGAATCAACCAGGATTCCCTGAGAAGCTTCTCTTTTCAGATAGAAAAGTTCACATATATGTGAATCAGAAAGGGGTAAAAAAGGCATCCCAAAATCTGAAATGATGAAATGAACTCCTTCTTTGAGAAATTCTATGGCAGAATATTTACATTTGTTCAGCCTTCCTTCAATTGTAGAATATGCTGAGTTAATAGTAGTTGCTTTTAAGGTTCAGACTAAGGCAGGCAAGCAGTGTAGTGACAAATTGGATGACAGAGCTGGCTACATATCCTAAAAATTTAAAAAACACTTGGACAAGAAGAAATGACTGCCAGCAGTTAAAAGTATTACTTCTCTTCACATCCTGTTTGCTGAGGTTGCTACTCACAACACTGACATAGCAGCAGAAGGGAATTTGTGTTGGCACACAGGATGCTTCAAAGGAGAATTTAGGCTTTAAGCCATGGTTCATTATAAACTGATGGTCCTTAGAATTAATAATTAATAATTTAACTTTTATAAAATTAATCCTTGTGCTAGGCATAAAGATTGTCTTACAGAGATGCACCAAGGGCTCCAGAGGTGATAGGGGCCAATGGGTGAACAAAACTGAAGCATGCTCTTCTGAAAAGGTGACAGGGCCAACAGCAGAGCTGAAGTGTCTCTACCAGTACCAGTGGCTACAGATGGACAACAAAGAGGAGGAGCTGGAAGTCACTGTGCTGCTCAAAGGCTATGAACTAGTTGTCATATCTGAAAGCTATAGTGTGGCTATTGATGGCTACAGGCTGTTTACAAGGGATAGGCAAGGCTCTCTGTGGACTGCCCTCTACATAAGAAATGAATGGAATGTGAAGGGCTCTGAAGAACAGCTGAATTTTAGGAAAGCAAACTCCAGCTGTTCAAGGAATTAGTCAGTAGGATGACACGGAAAACTGCCTCAGGGACAAGGGAGCATGTCACCATGGTTTTTAGGATTTTTCTAGGCCTTCTGATTGTCTTTCATCTTGGAGTCAGAATTTTTATTTTCCCACACTTTGTACTATAAACAATAGCGTTGTTTTCCTAACTGTCCTTAGTTGTTTACATATTTTTAGGTAGGAGGAGAAAGTTGATTGACTGTTGTCTTGACCAATGTGGTTTGGGAGGTGGGACTTCATCCTCCAATCCACAGGCACCTTTGGAAAAGTATAAAATTGAGTTTTGTAAATAAACTCGAGCTTTTCCTGCTTTGCTCATCAACATACCCTCATGAAGTTCTTTCGTGTCATGTTGCGGCAGGAGCAGAACTAAGCTGGCAGATCTTTCAAGACATTTTGCAAAAAGCACAGCAGCTCTTGACTCACAGTAAAAAATCAAGAAAGGAAGGGAAGAAACTGGCATGAATGAATCAGGACCTGCTGGTTAAACTAAGGGGCAGGAACTTACAAGACAGGACAGGTAACCTGAGAAGAGTATAGGAATGCTGTGTAGGGATGGGGTCAGCAAGACCAAGGCACAGCTGGAGCTGAGGTTGACAAGGGACAAGAGAACAAGAAAGGCTTCTACAAGTATGTCAAGCCAGAAAAGGCAGGTCAAAAAAGTGCACCCTTCTGATGAACGTGGCTGGCAAATTGGTAAAAATAAAGGATGAGAAAGCTGAGGTACTGGCAATATCTCTTCCCACACCTCTTGAGTGAGTAAACCTCAAGGTGAGGATGAGGGAAGCAAAATCTCTCCCACGGTAAGTAAAGATCAGGTTCATGACCACCTGGGGAACCCAAATGTACATAAGTTTTTATGGCCTGAGGAGATGGATTGCAGAGTCCTCATGGAAATGTTTGATGTAGCTTCCAAGCCACTCTCTGATATTTGTGAAATCATGGCAGTCAAGTGAAGTCCCCAGGTGACTGGAAAAAGGGAAACAATTTCACCCATCTTTAAAAAGATTGAAAAGAATGCTCTGGGAACTACTGAATGCCCTGGGAACTACTGACCTCCCTACCCTCTCTTCCTGGGAAGATCATGGAACACATCCTCCTAGAAGCTCTACTAAGGAGGACAAGGAGGTGATTTGAGACAGCCAGGATGGCTTAACCAAGGGAAAGTCCTGCCTGACCAACCCAGTGGCTTTCTATGATGGACTGACCAAATAAGTGGACAAGGGAAAGGTTACAAACATCATTTACCTGGACTTCTGTAAAGCCTTGGAAACAGTCTCCCCCAACATCCTTTTCTCTAAACGAGAGATAGGGATTTCATTAATGGGATTTCATTAATCCTATCACTGGGAATATGTTGGCACAAGTGGCCTAATAGAATAAGTTTGGGCACAACAAGCAGAGGTAGAAAACACAAGATTTTCATGAAACTCCATGCTTACCAATTTCCTTAGAATAAATTCTATTTTTCAAGTCATTCAGTGAACAAAAGTACATACTGAGTAATTTTGAAGATATATTGGATCCATGCTCAATACAGATGCAATTCACAGTCAACATTTGTATTTATAACCTGAACTGTGGGTATAGTGACTACAAAGTACAATAAATTCCTTTACAGAAATGTTAAAATTTTAATATCCTTAAAGATGCTGGTTTTATTTGACTGTAAATAAATGTTCTAAGTATCTGTTGTTTCCTACTAACACAGACATGGAGATCTGTCTCATTTTTACATAGGCATGAAAGTGACTATGTTCTTTCAGAACACAGAACGAATCCTTTATAATACAGGATAAGTTGTCTTATACTCTGCTGAAACAAGAACTCTGAAATGGAGGCAAATATTATTTTTCTTATAATTTTAATTTTCTCCATGAAGGGCTTTAAAGAAATGAAAAATTAATTTATACAGTGTGATAAGGCAATTCAAGTGTAAGATTCCAGTCAGGCCTTGCAGACCAGATGGCTTTTAATTTTCTGGCAATGATGTTGATTGGAAGCCAGGACGTAAACTTCTTATTTTAATCAACTTTAGGCAACTGAGGGTGTTTTCTAATCACAGAAGCAGCTGCACACTGGAAGCATATCAGTATTACCTTGTACAGTACATATTAGCCAGGACAAGTACAACTATAAGCAATAATCTTAAGTAAAGTTTTAGACCACTGGTCACTACTTTAAAAAGTCCAAAAATGAAAATTCTGGGTTTAATGAATGTGTTATTCTCCATTCTCCATTTCTGCAACAAAATTTCTAAAAAAAAACCAAAAAAATCTTGACATTGGTTCAGCATAACACAAAAAGAGCAACGAAAATCTCAGGTCCCTCCTATAAAGCAAGTAGGTAAGAATTTAATAAGGTTCTCTTTGTGGTATACTTTTAACAAGGTATATATATAGAATGTTATTTGTGTCAGCAAGTTAAATATTTGTTTATTCTTTTCAAATTAAAAAAAAAAGTAGAGGATTTTTCTTGAAGTAAAAAATAATTTATAGTATCAAATTAGGAACTATTTATAGCATAAGAAAAACTAGGAGTGTGTTTCAAAAGCTAGAAATAGGTTTTTACATTTACCCAAACAGGCATAATTCCAGAGGATATTAATTGAAAGAAATTAATTATTTTAACAACTTTACTTACCTCTTATTTTTATCCTAGGAAGCCTGGAAAACCAGAAAGATTCCAGATTGCCCAGCTGGATTATCTTCTTTGGTAAATTTTGCACATTACTATGATAATTAATGTATTATGGGACAAATATTAGTCATGATTGCAAAAATGATCACTATTATTGGAAGATGTACTTAGCTAATCCTGATATCTTGTCACAGGCCAAAGATTTTTTTTCCCCGCTTGGTCCATTATTTTATATTTTAATAGTATAAAGAACTCCCTATTTCTAACAGCTCTAAAGTAAACACTGAATATCACAACATACAGAAGATAGTGGTTTTGTAAGCATTAGCAAATATATCCCATATTTGCTTCACACAGAGCATTTTTAATGCACATTATCTAATGAAAAACCTGATGTATTCATGAGGTATTGATGTTTCTTGGAATAGACTTTAAACAACAGGCTGCAAGAACAGAATGAAGGGAAGTGACTATTTCTCTCCTTTCCTTTCCTCTTTATATCCATGGACCTGTATATGAAATATGCTGGATTCAGCTTTAAGCCTACTCAGTGCAAGAGAAATAAGGACAAAATGGAAAGAGTCCAGCAGAAGAAGGGCCACTGGTGTGGTCAGGAGCTGGAGCAAATAGCATTCAAAGGGGAGGCTGAGATAGATGGGCTGGTTTTGTCTGGAGAAGAGAAGACTCAGGCATGGGGGAAACTCACTTCAGACTCCCACTGTCTTGGGAGAGATTGAGAGAAGAGTAAAGTGTTTCTTCCCAGGAGCGCCCAGCAAAAGGTCAGAAAGCATCAATAGTAAACTGCACCAAGGAATAACTTGCTGGGGGAAAGGGAGAAACTTCCTAGGAGGATGTCCACCACTTGCTAGAGCTATGCATGGGGGTTAGGGGATTTTTTAAGTTTTGAATTTCAAAACTCACTGGGAAATGCAGCAAGGTTAGAAATGCCAATAACTTCTGATTTCATCTTCAAATAACTCATTATTTTTTATCAATGCACTGCAACAAGTCCTCCTCCAAATCATGATTTTGAAAGACAAACCTAGCTTTGACTTTAAAAGTGTTTCACATTTGATTTCCTAGTCTTAAAGCTCTGCTTGTTTTTTCCCAATAGGCATACAAAAACCTGACATCAATGACCTGAATTATGAGGAAAAATCTCATCAGCTTATGGATATGACCCTGTGGGACACTTTCATTGTTATTTATGTTATACCTGAGATATTTTCTTTTTGAGCTATTTTAAACTGAAAAGTTTCAGTGAAGTTTTTCTGTAATAACCAATTACCTTTAGAAGAATTACATATTATTATTCTAGAAAAGAACAATTATGATTAACTACTGAACTGGTAGTTACCATTTCTTTCATCTCACTAATAGCACAAGAGTCAAGATCATTAAATTAAACATTAGACCTTTTTGCTAAGGTTCTGGTATTATCACAGATATCAGCTACTTATAACTCTTGACCAGACTGATGAAAAACAATGCAAATAGCACACTGTAGCAGCTAATCTGTGTCTATCATGTCTCTTTGAGCCAGCTGCTACTCAGAGGTACTGAAGTGAAGTCTGGTAATCATTCGTGACACTTTCAGTGTTACAGAAAAGAGGTAATATTGTGTCCACATGCTTCACATTAAAAACATTACTACTTCAATAGGTCTCTGTTCCATGGCATATTAACTATCTAATTGCCATTTTCCTTTCTCCTTTTAATATTTTTCTAACACTCTCCTACATTCCTTATTATCAGAAAATCAGATACACGGCAACAGGATATTGAAATTTTGTCCTGATTTTTGTCTAGAATCATTTTATTTGTGACTAAATGTTTCACTTACTGACTCTGTCAGGACTTTTTCTTTAATTGTTTGCGATTCACTTCATATTGCCCTTCTTCACTATCAGATTTTTTTAAAAATAACTTGAATACAGGTATTTGTTAACAAAGCTGCAGTAAGTGTTCATAAGACCACTGCCAACTAGATTATGTAAAATTTCCTTCTTTTTTGTTAACAAATGTCAGGTCTACTGTGGTGCAACATTCATAGTTCTGTATTATGATTAGAATATTATTCTAGCCAAGGAACAACATCAAAGATATAGACTAAAAGTTACAAATTCATGTCTGTCATAATAGAATTATATTTTTGTGTGTTTACACAAATTTTTATAGATTAACAGTGATAGCTTAAAAATTATTATGCTTTGAAGACCTTTTCCTATGTTTTTACTTACCATCTCCAGTGTTGTTCTGGTTTGTAACTCAGATCAATTTTATTTCCTCTTTTAAACATGACATTACAAAATATTTGGACTGCAGATTAATTAATGCATATTCTATAAGAACATACATTAACATGAATTTTTTTTAGTAGGACTACTTTTATTATATAGAATTTGTTCATAGTGGATAACTAAAGAAAAAAGGTATTAATCAATCATCCTTTCAAAATGGTGACATAGTCTGTGCACTGGAAAGAATACCAAACTAATTGAGGTGTGCTTGAGAAAAGAAGTTTTCTAGCAGTTAAGGTAGTGAGGGTAAGAAAGATAAATTTTTTAAAGACTTCATTTTGGCAAGATATTCCTGCCCCTGTGGAAAGCCTAAGTGAATCTGTATCACATAGATGCTTGTGTACACAAGAGCTGAACCACAGAAAAATATTGAAATAACCAACAGATGAATCAGACTGCCAGGATTAAAGCGTCTCAGGTGGATCTGGATTGGCAACAGAATACTGAATAATTTTTAGGCTGGTGAGCCCATGATACTTCAGCCCAGGGTGGAAGAGAGCCACCTCTAGTGGCTGAGAGGTGAACTTAGCCACGGACACTCATGAATGCAAAACACATGCTGCAATTAAGCAAGTCAAGCAGCTCTTGCTTAAAGCCCCTCCTTTATGGAGAATGATGGCTGAAATGTAAATATGGGGATTCCTTACAGCATGCATCCAACAAAGTCAAACAATGCAATGGACTGATAAAAACTAAACTGAGAGCAGTGGGAGGTGGGATCTTCAAATGCTGGGATACTCATTGAGTAAAAGCTGCTGGGCTAGTCAACTCTCGGGGACTGGTCAGAGAGCTGGCCCTGCCCAGTCAAAACTTTTATCTACAATAGTAAGGGACAAAGTTCCCACAGTGCACTTAGAAAACATTCTGAGAAAACAACTCTGGGTTATTGCTGACTCAGGCAGCGGGAAATCCATTTGTGGAACTGCTTTTACTCAAGAATGCAGACGGACTTCATAGATAGTTTAGAAGAATGAGGAAATCCATTGTGTACCCCAAAGGGATTTGAATTTGGATGAGAATAGCAAACTAATTACATAGTATTATGTTAATAAATAAATAAAATAAATATAATAAAATATTATATATTTTCACTTCTCTTGGAGCTACAAGCATCCTTTTCCACCACTACAGATGTGGGGATCTGAGCTCACCTCACTTTTGTCCACCTTACCAAGACTATTCCTGTAAAAACCACCCAGATTAATGAAAGATGAACTTTGGTGAAACTGGACTAGCCACAGTGGTGATGGAACTAGAACCAGCTTCTTCATGCAATATTCTAGCACTGTACACAAATTTTCCTGAAAGACTGCTAAAGCAGTTGGAATGCAAAGTCACTCAATGGAAGAAACTCAAAGGACATTTTATAGGGCTGACCCATAGAAATATAGTGTGCATTTTCTTTGTAGTAGCTGATACTACTACTACTGTGTTTTGGGATTAATATGAGAATAGTGTTGATAATACACTGATCTTTTATTTGTCGCTAATTAACACCTAAATACCATAAATCAAGGGTATTTCAGTGACCTGTGCCCTGCCTGTGAGCAGATACACAAGAAGCTGGGTGGCAGTGTGGCTGAGGAAGCTAACCTGAACTGAACAAAGAGATACTCCATACCACAGGACATCACGCCTAGAATATTACCTGGGGCAGTTGGCCAGGAGGAGCCAATCACTGCTGGTGGATGGGCTGGGCATCAGTCAGCATGTGGTGAGACCTTGTGTTGTCTACCACTTGTTTATCTGGGGTTTTATTCTTCCCTCTTTGCTATCTCCCTTTTCACTACTGCCAGTAGAATATATTAGATTATTTCAATTATTAACCTGTTCTTTTGTCAACCCACAAATCTTGTATTTTTTTGATTCTCCTCCCCATGGTACTGGAGTATGGTGAGAAGAGAGCTTACAGTTGTGTGGCACTTAGTTGTCAGCTAGAGTTAAAACTAGTTGTCATAAGCAGTTAAAACATGAGGTCAGTCATAAACAGTCAATCTTGTACAAGCCTGTCCAGGAATAAAAAAATTATCCAGTGAGATATTTAAAATAAGCTTGTAAAAACAACCAGTTGCCTAACTGAAGAATAGAAAACAAATAGTTTAAAAATTATATTTTTCATATGTTTTTGAAATGTTTGGGATTATGTTGCAATATTCAAAAAGACAGTGAAAAACATTCAAAACTTCTTAAGGCTTTTCAAAGATTTTTTTCTTTCTTTCCCCTCTTAAATTCTCATATAAAGGAAATAACAGAAGAATTAGCAGTCCACTAAAGCACTCAATATCAGTGAAGTAAGTAGTGATATATTCACTCTCTATGGATGCTGCAAAAGATGGCAAAAGGACCAATAAAAAAGGAGCATTTCTGAGACCTTCTGGTGGTTTGTTTTTCTTTGCTGAACTGAGAGAAACCTCCAGCATCACTTCAAGCTACACCAGAAGAAATTATATAAATCAACTATATTAGTCTACTGTTTTATTGACATCATACATATACAAGAAAGACAGATTTGGCAGTAAGTACAGAAATGCAATCTCCCCTCCATTGCTATTAGCACCACTTCAAGAAAACAAATAATTTTGTTCTGATAAAAAAGTCATCATACTTAAATGCAAACAGCAACCAGAAACACCTAATCAGACTCTTGATAGCAGCAGGATTCCTCTAAAAGTACTGCACAGGTTATTTCAACTTCATCTACACAATATTAATGGCATTGTCCTACTTTTATTCCTTTACTAATAACAAATATAACATTTTTTCATTTATGTATTTCTATGGTAACTAATCCAGGGAAAGACACAATAGGCACACTTGCAATATTCAGTATGCATATTCTGACGTCTAGTGTCCTATATAATGTGTGCATCCTTCAGTGAGGCATCTAAATGTTTTTAATAAGGCTTCTTTCATACACACACCTATGAAAAAGAGAAATGAAATAAACATAAAAATTACTTTTACAAATATGTTAGCTTCTACAAGTAAAATTCCATTATCACAGCGTATGTAATGTCCTTAATTTATGATTTACGTTTTATGGACACCTGTTGTTCAAGAACATGGTGGTACCATTCAGCATTTAATAGTTCTGCTCTTCCTATTTTTATTTTTTTTTTTCATTATACTTGACCCAATTAAAGATGCTCTCAAATTGCAAGGAAACAAAGAAAATACAAAACAAAAAACCACTCAAGTTTCCCATTATTACTTTTTGTTCTAGAGAAAAAAGTAGCATATTTCCATGGCTGGAGGAATTTGTATAAAACCTGTTATTGTTTATATAGATTCAGGGTCACTATGTTCAAGGAAGGAAAATTGAAGTGGATAGCGTAATATATTCCAACTAGAACCTGAATTCATCAGATGGCAACCATACTTCCAAAAAATTATTGTCTTCCAGTTTGTTTGTAAAGTAGAAGCCACATCATATTCTCATCATAGTTATGAGTTCTGCTACACAAAAGTTGTACAGTAGACACTTAATCCACAGCAGTGAGTTCAGCTCAGTTTAGACATGTTCATTTGAAGGCAACACTGAAGTTCCACCTTGACTGGATTCATGCTAGTAAACTGGAGCTGAAAGTCTCTATCCAATAATCTTCCAAGAATATCAAGTGTTATTAGACTTGTCTTAACAATTTCTAGTCACATAGACTGTGCTAGTAAAAGAAATAAATTGCCATCTGTGAAAACTATCTTTTCTAGTGGTGATAAGAAAGAGAAACTTTATTCCCTCATCTCCTCACTCTGTTCCAGGTATTAAGGGCTATATTGAACCGGCTTTCAGCACTTGACAAAAAGCTTAAGTTCTTCAGGCTTCATCAAGCATGAAAACAGCATTCCAGCACAAGCCTCCCCATTTTGTGCTCTCATGGAATAACATAACATAATAATGAAATCTCTACAAAATGCTACTTACAAATAGTTTGGGAGCTGAAAATTGTTAAAATGCAACTTCATTTAAAGAAAATTGCTTCTATAATTTAAATTTGTAAGATTGAAAATTTGCTGTACTCCTAATGGTATACATGGACAATAATTTCTTATCTTATCCTTGAGTTCAGTATACATAAATAATACATACACCTCACAGTCCCTTAAATGTTGTAATTATCTTGCTGTCATTCCTATCAAAATCTCCTCAGGCAAGGATTGACATTTTTCAAGGTAGATTCAGCCCTATATATAAAGTTATGCAACAGCTGAGTAACCAGGTTGCGTCATTGATGGGACCTCCAGGAAGAATTTGGCTGCATTGGGAAAACTTATCCTGGGATATTTTTGGGCCCACAGACTGTCTGTCTGCCTTTCCCTTCTTACTTTTTGCTGTCAGGATCAGTGGATCCACTTGTAGCTTTCTTCCTAACACATTAATAGGTTGAAACATTTTTTTAAAAAAATGCTGTATGAGTCACTCTCTTCTAATATAGGGTTGGTTTTCTTCCTCTTTGTCTTCAAGAACACAGTGGTAACCTTCCTAGAGCAAAACTGTGCTTTCATTATAAGCACTTCTATCTAAAGTCCATTCAGCCCTGTTTCCCTGGTACTATCTTGGTACATACTAAGACCCAGATGCATTATCCCCCTGCTCAGTGCTGAGGCAGTGTGACCTAAAAGGGCAGCTGAGATACTTTAGGAATTTACCATGCTGTACTCGCCTCCTCTTTGTGCCCAGTGACACTTCATTTTTCAAGTGCTGTCCCAAGCAGTACCTACCTACCACTTACAGGGTGAGGCAGGGTAGGAATTATCCCAAGTCTTAAGAGAAAAGAAAGATAAGTACAGCCTCCTATATGAAATTCTGCTTGGTAACTTTAGGCCATCTGAAGAGTACTAAGGGGTGAGATACACACACACCCCATAGTCTCCTACCCACTGCACTGTTTTCATAAACAAATAGTTAAAGTCACAGTTGTGATCCTTATGAAGAAAGGAAATTGGAGAGCACCCCTACAGGTTATCTATTGTGATATCCTTATCCGATCACAGCTGGCCTCAAAGCTAGGTTTGGTTGTTCAGGTGGAATTGGGGCACACTCTCTTTTTTGATATCCTCCACTCTATGCACAGCTCTTGCAAGTGGTGGACCACCCCGACAGGAAGAATTTCTTTCTTTTGCCCAACAAGTTATTCTTTGGTGCAATTTATTACTTCTGATTTTTAATGTTTCACTTGGCACCCCTGGGGAGAAACAGTCTGCCTCCCCTCTAAAATAACCCTGTAGACTGTGGTGGTCTCATGTGTGTTTGCCCCATGCCTGAGCCTTTTCTCTATGCCAAGCCAGCCCATCTACCTCAGCCTTCATTTGAATGTCATTTGCTCCAGCTCCTGGCCTTTGAATGTCATTTGCTTGAGTAGCCTTTAATCTGCTGGACTCTGTTTTGTATTTATTCTTCTTGCACTGGGTAGGTTTAAAGCTGGATCCATAATAAATTCAGAAATTATATTCATGAACATAATTTCCTATTCTTACTATACATATTCTAATGTCATAACAAAACACATTATCACAATATTAAAACAGCTTTTTTAGAGTGACAGCAAATTAGCAAATTAGCAGCAGCTGCTAACACTGAAGCACTCTGATCTCAGTAATAGATACAAGAAACCAAACTGTAGTGACCCTGACTTATTTTATTGTGTTAAACCTAAACTCAAAGTATTATGTTATCCTGGGCAGCAACTTTGAATTGCAATGGGCAAACAATGGTGTGGTAAGTTTAGCACTGTTCATTTCTTTCTACCTGTGCTTAAAGAAGCCAGTGCCTATGCCCTATATAAATGGTCATAGATAGGACAAAAATACGAAAAAAAGGTTTAGTTATCAGTTAGATATTAAATAAAAAGCAAAAGACCAGCATGTAAATAAAGAGTTATAAAAGTATCTTTGAAAAACAAATCCCAGGAGAAATTATATGCAAGTCAAATTAAAACTAATGTTTTAAGAAATAAAACCTTACACATTCATAAAAAATTAATTTTAAACTGCAGTTCATAAAATGCAAAATTTCACTGCAGTATCTGTTTGTAAAGGGAGTTTACTGCTTTTATTTGGCTTTACATTTCTTGATGTATCATCTAAACAATGTCAGGATAAATGTGGCTGTGGTCAAGTTGACAAGGTGGTGGTTGGTCAAAGGTTGGACTTGATGATATTAGAGGTCTTTTCCAACCTAAATGATTCAGTTGATTCTGTGAAAGGGGTCCTCAAACTCTGGAACCTGATCATAAAAATCATAATTCCTGTACACATTGTGTATGTTTTCCTCTTCCTACTTGTTACTCTTATTTATTGTGTTATTCTAAATTGCAAACTCTCTAAAACAGTGGTTGCCTGCTTACAGTTGTTCTACATGTAAGAAGTACATATGTCAGATCAAGAACAGAATATGTAAATAGTGGTTAATTGTATTATGAATGTTTTTGCATATTAAGCCCACATTGGTTTGTTTGTTTTTAAAGATTTCTAGTCTAACAATACAATCAAATACTAATAGTGGCATGGAAGAAAGTCGCTAGGTGTTGAAATTACCGAATCTGGCTCAACCACCGTGTCAATGTGTATGGAAAATCACTAAGGACTGTCACTAAGCAGAATGCTGATTATGGGCTGAGCTGAAATCAGTAGCGATAAAGGATAAGCACCAGATTCTGACCTCAGAACAAAAAGAACTCTAAAGCTGTAGAAAATCACATTGACATAAAATTGGGAGTACTGAATCTGCTTCACTGAGTTTAGGCAAGGATTTGATAAAGGAACAAAATAAACTTAACATCCACAATCAAACATGTATGTATCAAGAATGGTCCAGTGTAGCATAAATGCTACACCTTTCTACTGTTAAGTTTAAGGTGAAAAACTCGAGA
Organism: Hylia prasina; assembly: GCA_013397195.1. Lineage (NCBI taxonomy): Eukaryota > Metazoa > Chordata > Aves > Passeriformes > Sylviidae > Hylia > Hylia prasina. Next base: position 55,486 of record VYXD01013606.1, read on the forward strand.
TTGATACCACACAACTTTTTCAAAGACCATTAGGATGTACAACATACAGGAAAATACGAACCTGAGTCGAAAATTGTGCTGAATTAGGATACAGTGCCCGAAGAATCAGATGGTAAACCATGTGTAAGACTGCTGCACTTTGATTTATTGCACATTTTTCCTTTTTTTAGCCTTTATCCAAAAACTGAATACATCTACTGAAATAGATGCTGCAGCCAGAACAATAGTACTGCTGTGCAAAGCAGTGCAGTGATCCAATGAATATCAGATGCTCCTGTCAAGCAGGAAATGTGCAGTTAGATGAGCAACTGCCACACTGTCCTTTTTGTTCCTCCTAGCAAAATGAGAAGGAAGAGCTTCATGATTGCCATAACATATTTTAGCATATGGCTGTTAATGACAATTTGAGGGGGAAAATTGGAAAAAAAACCAAAGAGTATGTCTCACATTTATGATAAATAAACTAGTAAAAGGAAGAAAAATAATTACAATATAATGGCATCAATTGCATTTTTATGTCTGTTTATAGGAAACAGAGTTTTCTTTGTTGGCTTTGTTCACCCATAAACTCTTCTCCTCCTCAGAGATAGCCTCAAGGAATCCCAGTTTGAGCATGGAGAACCAGTTGGCTCACCTCTCCTTTGCCTGTCACTTTGTAGCCACTTATCACAGCACTCCAACCATTGAACTCTTCACACTTAATTCCTGTGGTAGTAATCAGCTCATAGTTTTCCACCTGAGCAGAACCTTTCAGCTCCCCCTGTTTGTTTCCCTTGCTGCATATCCTGGTATAGACACATTTGTCTGGAGTATTGGTCCCATGCTCTTTCTAGAGAAACTTGCCCTAATTCCCTCAAGGGAGTTCACACCAGCTTCCCTGTTGCTTACTAATGCCTCAACAGCCTTTTGCACTTATTGAGTTCTTAGAACAATGGGGTTTTTTCCATATTCATTTAATTAATTAGTTTAATTCTCTGTCCAGACAGTTTATTGCCCAGGACATTCTTGCTCACACTTTGATACTTAAGCTCTACCAGCTGTAAACAGGTCCAATTTCTCAAAGGTGTGCAAAGATCACAGAGGCTAAGACTTTGAGCTTGACACCAGCCATTCACCTGTTTAACCCATCTCCTTTTTCTCAAATCCCCTTCTCTGGCTGGGAGGGTAGAGGAGTACAGCAGAAAAGGGACTGTTATACTTTTAATATTTCTGGATAACTTCATTCCAGCATTATCCAATCCTGCTTAGAAAAAAAGGCAGGCTCAGCAGGCTTTCTGTTACATCATGGATGCAACCACTTGGCAGGCAGCAAATTTCTAGAGATACTGTAGGGGTGACAAATGGCCACTTCTTGCTGTGTACCTCTCAGCAAGGAGTCTTCAGTTGCCAACACCCTATGTATGCTTTTGGTTCTCTGGGTGGGTGGGTGGCCTTCCCTGTCTTGGCCAGTACTCACTCTCTCTTCATTCTCAAGACCCAGAGAAAAAAATTCCCACTCAGTTAATCAGGAATTACATTAACCCTTACTTTTGCTAAAATCTAGTATTCTTTAGCACACCAGGGGTAAATCTCATCTCCAAAACTGAACTGTATATGACTTAGATAAATCATTTACCCATTTGAAACCAATAACTAAAAAATGAAGCCAGTAAGGTAATTAATAATCTCCCAATTCTTTCCACTGAGAAACAAATCTAAGATAGAGAGCTCAAATACATTGCCATACAGAACATGCCATTTAATATCCTCCCACTGGGGCCAATGGAAAGAGTTCCATCTCCTTTCAACCTAGTCACAATTTTAACCCAATACTCAAAACAAATAATTATCTTAGTAAGACAAAAGTTAACAAAACTCACTTAATATTTTGAAGACAGAAGGCCAAAGAGAAGAGAAACAAATTCCTAGCAGTTGGAAATTCCTTATCCCCTGCATTTTCTTCAGGAAGAACAGTATACATGAGAGGTTTGACTATCAAGTCCTTTCAAAACCTTGCTGCAAAAGTTTTCATGAGGGATATGTTCCTAAAGGGCAAATGTAGGAAGGAGGGAAATGGCATACAGAGTTAGCATCTATGAATATTTCAAGAATTGTTTTAAAAACTGTTTTAGTTTATAGCCATGCACTGCAGTATTTATGATATAGGTAGGTATTGGATCTTCCAATATTAGGAATAGGATGTGGCATGAGACATATCACAATCTCAAGAGGATTTCCCAAACAAAAAGGTAGGACAAAAAATCCATGCATGTTAATGATTTCATCTTGTGAAGTAATTCTGCTTGGTTTTATCTACATTGATTTAAAGGAATAATTTAAAAATTTGCAGGAATTTCATTATAATATTCCTTGCTGTGGGGATTTACAGTGCAATAGATTTCAGACACAGACTTTGGACTGCTGAAAGCAGTTTAGCAAGGAATTTAACTTGCTATTTTATTTCATAATATTCAAGATAGATAGTTCTACTTCATGAGGAAGAAATCCATTTCTAGTGAGCATGTCTTTTAAATAGTCTATAATTTGATCTTGTTACTTAGACTCCTTACCGCTTTTTTATTCAAAAGAAAGAGTTTTATATCCTTAGCACCCTGTAGAAAAAGCATACTGTTTTAACAATTCTAAACTTAATTTGACAAAACAATTCTCTACATATGCATTCTGTATACTAACTTTATTTTAAGAATTAACATTTAATGGTAAACAAAGATGTCATACCAGCAGGAGTGTGCCTGTGATAGGAACCTGGCAGTCTGTACAGCAAAATCTGGAGCTATATTTATAATAAGGAAATAAAAATCACAAGTTTATTTTTAAAGAATACTTAAATAAACTTCTGCTAACACAGACTGTGCTGTTCTTATTTACAAGCAGCTCTTTCTGAATTACTCTAATCAAATTCTATGCCTCAGAAAATCTATCTTGGTGAAAAGTTCCTAGTGCTGTCATGATTAACTATAAAAATAATAAAAAATAAAACGTATAAATCAGGAGCCAGGGGTTACATTAGGCAACGGGTTACAGAGGTGTTCAGAGCAAGACTGAATAGAAGGCACTTGAAGACACATACTGAAATACCTTCTCTGCAGAATGTAAAGAATTATCTATTGAAATTGCTAGGGGAAAGTGTCTGAGAGAGTTTTAAATTTGAACTGAAGTTCTTATTTTAAAAACAAACAGAAATTGAATGAAAGAAATGTTTTTGCCAGGCACTTTTGTCATGCAAATTGTACAGGCTACATTCTTGATGTAGTACTATTTCTGAGAAAAGAATTTATTTCTTTGACTTACTGTACAATCACACAGAATTTCAAAGGTCTATCAGTTGTGAGCACAGAGAGCCCTTCTGTATTACTGAACTCTGTAAACTGGGGACTTAATTTTTAAATATTCATCTACATTTACTCCTTGATTTGTCAGACTGCAAGAAATAAAAGCAAACATGAATTAATATAGAGTGGTTCCTTCATACCCAGTCAAAATCAGTGAAAGCCAATGAACTGGATCATCTCTGACAGTATCTTTTGTATATAAAGTAAATATAAAAATTGTAGGGAGAACTCATCAAATGAAGATGGCAGGGGTAACGTTCAAAGTAGACAAAGGAACAGAAGTCTCCATACAGTTGGCTGAAACCTGGAACCATGCTGACACTATTGCAGATGGTAAATTTTTATGTGTGTTCAAGGAGAGACTCAGAATACCCACTCACAGAAGGATAATGCAGTGAAGCTTCCTAATGAAAGTTTAGGAGATATGATATTGGCTAAATGACCCTATGTTCTCTCCTGACACAACTATTCTTACATCAATGTGGTTTAAACCAAGTTTTTGGTAACATGACCACAGTTGATGGTAATCTGTAGGTTTCAATTTTTCAGATCATTTTTTTTCTTTATTAACTCTATGCAACAATAACCCATCTTCCTCCCAGAACTTATTTACACAATTGGGTATCAAACAAAATTCTTCACAGTTTCAAAAATCATTATTCTAAAATCTACCCTCTGACAAACTCACCTATGCTGGCCAAAGACCCAAAACATCATCTCTTGCAGGCAAGTGAAGATTTGTCAAAAAACCATCAAGGCTCAGGAGGCATTACACATAATGGTTCTGATGGGCAGGAAGCCCAGTCAAGAGTACTAGACCTCACGCTGATATGAAAGCACAGCTCAGTGCTCTTGAACACTGGGGATTAATGCTACTTGCTACTTTCAAAATGCTCCTAAAATCCCCCCAAATTGCCTCTTCAGTGCACTTACTGACTATCTTCAGCACTAAACACATTTGGTAATAAACTTCTCCTCAGTATATTTTGTTGATCATTAAAAATTGTTCCAAATGTCCTGTCTTTTAAATTGTCAACTGACTCCAGACTGCAAATTCATCAGTGTGGAAGGGAGAGGGAAAATGATAAACCCCTCATTAAAAAAAAAAAATTAAAAATTGAAGACCATAATTATCTATCTCACAGAAATTTTGCTCTTTGTGTGGTTTCCTAAAAAGACCTTGAAGTTAAAAGCTTTAACTTGAAATATTTTATCAAAAGTCAACACCAAAACATGAATGTACCATCAGGAGGAGCATTTGCAGCTGGAGAGAAACCACTGTATTGTGCAGACAGATTTTCTGGGGGTGGTTGGTTGTTTGGTTGGTTGGCTGGTTGGTTTTGGGAGGTTTTTTGTTTGTTTATGGGTTTTTTTGGTTGGATGATTGGTTGGAGGATTGGCTTGAGGTTTTTTGGGGAAGTGGAGGTGAGATGGGGCTTTTATACTCATTTTTATCCTGAGTGACAGAAAAATGTTGAATAACTCAGCAGGCAGAAACATGAAAAATCTGGAAGAGAAAACACATTAGAAAATAAATGCCTTTTCCTTAAGGGAAAGATTTTGTTACATTGTCCTGTTTTCACTTGAAAGGTATGCCAAATATACCTCTTTTGAAACAGAGATATATCTTCTAATTCTACCAAAGATATTTGAACTGCCCTTGAATGCTTCACACAATGCAGTCAAAGGCTCCATAAAATCTTTCATTGTATCAGTCGACATGGATTGCATCACTTCAGAACAGACATTATTGAAAGGAGTTGTTATATAACACCAAACACAAATCCCAGCAAAGGAAGTAATCATGTATTAGGAGTTACCTCCAGTATTCTGAAAGTAAATCATCAAATTTCCTGAAAAGCAAGAGTGAATAACCTAAAAGCCAGAGCATGTACATTTTTGTTTATCCCTCTCATAAATTCTTATTTTAAATTTATTAGATTAACAATATTATTTTTTTCATAATGAAGACACAGGATCACATTGTTTTCCTAGTTTCAAGATACTTCCTCACCTAAGATTTGACTGCAGAATAGCTACACAGCTACACATATTTGGCTGCTACATATTTGTCCACATCTACAAGCTGAACGTGCAGATTTGCTGGAAAACCAAGTGTTCAAGTAGGAAAAAAAAAAAAAAAAGTCTGATGCTCTGTTATTATCACTTATTTTCCTCTTCCTCCTGTCTTTATATCACTTATTTTCCTCCTCTTTCCTCCACTCCCAATAGCTTCTCTATCACTTGAAAATAAAGGCCCAAGTGGAAAGAATCTAAGTCTAAGGAAGTGGATAGGAAAGACAGGCTGACACAGATGTCAGGATCAAGTTGTTAATATTCATTGTCTGAATGACTAAATGTAAGTTCAGTCTAGAAGTGAGGTTCTTCACCTATTCAGCAGAGAAAGGAGCACACTCCCACTTTAGATATTGTGGATTGCCCTGGAGGTTTCCTAATCAGAGGAAAACACAGCTCCCAGTCCGGGACCTGAGCAGAGTACATCTGGTATGACTGACAATCACCCTCTTCATATCCCAAAAGTGACAGTATTCCAAGAAACTCTTTTTTGATACCTGAAAGTTCACTTTGTCTGGAAGCCACAAGAAAAAATCTGTCATTAGAAAATTTACTTCCCCAGAAATTGTAGCTAACTCGTCAGGCTGGCAAATGAAACTTTATTAAGACTATCAGCTGCATATTCCATAAACCTGGAAGGCCTAATTGTCCATCCACTAACCACAACCTATAAAATGTTCCTTATTTTATCTTGCTGTTAAAAATTCTATTAATTTTATTCTGTCACCAGATTAAGCCTTCTACTACCACTACAGCCACATAATTCCTCTCACAAAATGATAATATTATTTGTTCCAACTCACCTAGTTAGAAGTCTGCTTTGAAATCTCATTTTCCTGATATCCTATACCTGAATATCTAAATTGCTTCAGAGCCATTCAATTCTTTTTATTTTTGGTACTGATATTCCCTTCAGTTTAAGCAAGATCTTATTTCTTCCTGGCTCCCAGACTTTATTTTTCCATTTCTATGTCTTCACTTAGAGTATTCAGCAGCATGACATCGCATTACTAGTCCACATCATATTTCTCCCAATATGAACCAACCTTTAACTAACTCAAGTAATGAGAAATGTATAATATATTCCAGTTGGATGGTTTTCCATTATAAAATACAACAGTATTCGTTTCAGTGGTAGAAAGAGCTTGACTTATGTATTCTAGAATCCTATTTTATTTTTCACAGCAGCCTCATGTTGCTAACACCTAGGCATTCTGTACTCTGCTAAGAATCTGAGGTCTGTCTTCTCTTCTGTAGTTTGAAGTTAGTAAGCCTTCAACTTAAGGCAGAAATATTTGTAATTATATCCATGTGCACGACTTTTCCTTCAAGTTATTACATTTCTTTATATTTCAGCTAGACCAAGCCAGTACATAGTCACAGACTTCCATTTATATCTGATATCTCATGACTTGAAATAAATCAAGTTGGCCAAGCCACAAGGGAAATCTTTGTGTAACCTCCCAAAAAAATTGTAGATACCACTTCAATAAAACCTGCCTATCCTTTAGATAATTCTTTGTCCAACCTTCAGTTCTTAAACTGATCATTGTCTTCCCTATATTAACTAATCAACACACTTGGGAAGTCATATCAAATGTTCCAATAAAGTCTGACTAAATTAAAGTTGTCACATTTTCTTATCTAGAAAATGAAAGAAAATAATTATCTTAAAACATCCTATTACAAAACATGCATTTTAAAATTATTCTGGTTTAAAATCATACATTTTTAATTTTACTTTAAAGCATGGTCAGTGAACTTTTGGACACCATAAATGACACCCCACCCTAAATGACAGTAAGCAAGTAATGACCTTTTTAAAGCCATAATTCATAAGGGGGATATATTTCAGGCACAGCTAGCAAAAATATATTAAAAAAAAAACAACCAAAAATTCATTTATTTTGGGCAGAACTATTTCTCAGACATGACAAAAAGGAAGATGATAAGAAATTAGAGGTATTATTCTGCATTTTTATACACTTCGAACTATCTTAAATTATTCTGTAGGGACTTTATTCTAAAAGAATATTTTCATTCAAAATTTGAAATATTTTTATGGGAGTTTTTTCTACTGAACAATATTCTTCATGATTTAACATTTTCTGATTCAGTTGAAATAAAATTTTCTTGCAAGAAAATCATTAATAAGAGCACAACTGTCTGATTCAGACATTTTATAACCTCTAACAAAATTTTAGATCCAAATTACTTTAATATGTTTATATACTCCTTTTCACTGCTTTTCAGATGTGTTCCAGTACATCACAACACTCTTTGCATGCTGCTGCTACATATTTCCCTATCTGAAAGTTAATTTTCAAGTTAAGCATGTTTCTGTGTTAACTTGAAAATTCCTAGGCTTTTCTCAATGCTAGAAATTCATAGTTATAGCTCCTTAGGAATTTTACGTCAAGTTAGTAATGAATACATTCCACACAAATTCCATTTAGACATTTCTTTGTAGGAAGTTTTATGTTATCTGTATAATTTGATAACGGTACATCTCTAGAACAGTAAATTTCTTCTCTGATATGGATAAATTGTGTTTCAAATACAATTAGCTTTCATGTTACAGGATAAATTTACCAACAACATGTATAATATCACACACATTTACTTTCCATTTTTATCACATGCAGGTGTTCTAAATGCTTTGTAAGCTCTTGATTTTGTTTTAGAGAAGGCAGTCCAAGAGAATCAATTATATTACTACACAAATTTTAAGCAGTCAAGTTTTAAACAGTGTCTTAGATTTCAGGTAGATAAAAAGGCCACAGCTCTCTGACAGCGGTGAGGGAGATAATTAGTTAAATTCCACTAGCCAGTCTGAGCCTTATACTGAGTTAGATATTAATACACAATTTTAATTGGAGAATGGCCACTTCTTCTTTTGATTGAAAGGTATTTCAGTGGACATTTAAATTCAAAATGTGATCACATTAATAGATTTCCTAGAGAATACTTCTTTAGACCTATGTAGAGTCACATTCATGAGAAGGAAGAGTAAGACTCAAGGGTTAACTACTGCATATCTATAAAATTATTTCATAGTAGTATTTGTTTAACAAAATTATTACAGCCAAATTATATCATCAACTACAATACATGCAGTGCACACAGCAGGCTTAAATCCATGCTGTTTGATGCATGATTTAACATCAGTGAATAAATTGTCAGAATCAAACTACAAATTTAACTGCTCTCTTCAGTAACCTTTTTCAAACTGCATGAGGTTCAAGAGTTACAGACTGTCCATTTCTTACACAAGCAATAGCATCCTCATACATTTTATCCCAGCAGTGAAAGGAGAGAGATTGATAACTCCATCTACTCAGTTGAGCATAGGGTACATAAAAATCTAAATGCTGGTGCAGTTTCTCAGACCACTGTAAGTGTACAACCCTACTGATGAATAGTATTTGCTATCACTTCCAAATTTCACATTAACTTCATAATGAAACAAAGGTAAATATCAATAGCTGTCATCTGCATGACAGTTGATATGCCCTCCTGTGTCAACATAAGGCATTGACTATTTTCAGACTGCATTACCTGTCATGTTTAATAACAGCTGGTCCAGCAGGAAGAGCCGCAACGTGCTGAATTTGGCACTGTCATATCAGCAATTTATCCTAAGGGGTGATTAAGTGCAGGACACAAGGGAGGACTGATCCAAAACCAAATTTCCATATGACATCCACAATAGATTCCTTTCTGCAAACATGAAAAAATTGAAAAATGGAAAACTTGAAAACTTGCTTTGAAGAGGACAGAATTGGGGCCACAGCATTGGCACTATCATCCTACATTCTTCCTCTCTTTAAAAAGTAAAAAATAAAAAATAAAAAATAAAATCAAACATGAGTTATGACATCATAACCACTTTTTTTGTATATTTTTAAATTAATTATCCCTTAGTTTCCAAGCAGTAAAAAGATTGTACTCTAAGCATCTTAACAAAATTTCCATAAAGCATTTCTTTTGAAAAAAAAACCTAACAAAACCAGATTGATTTATTTAAATTGTTTTCCTCTGGAATAACTGGCATAAAAATGGTCTTATGATGCTAAAATGTAAGACCTCATCTAAATTGTGGAATCACTTCAAATCCTAGACATTTCCCTCACTTTCCATTCTTCTTTATGCCATCAATCTCACTGGTCATACACAGACCTTTGAACACAGAAGTGTTACATTTTAAAAATACAAGCTTCAACAACTTCAACAACATGAAAAAAAGGTTGCAACAGTAGGCATATGTGTAGAGGTTTCTGCTATTGAGCAGCAATAAAATCCACACTCCTTGTGTCTACTTCCAAAATTTTCTGCAGCTCTAAAAACACAGATTTACTGCTGGAGCTCTGAGTGTCCTAGAGCATGGGCAATCACAGAGTAATACATTCCTGGCACTACAGTGCTATACAGACATAAAAAGTGGCTGTAAGTCAGTATGTGGGCAGGAAAATTTCCTAAGAATGTTGTTTTCACCTGAGAATCTGGCAATTAACAGCTAATATGCAATTTTTCACAGACAATAAATACACATGCTTACAAATATAATCTGTTTGACACCCATTGTAGCCATTTCACACAATAGCATTACAAATTCATTTTTTGTAGAGATTCACAATTTTCAAAAAAAATTATAAAAAATCCCCATGTACTGTGGGGAGAAGAGGAGGAGGAGGTTGATGGTTTACCATTTGTATAGGGATGAAAGATAAAAATGTACAAAATCTGGACAAATTTTGTAGTGCCATACTGCAGAGCTCAAGGTAGATAAATCACTTATCTCTGTCCAGACAAGCACTCCATATACTGATAAGATTTTCATCTATTCTGAAGCTGGCACTATCTAAACTCAGTCACATAACTAAAAATATAGTTCTTTTACAAAGTATAAGATTCTTCTAGCAGTAGTATGCAAGCTTTAAAAAAATCAACCTCTTAGAAAATCTTATGTATCCATTTATGTAGAGTTACAAATATCGAGGCACACTTCTTTAAAAAAATTACACAGCAAGAAGAATCATTCCACATTTTTACTCCAGGAGATGAATGACAACAAATAGCCATAACTCCAGAAGTTCTGAGCTTATAAAGGAATTTTTTATTATTTATATTTTTCTTTACATATGTTTAGACTGTTTCATATTTATGTTCCAGTAAGAAATCCTGACTTTCAAGCATTTTTCCCCACTCTTTTGCTTATCAAATGCTATACTAAGTCATGTATTTTACCTTTTCTGGCTTCACGGAAGACACAGTTTCCTAGGTTCTGTTCTATACTTTGAAAAACTCTTCAGTGCTTCATGAATAGAGAGAAATGGTTAGAAATACAGTTTCTTGTTTGAGTCTTTCCCTGCTTCTATTTACTAACCCAGCCAGCAAGTTAGTCTTTCCTACACAATCATCCTATTGGGCAGCCCTGTAACCTCTGAGCACCAACCAAAGGACCAGCCAAGCCTTCAAATACATCGGCTACTGCTACTGTGGGGTCCATAATTTCAGTTTATCACCCTCTAAACAAAGCATGCTTACAGTGTTATTCCCAAGTTCCTTGTTGACGTTATTAATTAACTTTACCACCCATAAAACAGATTCTTACACTAGAAATAGATTTTCATTTTAATAATGATGGACATCTGTGATAGATTGCTGTAAGGGAAGAATACCAAGATAGCATTTTGATGAGATTTGTGTAAGCAAGTTTTGTTATGCATAATTCTAACACCCAAACTTTTCACCTTCACACCAACAAAGGTAAACTGAGCAATTCCTTCCCTTGATGATTTCCCCTCTGAAAACACCTCTGTAACATGAGTGTTTATTTCAACGCTCCAGAAGGAGCTACTTGGAGCAGGGGGCCCTGTGTTGTCATGGACAGAAAAAGGCAGAATGCAGTGCTAATGTTTGATGCAGTTGCTGGTATCCTTGACACACAGCCTGAAGTGTACACTACTGTATTGGAAACAAGAGTGTCTTAGCAAATTGTTGTTCACCACAGGATAATTCAAAAGTTGCTATACTGCTATACCAGCATTCTTTTATTTTCCCTGGTTCTTGTTCCAGGAAGTAAGGAGAGAAACAACCACAGAAACTTTTATTTCTCTAGGTTTTTCAGACTGAAAAAGATCCAAAGACTGTGATGCAAATTCTCCATGTAAAGCAACAGTTTTCTTTTTGGTTCATCAGTTGTTCTCAGACTATCTCATGTAAAACCCCACCTGCAGCACTGCATCCTGCTCTGGGGTCCCCAGCAAAGGAAGGTCACCAGCCTGCTGGAGAGTGTCTACAGGAGGAACACCAAAATGATCTAAGGGTGGAACACTTCCATATGAGGAATGCCTGAGAGAATTGGGATTGTTCAGACTGAAGAAAAAGCTTTGGAGCAACCTTATTGCAGCCTTACATTATCTGAGGGGGCCTAGAAGGAAGATGGAGAGGGACTTTTTACAAAGGCATTGACATGACAAGAGGGGATGGTTTTAACCTGAAGGATGGTAGATTTAGGTAGATTTTATAAGAAAGAAATTTTTTATTGTGAGCCTGATGAGGCACTAGAACACAGTGCCCAGAGGAGCTGCGGATGCCCCATCCACAGGTCAAGGCCAGACTGAATGGGGTTTTGAGCCCTGGTCCAGTGGCAGGTGCTCTGGCTCATGCCAGGAGATTGAAACTAGGTGATACATAAGGTCCTTTCCAACCCAAACAATTCTATAAAAATATTGTCAGTGTGTCATTAACAAATCTGTGATCCCTGGCTGAGAAGATAGCTTTACATGTCCCTGCTCTCACACCACCATTTTAAAATTTAACTTCCACCAACATTATCCCTTTCTTATTGCCTCATAGATGAGGCTGGTAGATGAAAATAGAATGTGTGGACAGAATTTATACATGGTTGCCTGTTTTGTATCTTCTTTTAGTAACTGCATGTTTTCCCACCACTCATTCTTTAACTGAGACTGCTCTTGACTGAAAGCCAGCATGCAGGATCTCATTATTGGTAAAGCATAATGGAAAAGCTAAAAAACCAATGCTAAGTGTGAAAGGGACACCATCCTTTTATCCTAAGGTATTACATATCATAAGGTACCTTCCAGAGCCATGGTAAAAGTAATAAATTGATTTTCAACATATTTTAAATTGCACTCTACCAAGCTCTGAGAATTCTTTTGCAAAGCTGCAAGGAATATTGCTAAGCCAATAGATGTTTTTCTTGAGGCAGTAGTTTTTTTCCAGGGGAAAGAATATCATTCAGCTCTGTGAAAGTAGTACTTTTATCTACTTAACCATATGATACTTTACTGCACTTTTTTTTTTTCTATTTTAGTTAGTAATGCAGTGGTGCATGAATTCCATCATATTAATTCTTTCAGTTTATGCACCACAGCTAGTTTGCAATATTTTGATAGACAGAATAATATTCTCTCCCAAACTCCCAAACTGTCCACTACATCTCTATTCATTGATTCAACTCCAGAAAAATATAGTGGAATTAATTTTTTTTAGTTTGCATTTACTATTTAGAGGGATTATTTATGGAGAAACATGGCCAGAAGAGACGTTAAAGTTTAAAACGGAATCACAAAGAGGAACTAGAACAGTAGAAGGAATTGTTATGCATTGAGGAACAGAAAAAGAACATATGATTAACTAAATGAAAAANGTATATATTTAACTCTAATTAGACATTTTTAGTGGGAAAAAAGTCCCTTTTCCTTTCCTGTTTCTATACGCAGACAATTTTTTTCAAATGTAAAATCCTATAGTTGAGGAAAGCAAGTGAAAATTTGAGGCATATCCAGCCACAGCTGAATACCAAGCTTGCAATTGAAACAAGCAAAACAATCAAAAAACAGCTTTCCTAAGGAATTATGCAAGCCACACTCCATTCACTGTGCAGCACACACAACTGATTATATTGCTATGACAATATATAAGATTTAGAGATTCCAATTCCTACCTCTGCTGCTGATAATTCATAAAAGACCATAGTGTTGTGGATTACTTAATTTGAAAAAAAGCCCAGGAATTAAAGAAATAATAAGGTACACTCCCATTAGGAAATCAGAAAAAATATAAGAATTTCCTATCTCCAAAATGAATTTTGTGAAGACTGTAGGCAGCTGTTAAGAATTCGACATTATTAGCTGTTGGAAAGCAATGTTGCAAGACCAGAGTGTTTAACTAAACTTGGTACACAAAGTTATTGAAATAAATTACAAAATTTTAATTGTTTTAATTTCTGTTCATCCACAGAGGAATCTCAAACTGCTGACTAGTAGTTGAGTAGATCACATCTGTTGTCTGTTATTTTAACTACTTTAATTAAATCTTTGTACCGAAGTGCAGATGAAGAGGAAGACACAATCATGAAAATAGCAGATGCTTGTAAAATAACAACAGTTCTGATCAGACTTCTGATGCATTCCTGATTAAGAAAATGTAAATGGTTAACTGGGACTGCTTCACTACACACGGTGCTGTGCAACCAAAGAAACCAGAGGGTAGTTTGGAAAATATGAAGTACTTTCAACAGAGATACCTTTGGCTTCTATAATGAGGCTCAAAAGTTTTTTAAGTGTTCCAATTATTTTTTATCTCCCACTAATATGTTTACCAGTGTAGGTAGTAACATAGTAACTTTTATTTGATCGAGGTAAAATAAAAAAAGAATATAAAGGACAGCTATTTTTATATATTTTTATGAACTCAGATTTTTCACTCTGAAGTGACCCCAAAGGCACAGGATAGAAAAGAGCTATAAGAGTAATCAAATGGATAAGTGACAGGTATCTTTGTTGTCTCTCCTTTATATGAATTTAGTTTTTCTAAGATGCAATTGAAAATGCAAGAAAGAAAAAAAATGCTGGATAACATACTGAGTGAGATGCCAGAACAGCTTGCAAAGCAATGTGGATGAAGGTCTGGTTACAGCCATAAAACCACACTGGTTTTTGTGATCACATATCTCCTCTCACAGGTTTTATATTAGAAAACCACACATTCTGCAAAAAATATTTTTTTTCAGTGCTTTATCTAATCTCATTTTCCAAAGTAGCTTCTTATTTTTCTTTTTTAAAACAACCCCTTCCTGTAACAGAGGAACTGCTGTTTCAAAAGAGGAACAGAGAAACCCTAATTTGCTCCCTCAAGAGAGGATCATTAAATAAGAATATCTGCACTGAGTTAATTTTTTTATTTTGAAAACAGCATAGCAAAACCGTTGAGACTTGATCTTTTACTCTTTGGATTGTGACACTGAGCTGGTTTCTAATGAAGAGAATAATAAGTGAAAATTATTTCTAGAGGAATTTTCAAAGGCATAAAGAAAAAATCTAGCATCTTATCTCTGAAGCAGACAACAAAAACAAGGCCAAAGTAGATACTTGTAGATCTAGAAGAATTTAATCTAAGTTTTTCCTCGCTATTTGTCTGAATTTCCCTTCTCGTTCTAATTCATTTGTTCTTACTGTATTATTCAGAGACTCTTGTTATTAAGCAAAATCTGGTCTTGACATGTGTCATGTAATGCAGACTTTGATCCCCGGTAAAAAAATCAATGATATCCAATGTTCTGCTCCAGAAAGAGATGAAAGTTTGCTATTAATTGCCACTATTAATGAAGAACACACAGAGAAAAGGATATAGATAAGAGTGTCACAGCCTTTCCCCAAATTTCAAATTAGGTAGAAAACTGTAGTTCATTTGCCTAATGGAAGAATTGGACATTATTGTCTTTAAGTGTTTTCAAAAGTTCACTTATGTTTTGAACATAAGTTCACTTATGTTTTCTCAAGGCACGGTAATTTAAAATGTATAAGAAGCATAATATAGATATTAAAAAATATCCCACTTCTCACATAAAATTTGATCATTTTTTCAATCCTTTAACCAAAAATAATACGTATGCTAATTTATTTCTCAAAATAATCTTGCAATCAATTGTAGTTTGTACTTATTTAAGACCAGCCAAATTACCTGTGTTTCTTTGATACCAAATTAAGTGTTTCTTTGATATTGCTGACCTAGCTTTTTAAGGTGAGGTCTAATTTTTTAGCTCTGTTTTTATTACATTTTACAGCAAAATGTCCAGATGAGGTGTTGCAATATCCTAATCTGTAATATCTGGTAAAAGAGCTAATAGAATTTTGCTTAATTTGCACATTGTAACAGACTAATTATTTTGGATATTGCACTATAGACTTCATTGCTTGCTGGATCTTAAATAGGAAAGGAAGATGGGTGGTCTAAGATCCCAACAGAGACCCAGAAAATGCTCCAAAAAAGCAAATAGGACCCATCAAAAAGCTACAAGCATGTGTGATAAAGCACAGGTGAAAGCTAACATCTAGGAACCCAAAGCAAGAGGAAAAGCTTGGAAGTTATACCAAAGAATGCCTTTTGTTCAGGAGGGCCACAAATCACAGTGAAAATCCATCAGATTCAAAGCTTTCCCTTGTTTTATATACTTATAAAGAAAAGGTGAAGTGATAAGTAATTAAGTCTCTAGGCAAGTTATCCTGACTTAAAAAAATAAAAAAATAAAAAAAAAGCAGGAGTGAGGGAGTGAGTGAGGGAGTATGAGAACAGAAGCGCAGCAGCAGAAAAAAAAATCTGAAAAATCAAAATCAAATTATCTTCTGGAACACATGATCTGAGATATGAGTACTAGCCCTAGAGCAAGTTTGAGCCTCCTTTATTTTTCCAGCTTAGGACTGACAGGGCAGAGGCAGTAAATCACAGCCTTTTCAAGGTTTCAAAGTAAAAAGCCATCTTTGTTAGGACTGCCTGAAAGTGTGGGACAATACTTACTGGTTCTATGAAGAGACAAAAGGAAGAGTTGGGAAATTTCAAGTTATCTTTCTTATTTAAATGTGAAAATTGTAAAAAGCAGAAGTTGAATAAGGAAGGACAAACTGCAAAATTTGTTTCCTTTTACCACTCTCTCTACAGAGACACGAAACAAGTTCCTAGGCCTCATTTGGTCTTCTGGGAATGTTGTTTAAGATCTATCCCCAAATATTCAGCCGCAAGTGACAAAAAAATTTAATTAAAAATCTTGGAAACAGGTTCTTCTCCACTTTGAAAGTCAAGATCTTTACATGAATCCAGTCACAGTTCTGAAGAAAGCACTTATTTTGCTGCACAGACTTGGCTAGAGATAATGCTGCTTGTCTCTTTCTGTTGAATGTAATGAAACTGTATTGGATCATAGAATCAAAGGATTCAATGAAAAGCAGAAATTCCCCAGATCTTCAACACATTCTTTCTTTTCTTTAGCTGAGTTTTGGTCCAAATTATAATAATGTTTAAAAAGGAGAGAGAAAGAAAAGAAACAGACAGATATTCCCAGATTGTGCAGTGCTGAAAGAAATAGGTGAGAATCCAATTTAACCAGTCCTTTCATGGGTAATACTGAGCTTTTCAACCTCAGGCCACCAGATGCATCTGCTCAGGGGCTACAGATTATGAAGTTTCACTGTTCATAGGGAGTTTGCAGTGTTCCTTCTGAGGTCCTATGTGAGGTAACAGACTTCAAAGTCAGTGAGAGAAGCCTCACATTTCATAGAAGAGGAAGTTTGATATTAACCCTTTCTAGAACTAGATTTGATTTTTTTGGAACTTTTTATTCATTTAAGGAAATCTAATCATGTTCTTTCTTCATTAAAGGCTTCCTAATGGACATACATAGCATACGCTTTCTGCCTTTCTAGGCTCTATATTTATGTGTACAGGCATGTATGTATACATAGATAAAAGACAAGATATACTGCCTGTGTCACAAGGGAAAATCCGTACAACATTAAAAAAAAATCTCATTTTTTATGTACAGTCATAGCAATTTCTGAAGCCATTGCTAAAAAAAGAAAATAGAAATTGCAAAACTCCTATAGCAAGACCACCATCTAAGAGTGGAAGGGCAATCTTAATTCTGGAGTATACTGCTCTTGTCAACCTACTCAAGTTTTAATACTACTCAGCCATTCATTGTTTTTAATTTTTCACGTTTTCTGTCGCTCTCCATAGCCCAAGAATAGTAATCCTTGCCAGAGAATTATCTGTTTCTTCATAACAACTAGTATGAAGCCATTTCCATTTTCAACAAAAAAATCTAGCAAATTGTTCTACCATTACTACAGTATTTGTTCCTCTAAAAACCTAATCCATGTGACTGCTACTTACCGCTCTTTAGTACTCTAGATCTATCATACTTCCAAAGTCTTTAAATTTTATATTTCTATTGAAAATATTTAATATTTATATTATAAATATCTCAAGGACCTTGTGAAGCAGGAGAACATGCAATATCCATTGCACTCTGACACATGCATAGATACTGTCAATAACTACCTGCAATTTGAAATGACAAGTCAAAGACAAATAAGAACAGAATTTACATTTAAAAAGCAATTACACAATATGGCATTTCCCTCCATACATAGTGTGCATCAGTTACATGCTCATTCTTGTGTATCCCTCACTCTGTCAGGATCAGTCAGCCTTCTCCTAGGCACCATTTCAAAATTTAGTCTGAAAGAGGAAATCAAAAGATGCAGTGTTTGCAAACTGAAGAGCCAGGAACACTATCTTCACACTGAAAGAGAGAAGAATGTCTAGAAACTCAGTCATGGATTAGAAATATCCTGTAATAAGTAAGTGGGAAGTAAAAGTAGGGAGATCATTAAATCTTTAAAATTACTTTATTTTAATTATATTATCCACTAGCTTCATGCCTTTCCTTTACTCCTCCCTGACCACTAGCTGCCTTCAGTGTGAAGTGCAATGTATAAACACCTGATCTTTATTGTTTTTACTCCTAATTTGCCTATTCCAGGACTCAGTAACCTACCCATGTTTTCCTTTTCTAACCTTTTATCATCTATTTCACTTAAGTTTACACTCTTTAGGTTAAGCACATTTTCTTATAGCCACAGAGTGAGATCCTCAGGGGTTTTTAATGTTATTTTCACCACTGTAGAAAATTATTCCAGAGGCTGGAGCAGTTTCCATCAAACAGTAAAAACAAACAGGCTGGATGTGGTGTCAGATTTGGGGTAATTACTCTGACTAAAACACAGAAGTAGGTGTAATTCTGAAAGAAATGGTTGACACCTCCCAGTTCTTCCCATGAAAGAGGGCCTGAACCATACACTGTGCATCTTCAGAACAGCCCAACAGACAATGAGTGTTGCAGATAGGAAGAACTGGGACAAGAGATGCCAATGACACAACTGTCCAAGAACTCCAGAAAACTCAGACCTAGGTGTAATTCTGGGGTTTGCTGGCATAGCTGAGCTATAAAACTCTGTTAGACCCACTCAAATCATCAAGACATTTTTTTCCTGTTGATGTATTTGGACTAAATAAATATCATTGCCCCACAGATTATTTTTTAAATCTGCATAATAGTGGATGAAATTTGAGTTACAGATTAAGATTTTTATGTCTGTTAGCACATGAGTGGGAGTATTTTCATGTTCCAAAGTGGTGCAGTTATGCCTCAAAATTCTAAGTACTGCCCAGGCCCTAGATAAGAAGGGTTGCTTTTAAAGTCTGGAACTTAATTAGGAATGTAGGCAGGAGATGAACTAGGAGAAAAGTCAAGAGAAGAAAAGAGAGATTTATGACACAAGCATGTCTATTAATCTCAGAAATATAAGAGTCAGAAGCAAGAAAAGTGTGGAGAATAGAATCTGGGATCTAAACAGAACAGAATAGCTGGAAAAATTAGTCAGAACTTCCATGAAATACTGGAGAGGGTGGAAGACTAAAATGAAGAAATCCAAAATGAGTAGGAGGAAATAAACACATGCAATATCTTTGTCAGGAATAAACTAATGTATTCCTGCTATATAATACCTCTCCTCTCTTTCCAAAACATAATCCCACAACTAAAAGGATATTATCAAGTGCACACATATGAATACAGTAAATTAATATAAAATACTTAATTTAGTAGGATCCAAATCCAGCTATTGTTTCTCAGACTGGACTCTCACAATAGGCATTAATTACTAGCCCCTACAGAGGAAATGTTTGAAAAAAACAATGAAAGCTGCACCAGACATTGCTTACTCTCTCTTCAGAAATTCTCTGCACATAAACTGCTGCTTTACATAAGGAAACATGCTGCCTAAAATGTCCAGTCAACCAGTGACATTAAGAGAAAAACAGCACCACTGTATGAATTTCAATTTGCCCTTTGGCAATGTCCCACCTTGGCCTTTTCCATCCCTTGTTTCATTTGCAAAGGCTGTATTACAGATAGAGATGTGGAAGAAGGCAAAGAATATGTAATGCAATTGCTTCCCATTAATTAAGAATGGTTAGTCCGAGCAATCTCTCTCTAAGTATCTTTCTATCAGATAACAAATGGACCTCACAATTGATGATGAGAGAAAAATCAATTTATTTGTAACTAATGCAATTTTATTATGAAAAATGCTTCTGGAACACTGCAAGATTGTCTGTTGACAAATTGCTTACTTAGACTTATTGACCTAAAGCAAAAAATTCTGTCTGACAGAACTGCTGTGTGCCAGAAAAGGGTCTGGAAGTGAACTTCTTCGCAATTCCTTCACACTCTCAGTGGAGAGCTACATCACTCTACTTTTTGGTATTGATTGTCTTACCCTGTTGCTGACTAACTGTTCTAGCTGGTGAGCAGAGGAGTGAAGTGCATGTGTCTGGGGTATACAGGATGACATTGCCTCTCCCTACAGGAGGAGTGGCAGACAAAGGACCCCTGCTCCATGTCTGCTCCGACACTCATAATCTAAGGAGCAATAAGCATAGGAATAAAAGAAGTGTTTAACTTCTCTTTACTCCCCCACATCATAAGCAAAGGTTGTGACAATCTAGCCCTAAGAACTTCAGATGAAAGCATGTCTGTGAGTCAGCAGTTTGCAAATAGCTCTCTGCCCTCCTTGGCACTTCTCTATGGGTGCTCTGTGCCTGCTTTGCATTCTCATGATTTGTCACCAGCACCACCACCTCCCCCTGCTCACAACTTCTGCATGCAGCCAAACTCTCAGAATCCTTCCTGCAACCTCTCTTTGGGGTGCATTCCGTTTTGAGGTCCACCACTTTTGTCCCCAGTGGTCAAAACTTTGCTTTTAAAGTTTTGATCACAAAGTGTCAGCCGCTTTGTCTCCTATCAGCGATCTGTAGTTTATCCCAAAGCTATTGTTGTTGAAAATATACTTTTTACATTTATGAATTCAAAAGTCTTGCACTTCCAGGCTTTTACAGATAATAATGAATTAAAAGGCAGACAAAGTACCCTTAAAGTTCTAATTTTGCTTTCTACCCCCACTCCTTCTCTTTTGTTGTTGTTGAAGCTCTTGAAATGCCACAGCTTAAGCAGACCCAGATGCTAAATATATCCTCTTTCTTGGTTCATTTTCTTGCAATATAGCTACTTTCAGATTTCACAAGGATTGACTCACTTCTGACACAATGTTCCAAGATAAAATCCCACACAGTGTGACATCAGACTTCATTCTTGATACTAGCATGCCCATCACTCTTACTTCGTTTAGATGACCAGATATGCTCCAATATACTCCCACAGAAATCTAGTTATTACAATACATTGTTGAAAATTATTTATTATAGATGGTGTACTGTCAGTATAGCTATGCTATACTTAGTTTCATTGCAGATAGGCTGGAAGTCTGATTATGAAACTATCAATAAATATATTTCATCATGTTTTTTGATAAAGAACAAATTATATTCACATACACAAAGCTGTAGAAATAGTGCATGGAATTATTTTGCCTTGCTTATGCAGTTATGAAAATAATATGAAGCCCTTGTGAAACACTAAAAAAATCAAGTTCATTGTTTTATTATAAAGAAGATTTTTAAAAAATGTCATTCTATGGTTGATCAGTACTAACTAAAACTGCATTCTTTACTAGAAGTAACTTTGTGGTGGGGAGGGATGGAAATGAAGGAGACAAAAAAAATTACAGGGAGCAAGAGAGAGGAGACAGGAAGAGACAAAGATCTAGCAGTCTTTTCAGAAGTACCAGATGATAAGTCATGCAATTATAAGCATTAGACCACCTAGAATATTCTAAGTTGAAAGTGCTAAAAAAAGAGGAACAAAAACGGAAAGGAGGAAATTATTTAAGAAGAAAAGTTATAAAAGAAATAGTTACGTAAGGATACCTAAGGAAAAGCATTAGACAAATAGTACACATAGATTGAAAGGATATGGACACTGACATCCTCACTGAATGCTGTGAGAAACACTGAAAGAAAGAAATTACTTTTATATAAACCCTTTTCACAAACACAGTTAAATGCAACTCCATAGGCTACCAACAAAAGAATGAACAGCAATACTGTGCAAACCATCAGGGAGAGAGCAAAGGTCTAAGCAGAATTAGATATATTGTGCCATCTGAGGATAGTTCAGGTAACGGAATGTAAAAACCTATTAGAAGAAGTACAGTTAATAAATATTAACCACATATTTTTAATTACAAGGTCAGTTGCAAATTATTTCAACAGTACGAGATATATTATATTGTCAAAAAAGGAATGGAAGTTTTTAAGTATTTTCTATCAGCAGTTTCTGTTATGCCACACTGTTAAAGTTAGCTTCAGTTAGTTCATGATGCACAGTGAGTTCTATATTTGGTGAAAATGCCCAAATGTTCACACATATCTGCAGGTTCATCTTCTATATTAAGTAAATCATGTTCACTGACATCTGAAATCACTGAACCAACACCTTGATTCCCATGCTTCCTAAATGGGTAAAAAACTTTCTTGGAAGATATGTGACAACATCCCATTAAATAAAAATAAAAGTCATATTCCATTCTTTCTTTTTAAGATTATTCAGTTCAACTGATGGCATTTTTACTTATTCACCGGTTGGTCTTTTCAGTAAATGACTGGTCTGGCAGACCAGGAATGACTTTGACAATGAAGATTCAAACTGACAGGCATGTGGAACATGTGGAAGATTTGATATGTGATATGAAATCTTTGGCTGTGCTCAACAAGACTAATGAGGCTTCTCCAAAGTCACTTTTGTTCAAATAGTTCAAATAGTTTCACTATTCCTCTACAAGCAGTAGTTAAAAAATTATTTATGTAGCATACCACCACATATCTTAAAATAATTTCTCAGAGAATAACTATTTTACAATTTCAAAACAATTAACAGCAGGAAATATTCTATGTACACAGTTCAAAGAAAGGATAGTTGCAGATGGTTCTAATTAAGTTCATGAAGCAAGATATACTAGGATTTAACACTAAAATAAGGAAGTTAATTTTGCAGGTTAAAAAATATCTTTCACGGTCTGTAATGTCCAAAACTCTCTGTTTCAGAAGTACTCTTGCATACAGACAGATGTATATATATATATATAGGACAAAACACATGTCAAAGACCAGAAAATAAGCAAAATTGAGCCTTATTCATATCTATGCTTATATAATTAGTTTATTTTTCCATTGATCTCTTGGAACATTTCACAGTCAATGTTTCCTATCAAATCAAGTGCAGTCCCTGACATCAATGCAAAGGTATACATTTACAACTGAGTACAATGTAGACATTATATACTCTTATATTTCAATGAATGCTCAAGAAAAAATTAACTTTTAACAACTTTTTAAAAAATCAACTGTGGAAAATGAATGTTTCAATTACAAAAAATAATTGAAAAATATCACTCAAACCATACTATTCTTCAGTAATGTTGTATCTGGCTGTTGAAGACACACACATATGTATTTATGCGCCAGATATAAAAATAGGGTTCTAGTAACAATGATTTTATCATTCCATCTCAGCAAGTGGCATTTGAAAGGCTAACAAAACACAGAAGTAGTGTGGAAGAATACTAAAATTAAATAAAAAAGCAAGAAAAAGAAAACCTTCTACTTACACTCTTGCTCTTCCCATGTAGACTACAGGTATTCTTATTCATGGTGACTAGGACTAAATCAAGAGTGTTTTGCAAGTCAAAGGTGGTGTTTTATCCCTCGATCATCCAAAGAGCTTCTATACTGAAAGAAATTAATTTATATTATTAAAACAAAGGCCTTTCAATTTGTTCAACATTCAGACATAAGACACTTCATCTGTGTATCAAAGCTGCACATAATCTAAGATCCACCAGAGCAAATGTTTGATGTATCACTAGATCATTCAACACGTAGTCACCCTGAACCATACAGAAAGTGTACCCGTGAATAGATCATGCTTTCCAGTCAACAACAAATACATACCAACTCAAAAAATTGCAAAAGATAACAGGCTGATGATTAGGGGCTTTTTGCCACAATTACATTTAACTAGACATTGGCAGTAAGGTTCGTAATAATGAAATATGGCTTATTGGATATTTTTATCCAGTTTCTCAGTCTAATGTAAAGGCATCTTTTAACTTACATGCTATTCAGACCACGACATATGCTAAAAAATCAGAGAAGAAAGGTGATCTAGAGTAATTTTCAGATCCTGGAGCCTAAATATGCTTCACCCAGCAGTGGGGTACTTTCATATAGTTGTCAGAATTTGACAAATTTGTCATTGTATTAAAACAATAACTAAGCAAAAACCCCTAGCAACTGATGATGGCATGGCATCACAGCTTTGAAAAGAAGCATTTGTCAGCCTCTGGCTACATGCATTGCAATAATCACGGAAGAGTGGAATTAAAGGCAAATTCAGATGCTCTGAGATCAGGCAGTTAAAAGATTTATATTCTCATTTGAGCCAGATACATCTCTGCACATATTTTTTTTCTTTAGCTCAGCCAGCCAAAGAGGAGATAAAGTGTAATTTCGGACCAACAGAGATGCTACAGTAAAATCTCCTAATATAACATCAATCATATCAGCAAAAATCACTATCCACAAGGGTATCCTCACATTACTTTTTCAGTGGACATAAAGGTAAATAAATCATTGCTCAATATATTCCAGAAATACACACAAGAGAGAAATACACTTAGCTAATTAAACTAGTTGATGCATTTAGCAAAACTCACAGAAGTTTAATAAAATACCTCGAACAATGTGTGAAATCAAGGCACAAGTTTATAGCTTTAACTGAGGAAAGCAGTACTAGCACATTAAATGGGGGTCAAGTATTTCTTTTACCATTTTACGACTTTCTGTCTTAAACACTTTCAGGCATGTTTCTATGAACAACCATAGTACATCAGTCCATATCACAGCCAGAAAACAGGATAGTAGAGCTCTTAAAATCTTGAAATAAAGGTGAAAAATGCAGGCTATTCAGTACTAGGCTGAAGTCTGGAGAGGTAACCTCTTGTCCTCTGTAGATTTAAGTTAAAGAGACTGAAGAACATTCCTTAATCCATATTTTTCTGTGGGTGCAGTACCGACATATGTACATAATTTACACATAACACCACAAGAAAAAACCTCACTGAACCAGCCCAGAGGTACTTCCAGCAGCCTGACTGGTGCCATTTATCGTAACAGGGACATGAGTCAAACAGACAGACGTCCTTCTTCCAGACCTTACAAGCTTTCCAAGTTTTCATTAAAGTATTATGGATATTATTCCTGTGGAACATGATATGTCCAAAATAGTAGCCAAAGAAATAGTGCAAACGGAAGATATTAATTTTGGACTACAAGCAGAACAATATATATAAACTTTTATTCATCACCTTAGTCATTAAGTGTAAACAATAACAAATTATGTAAAAACCATAAGCACAACAAAGGCTAACAAAAAAGCTATTGACTTGAAATTGAAGATTTTTCTGATATTTCATATTTTCTAAATTATAGAGGACAGTAAAAATTTAAATGCTTCTACAGTTTTTTTTTTTCTGAACAGGTGATTAAGAGATGGCCAAATCAATATAAACAACTTGCCTTTATGATCTGTTTCTAGCTCTAGTTTTCACTACTCTTTCAAGATATTTTCAGGGTGTGAAGTTCCATTGAGCAAAGTGGCACATTCACACAGAGCAAAATACTATCACTTCAGATTCTAAGAAGTTTAGAAAAAAAACCACTAGAGAAATATCATAAGAGGAGGAATAAAAAACAACAAAAAATTCTGACAGACTGCCTGAACAGATTCCAGGGTAAATCAGGAGATTTATGTTCTTGTGACATCTGGGATTTTGTTGATTTGTTTGTATGCATGTCTGTCTCTTTACAGAAGAAACACATTTTCTTTAAAGAGAGATATAGAACACTGCAAAATAGGAGTTGCTGTACAATTCAATAGACTTATGCTCTTCCTACTTGTTGGATAACTTCACATTTCTTTCATAGTATTTATTTTTTTAGAACACCCTAAAATCTGCACAGGAATGCATCAAATTAGCTGGGAAATTATTATGCCATTCTATCACATATGACTTGACCTTGACCAATCTCTCTTGTGTGCAACAACTGTCCATCCACCCTCTAACAGGCATTTAGCAACCAGAAACTAAGATGAAAGACATTTTCTTCTGTCAGGAACTGACAGTCTGCATATGTTGTGTTTGCTCACTCTTCCATACAATGTTTAAGTTGGCTTATCTTAGACACTTATCTAAAACCTGAGCAAAGGGGTTTCAATACATTGATGCAGAATGAAGTGATTTTAGGGAGCAGACTGCTGGAAACTAGCAAGATTATGGTTAGTAATGCTATGTCTGACTCTAGGGTCACTTGTGCCTGTATCAGAGCTTAACAAAATTCAACACTAGACTTAGGGGTTTTTTCCTCCTTTCTGATTGACAGCCATACAAATGTTATACTTAATCATTAGGAAATATTCATGATCTAGAAAAATTTTCAGCAATGATTTGGGTTGCCAATCACTGCCAAAAATCTTTCTATAAATGTTGCAACAAAGATCTGGGATAAAGCTGAATCCCTGTTGCCACCCGACACCCATTTACATGAGTGAGATGAAGAACTCATAATGATCACCTCTGACATGTCTCTATTTCTGACCAGTTCTGGGCTGGTAAGGTAGCCAAATTGCTTTCAGTTAAATAGATGGGGGAAAATATACATTATCAAGCAGGAGAGAGAGTTCTTGAATGATCCTCTGTCTCTCCAATCTGCTGTAAGAACACTGCCATTTCTCTGAAAAAATGTGTTGTTTACAGACTTTTATCTCAGAGCCAAGCAAAGCATGCTCACTTAGAACTGAAGATAAAGATCCAAAAGGCCTGAGCTTATATCTGCAGTGTATGACTCATTCAGTGGCCAGGACCACTTCTGGAACACTTTAATTTGTCTTGTATAATTTTAGTTTGATTTGTTTCCCTAGCACAAGCATATACAAAAGAAAATAAAAGGAATTTTAAAAAGTCAAAACAAAAGAGCAGAGACACTCCAATGAATCAAGCTTCACTGGAGAAATTTTCCAAAGCAACAGGGTGTGAAAGACCTAGACAAGTGGAACAGATGTGAAAGAAAGGCAAAAACTTCATCAGTACATGCTTTCTCCTCCACTAAGCAAGCCACTGTATTTTCCTAGTTATGACTGAGTAGGAAAAAGCAGCTTCTATAGGCAGCTGAGACGTGAGAAATCTGTCATTAAGAGAGAACTTGAATATTCAGAGCCAAATATATTCCTATTATCATGCTCTTTTATTTCTTTAAATACCTTCTAAAGCATAACCCAAAAATCAAACTTGCTTAGAGTAGCTTTTGCCTCCTTTAATTCAATGATGTATTTTATATATAATTTGCTTCTCATTGTAGGCATTTTTCAAACCAATTCAATATTCAAAAAACATCTACACTACCTTTAGAAAAAGTTATAATTGGCATGAGTGTGAACATTCCACTTTACACTTGGCTAAATGCAGAGCAAGCAAGACTATGAATGTCATACTAAAAAAGGTAATTGTTATATGAGTTTTAAAAAAGATAAAAACCTTGTTTGTATGATTTCTATATTCCTTGTATCCTCCAATATAAAAACACTAGTATAAAAGCCAGTGTTTCAAAACTCTGGGGAAGCTACACAGAAAAATATGCTATATACAATATTAATGTCTCTGGAGAGTGCATAAAAATGGCCTTTAAACTTGTCATCTAGACTGAATCAAATCATAACTTTTTAGTATTTTAGTGGATTTTTTAAAATTTACTGTTCTACAATAACCTCTTCTGTAGGACTGAATGATACCTAAACTGTTTCCAGCAGACAAAATGGTAATTTTGGCACTGGTCCAGGTAACACCAACATTTAAATTCAGCAGAATAGATAAAAACTCTTAAAAAAAATGCAGGAGCATTTTTCTTTAATTTTTCTAAGCAAAATAACATTTGCCATTATCTGTTTTAACAATAATACCAAATAATTTTACTGTCGGCCCTTGATTGTTAAGTACTGTGCTCTTTTGGTGATACGATGTAAATTCCCAATACATTATTGAACAAAATTAAGTTAATACTGGAGAGTTACTTTCTCATAAATTTTCTCCTACATGCGTAAAGCATAAAATACAGGTTTTGAGAACTACTTTTCAGAAAACACTAGCAGCCTACACAAGAAGGAGAGTATATTTTCAGAAGTTTTTTGAAGACATATTGCTGTATGGATACAACACGAGTATCAATGCCAGACAATTTAGAGGACTTGTTACTAGGAATATCATTAATCACAGGTATGTACTAGATAACATACTGCCCAGCAAGATGTTGGATTTTTAATAAAAATGATGGAGTAAAATTACTGTAGCAGGTTATAAAGCACTGAAGGATGTAAAGATATTGCTATATTTTCTATTTTTTTCCTTGGATAATATCATAAAGCCTCATTTTTTGGACACAGGGAATATGATTTTAGCAGAATACAGCATGACCTCTAAAGACACGTAAGTTCACTTAGTGCTTTTTTTTTTTTTTTAAGCATCTTCCATTCATCCCAGAAAAAGTGTTGAGCACTTACCCCAGAAAATTACTTAGAACAGATATAGACAGTAACATGAAAGCAGGGGAAATTAGTCAGGTTTTGAACCTGGGGACAGGACATGAAAAAGCAGTTTGAGGCAAGAGTATTTCCACTAAAAGTATTTTTCTTATGACTATATTTGATAATTTGTTTATAAGCTTACAGACCAATTGCTAGTATTTTATCCATCCCTTCTCTGTTAGTACCAAGGACTCAGCTGTTGGGTTGGTCTGATTCAGTCCTAGGGATTGTATCAAGACTGAACAAAACAACACACTTTCCCCGAAGTACATGCAGTCCTATTATACGTACAAGGTTAACTTCTCTCACAAACATTTTGAGTGTTACACATGCAAGAGAACACTGAGTCCTGACACTACACACCACACAACAGCACCAACGAGGTCAGGCACTGCTGGTCCTAGGTTGGGTAATGACTATTCCAAGATTGCATTCTCTTTAATGGAGGAATAGGCTTAAAATAGCTGCAAGTCCTCCAATGTGCCTATTCTCCTAGCACTGAATGCATGATACATTTATTTAACAAAAATACCCTCCAAGACAACTGACCAGAACGTCCTGCACTGCTGAACATGCAGGCAGCCTGTAGGCACATATGCACCAGAATAACAATCTCTACTTCACATTCTGCTGGTTTACACACACTTCCTAATATTTCAGTTTCTTCCTTGACCTCTGAGCATCAAGCTAGCATATTCATACAACTGTTTGCTTTTGCTCAAAGACTCTTTTCTACACAGTGATGTCCTTTCCAAGTCCATCATGCAACTTCAAGCTTGCACTGCTCTTACTGAGTCCATCAATTCACATTTCATTTTAGATTTCACCTACTATTTTATCACATTCTGCAGTTTTGCAATTTTGCATAGTTGTTTTTAAGCCATGAATAGCTGGGTATTATCACTTTCTTTTTTTTCTTTTTTTTCTTTTTTTCTTTTTTTCTTTTTCCCCAAACCCTATTTAACATACAGAATGGCACAAAGCTCTGCTTCCTGGTAAGCTCATATTTCAGAGTTAGTAATTAATCTGTTTAATTTGTGGGTTTCTACAGAAACATTCTGTTGATAGTCCTTGCCCATTTTACCTGTTTATTTAACAATTTCTTCCACTATTACCTAAATCCAGGGCAGGTTTTGATGTTTCTTACAAGAAAAAAGCCTATCATAAGAGACTTGGCAAATTCTCCTGTACTACATCTTTGTTAAATTTTCTTTTTACTTTACATATATCCTTCCAACCTCTCTAGCTGACTTCATGATCTAGAGGAAGTTTCTTAAAAGATTGCTATATCTTTAATACCTTTGTTTCTATTGCCTTTTTTTGGTCTTTCACATTCGATTTTTATATGTGATATTTCAAATTTTATAATGTTTTGTATTTTCCGCATTTGGGCAAAACTTCATGTTTTTGAAAGATGTCTTTGCAAAGAGTGTCTTTATCCTAGTTTTTCCCTGTGACAGGTTTCTTTCACTTGCCAAAAAATTGCAAACCATATATTCATGTCCTCTCAGTTGTTTTTCTTGGGCTTCTACAAGTTTTACACACACACAAAAAAAATTTTCCTAGAACCATGTCATTTTTCTCCCTCACTGTGTCTAATATTCCTGTCAGTGTTTTCTGTGCTTTCCAATTTCCTATTTGATAAAAATGTTCTAGCTCTACTTTTCGTTAGAGATACAAAAATTACCTAGGGAAATCCATCATTTTGAAATGTGCTGTTTCAGAATTATCTTCCTTTCCAAAATCTTGACTTTAAAACCTCAGATAAAACTCCATCTCAAAGGGTTTAAAATCTTAGTACAATCTCCTGATTTGATATGTTGCCTGCTTCCTTTGAGGTTCAGATAAAGCCTATCCCTCTCAAAAGAATTGTTCTGTTCTAAAGGCATAAACCCCTTGTTCTTGATTTTCTCATCCACAAGATAAAATTCTGCCCCTTTGCTTCATCTTGCATTTTTTGCACGCAATATGGAAAGCACTTGAGAGAATACCACTGCAGAGCTAGAATATGACTTATACAAGTTCTGAAATCTTTTTCTGGAACTGTTCACGCTTTCCCCATCTCTTCACATACTCATTTGAATAAAGGATAGCAATAACACCATTTCAGAATAATACAACCACCTTTTTTCTTTCTATAACTTCAATTTTTAAAATTTACTGTTGCAGTTCTAGCACACAAAATTCATGTTTGATACCTTAAGTTAAAAAAAAAAAGCTTTAAGAATCAGCCAGCATGTGCTATACAGCTTAAAAATGTTTTGACCACCATAAGGCATCAGTAATTGCTTTCTGCCTTCAACCTGCTTTCAACATGCATTCACATTATGATCTTACAGAGCAACTCAGCGGCTGTGTAATGAATGGGTTTTGTCTCTTTTATGGGCAGCACTTACTTTCACCTGTGCCCTGAAGCACTATAATTTCTTCACACTTTGTGCTTTTCTAAAACCTATCATAATTTTCCTCCTTCTGTTCACATTTGCTACTGCATATATTTCCTATTTTTCATAGTTTGAGTTTATTAAAAAATAATCCCTTTGCCCTAGGCTGCTCAAATTTATGCTATTATCTTTTAAGGGCATTTTCAGAGAAACTGGTCGAGACTGAAATGGTAGCAAGGCATTGGAACCCTGAATTTGGTTTTGTATCAAAACATATAACACACTGCATACAAATGACTGTTTAAAGAGAGCTGTGTGATCCAAGTGACAAACCCTTGGAACTTGCTATGCAAGGCTAACAGTTGTGCCATTTAAGACAGAGGTTTGCAAGTAAGATTCTTCATGCAGGTGAGGGCTGGGAACAGATGAAGAGATTTCTTAAAAGCTGGAAGTAAAACCTTTAAGTATGATAATTTTCTATCTCACATTTGGATAGAACTTTGCTACAGAAGTAAAATCAAGGCTGGCAAATCTAAGTTGAGGGAACAACTGTGTCAGCTATGATTTTAATACTATTTTGTCTAATAGTGAAGAACGTAGTTAGGAGATTTTGAAGACTAGAAAAATCTAGGACATGTTTGCTCCAAATAAACCTCCTGCTTTATATTCCTGTCACACACCAAAGACTGTCAAGGTCAAGTTATTAATCTCTGATTCTTGAGCTCAAACCACAAATATATTAATAACAAGGATCTTGGCTTTCCTAAAACAAGACATATATATCAATATATACACACAATGTATCTTTTGATGATATTACATAATTTACTTAAATTATGACAAAAATGAGAAGCAAATTACTCTAAAATTACTTGAGGTGACTGAAATTGAGCTGTTCTTATGTTTGACAAACCTGATTTTGAAAGGTTATTATGACAGTAGACTTAGAAGGGATATAAAATACAATTATGTCATTCTTCCTTTGGCTGGATTCAATTGAAGGAGATTGGAGCTCAAATCAATTTGTTTTACCTGCTGTTCAATTTTGTTTAAAATATACATTTTTTAATAGAAGCACTAGAGTTTTATTAAAAAAAAAATTCAATTTTCTGCTTATCATATTTACAATCTGTGAATGGAAGGCAACTTCCTTATGGAAGAGGAGCAAATGTGATCAAAAACAGTAATAGAAGAATGTTCACAGGGTAGCTAAAATACAGCTTTCTGAATATACAAGCATTTAATTTGTTATTGCCAAAAAAATTTAAAAGTATTCATATTAAAAGTATTTGGATGAAGTACAAAAGAAAGGGAAAGAACATTTAAAAACAAACAAAACCCCAAACAACTGCAAATGAGAAATCTGAGTTTTCTCTATGTCCAAGGCCTAGTCTAACATTTTGGATTTTCCTAGCTTTTTATCTCCAACTGGACAGCAGCTTTCACAAATACAGTGGCACTAGTTCCAGAACTTTTATCATCCCAGCAGTATAGGTAAAATGTCTTTTAAATCACAACTTCAGGACAAGAATTTGATTTTATATTTTAGATACAGCAAAGATAAATCTAAAACTTTGTCTCTACGCACTCAGGAAAGGCTAAAAATACTTTTATTTGAATTTTTTCCCCCTCTTCTGGCAAAAGAAACAGACAAATTGAGAAACTCCAAAAAAGCCCTCAACAAGAGTGGACTCAGGTTTGCTCTTTTTCTTACATGCTCTTCAGGAGGGATAGGCAGGGGGGGAGAGGTGGAGGGTTGGCATCGAATGTAATGGAAGGGTTAGAACGTCTGGCACACCTGGCAATAGCAGAGTTGGCAAGGGCACTGTTGAGAGCCTCTGGATAAGAATCAAGGGGCAAACAATTAATCATGGATGTCATCATGGGAGTCTGCTACAGACCTGCTGGCCAGGACTGATGAATTATTCTTTGAGGAAATAAGGGAGCCTTCCAGGTCAACTGCCTTGTCCTTATAGGGGACTTCAGCTTGACAGAATTTACCTGGGAGCATCACACAGCTGGTGCAGCCTGCGCCAGATGATTCCTAAAACCCTGGATGGCAACTTTGTAGAACAAGCCCTAAGGGAGTTGACTTCGAAAGACACTGTCCTTGATCTGCTGCTTGTCAGCAGGGTGGATCTCATGAGCAAAGCAGAGGCTGGGGCCATCTTGGCCATAGCAATGACAAAAAGATTGAGCTCAAAATCTCTGTTGACAGAAGGAAAAGTGCCAGCAAAACTTCAGCTCTGGACATGAGGAGAGCAGAATTCAGGCTGCTCAGGGAATTAATAAATAGAGTCCTCCTGGGAAGAAGTTCCTGGAGGTGCAGGGGTCTGTCAGCTCTGCTGACTTTTTAAACATCACCTCCTCAGTGCACAGGAGCAGGAAAGTCAAGCAGATGAGGCAGAAGGCCACCTTGGCTGAGCAGGGATGTTCTTCTGGAAATAAGGCAAGAAAAGGAAGGTGTCTGCCCAGTGGAAGCAAGTGACATGGGAATAATACAGAGACAGTCCTTACCACTGTAGGGAGAAAATTCATGCAGCCAAAGCTCAGCTGGAGTTGAAGCCACCAGAACTGTGGGGATCAATAAGACAGGATGGGATTTTTTCAAATATATTAATGGCAACTTGTTGCCAATAGCGACCTGTTACAGGATGAGGATAGTCATCTCCCAAACAGGGGCATAGACAAGGCAGAGGTGTTTGATACTCTCTTTGTCTCTTCTTCAGCACTGATGGCTTACCAAGGGGGTCTCAGTGCCCTGAGCTGGAGGATCATGACTGTGAGAATGATCAACTCCCAGCTGGCCCCGAAACTGTGCAGTATTGGCTGCTCCAGCTGGATCCCTGCAAACCTATGGGGCCTGATGGGATTCATCTGAGAATCCTCAAAGAGCTGAGTGATGTGTTTGTAATGCCTCTCTCAATAGTTTTTGAGTGGCCTTGGGACTCCTGAGAGGTCCCAACTGACTGGAAGCTGGCAAACACTGTCTCCATTTTCAAGAAGAGCAGGAAGAAGGACCCTGGAAACTACTGACCTGTCAGTGGGAGTTCAGTTCCTGGTAAATTCATAGAAAAAATTATTCTGGGAGGTATTGAAAAAGACCTGAAGGGCAATGCAGTCACTGGTAACAGTCAGCACAGCTTAATGAGAGGGGAAGTCCTGCTTATTGAACCTAAGACAGGGTGGCCCATCTAGCCAGTCAACAGAAACAGTAGATGAGAACTTTTTGGACTTCAGCAAAGATTTTGATATCATCTCTCACAGTGTCTTCCTGGACAAAATGCCCAACCTACAGCTGGATGGGGTTATGCAATGGGCAAGCAACACTCTCCCATGTGTGTTACGAAGGGTTATATGAATGGGATGACATCAGACTAGTGACCTAGTGACCTATCACTTGGGGAGTTTCACAGGGCTCCATCCTTGGCCCGCTTCACTTTAACATCTCCATAAATGCCTTTGACACAGAACTCACAAAAATGTCAAGTTTGATGATAACACTAAATTGAGAGAAGCTGTTGACTGCCTCAAGGGCAAAGAGGCCCTGCAGAGAGACCTGCAACAAATTAGAGGGCTGAGCAATCACGAACTGTATGAAGTTTAAAAAGGGCAGGTACTGTATTCTGCATCTGCAATGGCAACCCTGGGAGTATGGACAGAGTGGGAAGTGAGAGGCTGGAATGCAATACTGCAGAAAGGGCCCTGGGGGTCCTGGTCAATGACAAGTTAAACTTGAGTCAGCAGTGCCCTGGCAGCCAGGAAGGACATACGTGTCCTGGGGTTGGGATCCATGCCTGGCATCAGGCACAGCATCTCCAGCTGGGCAACGGAAGGGATTGTCCTACTCTGATCTGCATTGAGGCAGCCTCAGCTCAAGTGCTGGCGGCAGATCTGGATGCTACACTGTAAGAAATAAGCTAAACTGCTAGAGAGTGTCCAAAGGAGGGCAACAAAGAGGGTGAAGGTCTGGAAGTGAAGCCATATGAGGAGCAGCTGAGGTCACTTGGTCTGCTCAGCCTGGACTAGAGGAGACTGGGGGGAAACCTCACTGTGTTCTTCAATATCCTCACAAGTGAAAGGAGAAGGCCAGGTACTGATCTCTTCATTCTAATGATCAGCAACAGGACTCGAGGAAGTGGCATGAAACTGAGTCAGGGAAGATTTAAGCTGGATATCAGGAAAAGATTCTCCACCCAGAAGGTGGCTGAGCACTGGAACAGGCTCCTCAGGCAAGTGTTCACAGTACCCAGCTTGTCTGAGTTAAAAAAAACATTTGGACAATGCTCTCAGGCATATGGTGTGATTGTTGGGATGTCTTGCACAGAGCTAAGAGTTGGGATTGATGATCTTGGTGTGTGCCTTCCAACTCAGCATGTTCTATGATTTGATGATTTTAAGAATATGGTTTTTAATTTTTAGAAAGAAACTGACATCCAGAATGTGTACCTCCACTGGCTTACTGCACAAGAACCTGCTCTCCAATCCATAAGCATAGATTAAGGACTATATTGATCCCCACAGGCAAGATACCAGTTAAATCATCCCTAGGGAAATTTAGACATGAAAAGCATTAACTGCCAAATTTTTCACTTGTGCCTGTTTATGGCAAAATGTACCAGTAGCAATTTTACAAACAGGGACACTTGTGAAATCTAGCTACTGCACAGATACCAACAGGGAACAGAAGATGGGGACCCACATTTTATATGGGCCTTTATATGGACCCTGTTACACAAGCAACAAGACAGGTATTTACATATTGGGAGCTTAAAATTCTTACTCAGATTTGACAGTAGAAATGCTGCTAAATTGTTTCAGAGTAAAGAAAATGTTAGGAAAAATTATATAAAACAGAAATAAATAACAGAATGTGGTCACAACAAACTCAGTAAAATTACTTTTAAATGTCCCTGGATGAGTTGTCAATATTTCCATAAGTTTATTCTTTTGAACTGAAAATGTTCCCCTCTGAACTGTGGCTACAGCAATAACCATGATAATCACACACAGACTGCAAGGCCTGGCCCAGTGGGCCAGGACCTTACCAGTTGGTTAAACCTGCAGCACTACAGGTCTGGCAAACAAAAAATCCAGTCATTTATTGTGTCCTTGACATTTTAGAAGTGTGAGTTTTTACCAGATTAGAGAAATGGCATGAGTTTATACTAGCAAATTCTTTAGGATTAGGACAAATCTGAAATATCACAGAATTGTACGTAAGAAATGCAAGCATATGTGTGGCCATAGTTTCCAACACTACATCATTTTCTGTCTGAATAATGAAATATTAGGAAGTTACGTAATCAAGTCTACATCAGGTACACTTGTTTTCCCATTCTAGTAACCTTGGATCTTTAGAAAGTAAACAAGTGTAATTGTACACATTTAACATTCTTCATTAGATGTAATCTGCTCAGTGCTGGATGAAATCATCCGGTTACAATTGGAAAACTGAACTTTAAATCTGTACGTTTAGGTTTTTGTATTAATTTCTACAATATTCTTTAGTGTTCAAGGAATAGTATCTTGGGATTTGGTGAGGACTATTTTTGTTCTTCCACCAATCAAAATAATAAGATTTTTTTCTTTCCTAAAATTTCTCCTTAAACATCAAGTTTTTCTTCAAAGACTGTGTCACAAACCACTGTTATGATAATCATTATATGAACAATGCACAAAAAATTTGAACTGTCTTCATGTCTAGCAATATGTACATCACAATCTTAATAAACTAATTCTGTATGCCTATTTTTTCATTATCTAGCATTATACTGCTAGTCCAGGCAGTGTAACAAAGATCTGCAGTTGTTTTATACCCAATTGGATTGCAAAGTTAAGCACTAGAACCCATAGTTTAATCAAAACTAGTTTTCAATCCTACTGCTTTCTATTTTGAGAGCTCAGTCTGGGAACAAATCTGTGAGGCTTGTTATATTTTTACATGTTTTCATATATAGGGATACACACATATATTCGCCTGTGCAAAAATACACACATTTTGCTATATTTATGATGAGTGGGAGACAGAATTCTGAAATGCAAACACAGCTCTCATTCTATTTAATTAGATTATGACTAAGATAATTTGTGTGACTATGACTTCATGAAGCACTTAAAGAGAGGCCATAAAAATCAGCAATACTTACATCCAGAAGGGATTTAATTCACAGCTCAAGCAAAACACATGAAGGTGAGAAAGCATCTGATACCATCTCATCCAGAAGAAAATGTTTTCCTAACTAGATAAGAGAATCTGCATTGATCAGAACTTCTGAATGGATAATTCTGCATATGTAGATTAAAAATACTTGGAACAAAGGATTGCACAAAATCCATTCAGTATGCCACTTCTGTCACAAACCACACAGTTTAAGTGGCATACTAAATGGGTTTTAACAAAGTATGGAGACAAAAATACTCATAATATATCCATTTCTTCCTAGGTCAATCTTATAAAAAAATGTCAAAATGGCACTTCTCCAGTATAGGAGATGTTAAACAAAAACACTGGGGTACACTTTAATTTAACTCTATTATGTGCAATAAATAGGAAAAAAAACCCTCAGCAAACATACAAAGGAGAGGTTGCAACCAAATGGACACATTCTCTAAATGCTGTAATTTATGGACAGATTTTAAAATACGTGCATACTTAAATTCAAGAAAAGTATTCCCTAAAAACATTGTAAATATTTCTGACCTTTAAATCTGAAGTATAAGAATATGCATATATTGGTATGGAAACAACCAAATTACACAGAAAAGCTCACACCAAGTTGGTTTCAACATTGTTAGCTATGTTTAAAATACAGAGGATAACTTTTACAATACATAAATATCATGTGTCCATTCCTACTTAATGCTCTGTCTTTCGAATCTCTGCTACATCATTTTACACTGCAGCATACCTATGTGATGCCTGACATTTGGGGACAATAATAATAGCTTCATTTATTTTCGTGTTACCATTCACTAAATCTACTGTTAGTTTGTGTCTTTGCTGCTGTTCTCACTTTGTTCCACTGCCACAGCTTAACTTTTCCTAAATTTGCATTACTAGAAACATAGAAATGTACAAGACTTGTTCAATTTCACTTTGCTCTGTAGTAAACTTCTGTCTGGGACCTTTCAAAGCTTTCTTTTCACATCTAATTTACATCTGTGTAACAGTAAACTCCTAGAACTGCTAAATTTTAAGGAGACCTAACAACTTCAAAATTCAAAATCAAGGTTCTTCACTGTTCTTGTATAAGCACAACTGAATGACACTAGAAACATCTATACTTGTACCTATGTTCATTCTGTGCTTTGAAGAGCAATACAGATGAATTAACTATTCTTGGGACATCAGAAACAAGCAGAGAAGAGGGTTGTCACACCTTGTCTAGGATTCACAGGCTGGAGTTGGTTAGCCATAGCAATTCTCTGCTGAGATTAAGTGAGCCAAAAATATACAAAAAACACCAAGACAGCTCTGCTGTGCACAGTACATGATTAACAACATTTTGATTAATTTGTCCATGTCCTCTCTTAATGGATCTTCAGGGATTTTGTAGTGTAGGAGTTAGAAATATCAGATAAAAAGTGCAGCAAACACTAGTACAGGTAGAACACAAGGTGGTGAAAAATTAGAAAAATAGCTTATGATTTAATACATCAGGGAAAAGCAGAAAAAAAATTATTTCTTTCCTTCTTGTCTGACAAAAATTATTACCTCTGAAATACATACTGATACGCTTATGTAAAATGCCATTCTCAGAAATGGTAAGAACGTTAATAAGGGATTTGATGATACATTTAATGACAAAAATGTGGGAAATGTATAAATATCCAATTTTCTATTTTCAAACTATGACTATGGCATTTGCAAGGAGGATATAGCCAAAAATTCACAAATTATATCACTGAAGAAAAAGAAAAACTTTATAATAGCATCAGGGTTTTTCATCTCTGATGCAGTCCCAGCTATTCTTTCAGATGGGTGAGATACATTTAGCTCATCAGAAAAAAGTAAAACTCAGTACCTTTCCTTAGAGATCTAACCCCCAATGATAAAACTATTTGCTACATCCATATATTTTTCTAACGCTGTGCTTTGTTATTTTGGCTTGCCATTCCCTAAAACCGCCAGCCCCTTTGTTTATTTAGCAGTCAAAGTAACTTGTCAGCTTCCACATCCCATCTTTTACTTAGTCCATTCTGCAGGCAGACTTTAAGGGTAGTGGCCTCCACTGATTTGGTGTCTACAGAAAAAAAAAGTGTTTCTCTGTCCCCTTACTGATAGAAATGTAGCTGCTATACCCATAACACTAACCAGTTACTGTTCAGCACAGAAATCCCAGTGGAGATTACTTAGATTCATTCATCCTCTTTGTGTTTTCAGGCATCTCTAAATATTTTATTCATTATTTGTTTCTTCTGTCACACCAGATGGGCTCAGATGAGTTTCTCCCCAAGACGTTTGAGTCAAACTTGAGAATATATGTCCCTTTTCCAAGTCTTTCCAAATATCCTACTCTTTAAATATCTGAGCATGATAGCAGATCTGAAAATATTTAAAAGATGCATGATACATGATTTGGGAGTAAAAGTAGATACCAGATTTGTAAGTCTGAAAATTTTAATAATAATAATAATAATAATAATAATAATAATAAATTACAAACACTATCCAAAAGCCCAAAACAGAATACACACATCCTTCCTCACAAAATCAACAATGAGCTCAGGGCCTGCAGATGCTCCTTTAAAAATGAAATGTAACTGAAATGTTTAGTCTTACTTCCTTTACCTCCTTTTTTTTTTTTTCCCTAGCCGTTACATTATACTTCCTTCAATTTATATTATAAAAGATATTTGAGCTTCAAAGCATAATTGTTGTCACCATACAGTTCATCTAATCAGGCTATATCTTGCCCCATTGCATAAATCTTCTTTTGAGCATCACTAATTGATCTGGATATAGTAGTAAGATCATAGTCAAGGAATTATGGCCAAAGCTCAAGCAAGGTGTGAGGCCAAAAATTATGCACAGAAGGATGCTTAGGAATGTAAATCTCATTGAGAAAGAAAAACCAAACCATGAAAATGCAGATGTATATCTTCTGAGATTACTTAATGGCTCATTGTACAGTACAGCTTGACCATCACTACTCTGTCTTTATCCTAATTGAGAAAAATACTGGTCATGTCCAATCCATAGCCAGCTTTGGTCCTCACATTTTTGAAGACAATCCAAGTCATTAATTTAAATAGAAGTATTTAAATACTGGTTGTTCATTTATTTTCAAATGATTAATAATAACTAAGCTTTTAAATCAAGATTTACAAATGTTACCTTGAAAAGGAGCTTAGCTAAGCTAAGGAATCAAGAGCATCAATACAGAGTTGCTCAAAATGTCCAACTTGCTTTAATTAAATTAATTCACTTTTGTTTGTACACAAGGCCTTTATCTAGCACACTATCCGTCACCACATGAAGGAAATGCCAGCCAAAATTACTTTCTCAGGGACACACACAGGCAGAGGTGACACTGATTGCCACCACCATGAGGCTGGACAGCCAACCATTCCACCCTGCATGTTCTTGGGGTTAAAGGACCGTGAAAAGAGAAAGCCTAGCTCTGGGAAGGGTGTTTATGGCAGGGACAGACAGACACTCTTGGAGTGTATAGAAACTGTTTTGCAAACCACAGCTCTCAGCACAGCAGACTGGAAGAATTCACAAAACCCTAGGATAGTAAGTAGTGGCCATCTAAACTTTACTAATCTCAGGTGAAGTAAAAGAAATGTCCATGAGCGCTGTAAAAGCTGTGCCGGTTGTTTCATTTTTGCCTTGAAAGGAGGAAAGTGCACTTATGGTGGTATTGTGGCAAAATTGTTACCAGCTAATGTGGGAACGATAAGGGTGTAACATTTTATGCTCCCTCACTGAAATACAGAGTCCAGTGTTAACTGTATCCTGCATATTAGAGTAAAGGAAGAGACTAAAAATGAGAATTAGAAATAGAGTTGGCATGAAAAATTTTTGCTAAGGTTACTTAACCACCATTTTCTGTCTTTTTTTTTAAAAATCATGGCTATAATTAAACAAGCAGAAAAACTGGCTGAAATTATGAGATTAAAAGTCCACGTAACACAATCTATTTGTTTTTCACTGGTAAATATCAGATGCTCATGAAGAAGCAAGAGAATATATTATATTATCCTTGCATAATCTCCAAGACTCCAGTAACTTACAGGTCAGGAACAACATAAGCCAGAGTAATGCCCTGGTATTCAAAATTCCTCTGATACATTTGTTTATCATAAATTAAGTCACCTGAAATTTGAATAAACTGTATCAACTAGAAAACTACAGATATGTTCATTCTTTTCAAATAAATACATTTTCACTTCAAAGAAGCAATAAGCACAGGTAATAGATTAGGTCCCTTTTTACATTCCAAGGTGTAAGTGTTTCTTTTTCTACAGTGTATATAACTTTAAAATGCACAGAAGAACAAAACATAAATGCCATCCATTTCAATTTCTAAATAATAAAGATAACTGTTATATTTCACTTCCAGATGCTTTGTCTGTATTGAAAAAGAAAATGAAATTATCCTCGCTTTATTTTGATATAGCAATGTATTGGCTATTGTTACAGTATACTTTCTATTTATATCACAAACTGCCTAGAAAAACTGTCTAGAAAAAAAAAGTATAAAGATAAACACGTAAGTCTGTATCACCCTCATAAAAAAAATATTTCTTGGAGCAGTATTTTTTTTCTGTTTCTTCTTAGGGGCTAAAATAAAACAGGGTAACAAGAGTAACTGAGTATATTGGTTAAAAAGGAAAAATGTGTGGTAAAATAAATGTTACATGATTTTTTCTACAGATTCAAATAATCACTACTCTCTTCTATACAATTTAGATAAATAAATGTCATGCTACATTGTAAGCTATTTGAATCTAAAGAGACTGAACTGTAAAAATGTTCTCTCTAAGATTATTGGTAAGACACGGTCTGAGTAATATAGAAGAGGCACTAAGAGAGGTAGAAAATACTGTCAATGGTAAGTCATTATATTTGTCCAGCAGAAAGGCTTTCGGAATACATCATGTCTTTTTCTCCCTAGAAAAAGATGTCTATTTGCTCAATGAAGAGTGAGGAGGAGAATGCACTGAGGATTTGATATTTGTCTTTGAAGAAACTTAATATTCCTCATGAGACTGCTTCTATCTTTGATCTCCTCTCTTTGCAAGAAATTTTCTCATGATTGAAACAAAGAGATAAAATCAGCATTGTGCCACCTTGAGAACAGCAAAAGACCCACACTCATTTACAGTAGAAGTCTTAACCAGATGTCTAACAATTAGAAATAGGAAAGCCTGTCTCTCAGCTTGGTGCATTTCAAGTGACCATGACAAAAATAAACCAACAATTCAGGAATTAATTCTCACGTTTTTAAACTTTTTTTGTTACTCTAAAAATAGACAGATCAAAGCCAGAAAATAAAAGATAACAACACTGAGTTAACAAGTTTTAATGAAACTATTAAGCTCACAGAAACAGGCAAACACACCTGAAAGATGACACAAATTAAAATATGTATTGATGTCTTAGAAGACCAACACTGTAGTGCAGGTCTACAAAATGTTGAACACCTTGTGATCCAAATAAGACAACAGACAAAAGTAAAACCCAAACCACACAAAACACTGTAAATGACAAAGCGCAGAAGATAATCTTTTTAAAGTAGCACATCACACAAAATCTTCCTTCTGCTCTACTTGTTTTGTTGATGAATTTAAGTATAAAGCATTAGGAGAAATACTTTGGATAATAAATGCCCAAATCACATTTTCATTAAAAAAAAATAATAACCAGTGTCTAAGTGTTAATTTATATGTGACCACTCATGTCCCGCAGAAGACAAAAGCTAATAGGAGTGTCATGTATGGCTCAATATGTTTTTAGCCAAACTTCTCACAGCCTTACTAAATGTCAGCCAGCAAACAAGAACTTCTGAAGCAAATAACTTTTTCTTTACATCAAAGAGGTAAAATACAGCACAATTAAATCCTTACAAGCCTTAGAGGTTCTCTTATTAAAAGACCATTTAATGCAATCTATTAAAAAATTCAAAATTTATTCCATTTCAGCCCTATGCACTTAATTGGAATGTCTTTGAGGACTATAAAAATTTTAAACACATGAAATTTTCTAAAAGCATCCCAATATATTCTCCATTTCTCTATTTCTAATTTAAAGCAGCTTACATCACTACAAAATTTAAAGTTATCATTTTGATCAAACTCAATAACCTGTATAATCCAAATGATTGCATAGATTTAATTGTCATTTAAACTACAAGATTCATTCTTAAAACATCAAAGTTTGATTAAAATTTTGCCACATTGAGGACTCCATGATAATCTTAACAACTAATATTGTGATTGACAGCACTCAAATTCTATAAAAAGCTACATTTCTCAATCATCCAAATTTGTTTTGCTTCAGTGTTTGAACTTTTAATGCTGTGTCACTTTCAGTCTTCTCTAATACATTTGATTGAACTCCTTGAGTCTGGTCATGTCAGGTCATTTTGCCCAAGTATTTTCTAATTTTTCATTATCCTTGAACTTAAGTCTTCATAATTCAAAACAGCACTCCACTAACTCACTCGCAAATTGAAAGACAAATTGAGTAGGAAGATTGGCCTTGTTACAAATCCAATCCTAGAAGAATATAATATGGTCTGCCTCTAGATCATTCTTCAAGTACTTTCACACAAAGCAGCCATGTATTACATGAGGCCTGGAAAGCAAGTATTTTCCATTTTGGAGTAAAGATAAATGCAAGGCACTTAATCTGAGAGTTTAGGTCTCCTTGCTTCTGTGAACCAGGCTATATGAGGTTGTACAACACGTTCAGTTTAAGGAAAATAAATCGTCATGATATTTCATAAGACAGAGCCCTAAATGATGACCTATTTGTTATAAACACTTCTTTCAGATATTGGTCCAAACACAGAATTTTACACCCTTGTTTTATTTCAACAGACCTATGGCATTTTGAATGAGGAAACATGAACAGGACCTCAGTTTCACACTTGTGTCATCTAAAAGCAATACTTGTACCAATGCAATAAAAGCTCCATATTCTTTTGTAACATTGTATTATGACAGGATTAAAGACTCTACTTGAAATGCAGTTAGATTCCCTACATGTCAGCAACTCCTTAAAAATGCATAAAGTTCAGAAATTATATTTTAGACGTTTG
The DNA here is from genome assembly GCA_013397195.1 of Hylia prasina. Lineage (NCBI taxonomy): Eukaryota > Metazoa > Chordata > Aves > Passeriformes > Sylviidae > Hylia > Hylia prasina. Next base: position 99,512 of record VYXD01013606.1, read on the forward strand.
GCTAAGCACAAAATCCTTAGTCTCCTACTCTGATCTCTTGTTTTGCCTGATTACATATCTGCTTAGTAAGTTTGCATCGTCTGATTGATATTTTAAGTAGTAAAACATGCTTGTGCAGCAAATTAAATATGCAGCAATATTTTTCCTACCAGAAGAAAAGCTGAACAGGGTTGGATGTTGAGATCACTCATCTATACCTGCATCTGGAAAGATGTAGAAGCTCAAGAAGTGGAAAGAAACAGCACAGGCTTCATGGGTCAAGTTAGAATGAGGAGAAAGTGACAGGGACTTCCACACATCAGTACTCCAGAATAGGTGGCCTTTGGCTGTGGACTTCTCATCACAGACCAAGTAAAATAAAGCCTCAGAGTCTGTGACCCAAAAGCAGGAGCAGTCATTCTCCTTGTTGCAAGTGTTGCTTCTTCTCCTTTCATTAATATGTTTTCCAATAAAAACACACTCAAGCCATTGCAAATGATCTATAGGACAACCATAAGAAAAATGTATTTCAGAAGCTCTGTGATTTAAATTAGCTTTGACAGGCTCAAACTGAAAAATTCAAACGGTACAAAAACATGGCCTCACAAGGAAAAACAAATAAACAAACAAACAGTTTTTCACAGCCCTTTTTGGCATTTTTACAACCACTTTCAGCAGTAAGAACAGGACAGACAAGTGCACATATAGAAATACAGCACTTTGTAAACCAACAAGATATATATCAGGGTATGTCACGAACAGTCTTGCTGAGAATCTCCGAGAACAATGATGTGGTCACAAAGAGATTAGCCACAGGTTATTTTTTAAAGCCTCAGACCACTGCACAGACTGCCATTGCATCCTTTAAAGAATGTAAAGTTTACATTCATTTATTTTTTCCTCTGCTTCAAGAAACATGAAATGCCAACTAAAATTGTCTAAGAGGGTATTGAGTTTTCATCTGGGAAAACTAAGAATCAGTGTATTGACAAAGCATCAAGTAAAGAACAGCTTAAACTTAAACAGAACATGAATTTTTAAGGCACGGACAGATTTTTTTAAAATGTTTTTGGAAATAAACGTGTAATAGCAGCTGTGTAGGTGCTCATTCTTGGTCTTCCATTTAAGGCTCTCTCCTGAGAGGTTGACTAATAAAGCTGTGCAACATTTTTCAAATTAGTAGAGTTTCTAAAATGACAGGATGACTGCTTGCCACACTAAATAAAATAATGCACATGCAGCTAACCAGATATAGCCAAACCACGTAGATACCACCTAAGAGCTAAAAAACTATTTTAGACAGTGGAGTTGTCTTTCATACAAGCTGTAGCTCAAAGTTATGCAATAGTGTGCCTATTTTCTCCATTTCTTCAAAGATATTAAAATGATAATTAAATTGAGAATGTTCACTGCATAGATAAAACAAACTCTCACATTATTCAAATAAATTAGAAATTCTTCCTGAAATTACAGAGGGTCTCCCCAAAAAGATAAATCAATAGGTTAATTATTAATAACCTTTGCTGTGCATTACCATGAATTCTTGAGACTAGAAAGACAGCACTTGTATTACTACCATTAAAGTCTGAGAAAGAAATAATATTTGAGAGATTCTGCACTAAAAAATAAATAAATATAAAAAGTCAGCACCAGTAATATCAATCTATATACCTTAGTGTATTTAGTATACAAATAATCTCACAGACAGGATGTGGTTAGCATTAGCTGCTCTCCATTCTAGAGAACAACCTATAGATGGTAAGCATACACAGCTACAGTTTTGTTAGTTTTCTTATAAAATAATTTGAGGAAATCCATTGGCCTCCCTAATATCTTATTTTACCCCCTTCAAGCTCAAATCTCTGCTCACACCTTTACTAATTATTGTGTTATCACTGATAATATGATTATTCTGTATGCAATTCCTTAATAAAGAAGACAGTTGTGTTGTTTGGTACTGTAACATTAAGGGTAGTTTCAGCTCAGAGAAATGAGTACTCACAAGCAAAACAGGAATCCAAACACCATGCTGGATTTTAAGTAGAATCATCAAACGCTCCACATACTAACAGAGTGAATCCATGTTTTTTCAGGGAAACTCAGGGTGGGGGGAAAAAAAAAAAAGCTAGTAACTATGGGAAAAGAGAGAGCGTCTGCAAGCAAGAAAAATCCAGCAAGTTTCTGCCATTTCACTTATCTTCCCTTCATTTATAGAAATGTCTCACTTTAAACCAAGATTCATGGCATTCCAAAAAAGAGATTAGTCAAACAATCTACAAAGACATAAAAAGACATTAGTTTTTGTACAACAAATAGATTTACTCCTAATGTTCCTGCTACTTGAGTGAATTTTTTCCCAATAAAAAATACTGCTTCAAAGAATTGAAAAGAAGACCTAAAACAGCAACACACAAAACTGGAAGGTGGAGCATACACAGCCTCTAATCTAATATAGATTAGAGCACTGTTCCCAGGCCATATTTTATAACAATTCTAAAAGAGAAGTTAAAAGTAAAGAATAAGCTTTTCTATTTGAAATATTTTTATCCATGATTACCCATACATTACAGGCAGCTTGATTTCAAAAGAAAGTAATGTATAAACTACTTAACATTTGTTTATGAATTAGGAATAGCTAAATTCCTCTCTGTTTTTCTATTAAAGCATATTTGTATCAGGCTGAAGCAGCTACCACAAAAATACCACCAGCTCTAATAAAAACAAAACGAAAATTTTAAAAACTGAACCATACTTGTGAAGCAATAAAGGAAAGGAAGCTCAGTCTCCACATTCTAAATCAGTATGTGTCATTTAAAACTTTCATCATTTTTTAAGGCATATGTAGGAACAGTTTTCATAGAATCATGGGTTGGTTTGTGTTAGAAGAGACCATTATAGGTCATTGAGCTCAATCCCCCTGCCACGGGCAAGGACGTCTTCAGTTAGATCAGGCTGCTCAGAGCCCAGCCCAATCTGATCATGAAGGAGCCCAGGGACTGGGTATTCAGCACCTCTTTGCACAACCTGTTACAGAGTTTCATCATCCTCACTGTAAAAAACCTCTTCTGTTTTGCCTAAAGGAAATATTTTTACAGTTGCTGGAGCTTGCATTTGTGGTGAAAGGTACAGAACTATAGTAAATGCCCTCTTTATTTTTGGTGTGCTACACAATGCTGGCAATGGCATCACGCTTAAAATGTGAGTCAGTAAACGACATTCTAATTGGTAATAGTTGAGGTTCTTCACAGTATGAAATGCATAAGTCACCAGACCTGTGAGAAGGTAAGTGAGATCACTTAACCTAAACAACAATTAATATTTGGGCATATTAAAAAAACCCACACTGTTTAGCACAATTTGTACTTTGTGTTCAAGAGAGCCTCAGACTGGACCAGCAAGAATACTACAGATTTCAGGCAGTTCACTCCTGTCTTGTATGAGAGTTTGCACAGACCTGCCTAATCAATCTTTTCCAAGAGCACTACCTGAAAGCATCCACTATCCACTAATTGAGTATCAATTTCAACCCCAGAAAGGGTGAAAAGAAGGTTCATTCAGGTCAGCTATGTATAGACTATATAATTTAACTGTACTCTCAATATTTCAAACCAAATTTGCAATCCTCTGCTATAGTATCTGTTGGGAGACCTAAGTGGTACTTGAAGCAATCTTCCCAAATTAGGGAGAATTGGAAAGAAGTGACTCCCTGAATCTAAATAGGTACTCATCAGCAAGTCACCACACTTTTTAGGCAGAAAAATGTGTTTAAATTTAAGCTGACCACTTAAGTGCAAAGCACTGATGTGATGAAGTGTGCCTGAGCTGACTACTAATTTCTTCCTTTGTCCCTTATTTATATTTTAACCTTACTGCCATCTGCTCACCACACTTGAATAACATCAGGATGTTATTTATAAATTATTTAGAAATGTGTTGAGGAATCTAACCACTAGAAGGATCCTGACACTAGATAGGTTCAACCTACACGTAAAAAATACAACAATGTTGGGTAACCAACACTGGGATATTTATTAAGGGACCCATTTGATTAATCTTAGTTGAAGGTTTTATTTTAGGTTTGATGACTGGGTCCAGTGCAAGACTTACTGTGGGCTATCACAGCATGTGTTATAATGGTGGGACTGCATGTCCTTAATGGTCCTTTCTAGCTGGTCCTTTAAAAGTATGCTGTTTATACAAAATGCTGTTGCAAATTTATAACGTACATGCCTTTAGCTACAAGCTTCTAACCATTGTATAACTGCAGCTGTTTCTCAATAAATGCAAATACTCAATTCCAGACCAACTTTTGCAATAAATTAACTTATCTTCTATCTGCTGGACTAATTAATCCAGTAAATGTGCTTAAAAAGTCAGTAAAGTTTGTAAGTTATCAATTAATATCTATTATGAAATCCACTCAGAGCTCTGAGCAAAACCCTAACTCTGTATTAGGAGACCAACAAGAATGAACTAACACACTCCTCTGAAAAGCTACACATACTGCCAAGGACAGTAACTTCACATGTTCTTACGTGCAAAACAGTGGGATTAGAGGAACCAGCTACCAGGAACAACTAAAGATGTTCTCTTGGCAAGACAGAAGCTTGCATCAGGTAAAATTCTAAGACAACAGAAGGCACTACTGGAAGAAAAGATGCAACTTTCAAACAGATTGGAGAGATACAGAGATACCTCAAACAATTCTGTCTGGAATAGTCCAGCCAAGAATCTCACTAGAATATCAGCACTTTTACTTATGGCCCCAGGTTCACCTCCTTTACTAAAGTATATCTTGATCTTTCAGTCCATTATTTGGTGAGGTCTGATTCAGGTCATGCAAACAAATAACATCTATGCAGGCAAGTTAGCTGAGCTAGGAAGGAGCACAGTGAAAGGAAGTTCCCTACTTAATTGTACCTTTCTAATGCAATTATGCTGCTTTAGAAGATTAACGAGTGAGGAAGTTACAAAATGCGTATTTAGTGCTGATTTTTCTTATATGCCCAAGTGCAGGCAGTATCTCATTAAAAAAGCAGAGCTGAATCAGACCTTGCCCATGAGTTTAGGATGGCTTAGCAACTCCTATAACTGTAAATTTGAAGGAAGCTTACTAGACAGTTTCAGTAGTAGCAATGAAAAGGTTACAATACAACAACATAATTAAGCATACAGTAGATGCATTACAGGAGTTTACATATACCAGGGGTTAAATTAATAAATAAATCTATTTTCTATTTCCCCTCTCTACCTCCTTATATTCTTTTACTTCACCTGTTGAATAGATGTGCACAAACTACAACTGATGCCAAAAGTTCCTTGAACTATTTCTGACTCAACTGTTAGATCAAAAAATTTTGTCTTCACATGTAAACAAAAGTACAGATAATTTAAATGGAAACATTGTCAGAATGAAACTAGAAGTTCTTAATCTACAAACACATTCAGCATTTATTCTGAGTCATGAATCCTAGGAAAATAAAATACAATTTCTCTTCTAAAAAAATCTTGTTTATATTAATTTCTTTTAACTGACATACAAAGCACTTCTTTACCAAAAGGTACCAAATACAAACTGGTTATGAGCACAAACAAGATAATCAAAGATTTCATTATGTTCTGCCAATAAAAGAAGCTTCTGTAGAACTATAAATTGAATAATAAAACCTTGGTTTTCAGTGACCTAACAGAGTGACATCAAGGAAAGAGAGGAAAAAGTTCTCCTTATGTAGCTCAAAGGTTGCTATTTTGTATCCATGGCAGTTACGACACTAAAATGTCATAAAGAGTAATGTAAATTAAATTTTAATCTTAGAAGGCAATTTAACTACTTCAACTACCTTTCCATTTGTAATTCATCTGACTATGAAATAAGTATGGCCTGTAGATATACAGCTGGTACTAGTGGTAAGATCTCTAATGATAATGGTTATGGGAAATATCCATTTTATAATCTAGCTCCTATGATTTCTCTGTAATTTGTTTCATGTCAAGTTACTATCAAATTTTAATTTCTATTCTATTGGTAACGTATTTTTTTCCTTATGGCTGCATCTTCCATATTTAAAAGAAATCATAAAAAGTGCTTTTCTGTCCATTATTGAAAGGGTTGTGTAATCTCTTGGTATATCATGACCTGTAAAGAAGGTTTAAAACTCAATTAAAATGTGAATTAAGTCTAGACAATGCAGCTACAACTGCTACTCATGAACCAAAGGCAAAGCCAAGTTCAACCAGAACTGAAAATATTTGAGTTTTAATTGAATTTGTGATTATTTTCACTGCCTTCACAAATAGGATAGTAAACCAGTAGTGAACAAAGCCAAATGCATCAGAACCAGTTCATAGTCCAAAGGAAAAAAGTGAGACTGGAAAAAATAGCATTATCTTCCCAATTCCTTGTATTCCCTATTACATTTCTAAAGTCAATAAAAGGAATCCCTTAATAAACAATTACAGGGAAAGACAGAAATCCAGATCTCTTTGTGGTAGCAAGAGCAGAGATTTATGTATGTTACAATGACAGCTGAAAAGAGCAGGACTTATCTATTATTGAAGGCTTATCTCCAGTTCTGTGTCATTTTTTACAGAATCTCAACAATTTAACTTCATTCAAAGTTAGTAAGAAAATTGCTGATAAATACTGAAACCTTTCCCCATTTAAAAAAAATGGGGAAAATTTAAATATGAAGACAGGTGATAACATTAGTTTCTCACAAAAATTCATGCTATGATTACAGAAGGCTTCCATTTAAATCTTCATTCAGGTTTTTCAGCAAAGACCAAAAGGATCTGTGAGCAGAATAGGTTTAGCATAATCATGCCTAAGATATGGCTTATTCCCAAGGTGACGTGAAAAACATGGCTAGAGTTAGGCTAAGATAAGCTGAAGAAAAAGAAGGCTTCTTGTTGACAAAAATATTCCTTTTTATTAGCAGATCTGACCCAACTTACTTGCTGTTGACAGTATTTGTAACACCTCCTTTGAGGTTTGCAAAATATCTGACTTCTTCAAAACCTTTTATTTTATAATATAACACAATTGCACCAAAATAGGGATGGAGGGGGCAGAAAACAAACAAACAAAAAACAACCTTTTAATGTTTAAACTGGACAAAAGCAAAACCACACTTCACTATTACTTCCACAAAATTAACTATTTCATTTTTAAGGTGTCTTATAATATTCCTCACAAGGGCTAGGAATTAATGGACAATAAGTTCTCCATTACAAATTCCTCATTTCCTCTTTAATAAGTATGGGTAATACTTGTAATTTAAGAAGAGTACAGAGGGGTTCCACACCATCATGTTACACACGTCTATCTGAGGGGTATAACTGTGATAGGAGGTGCTGGTAGAGTCACGTAGCTCTTCCAGTGAGCCACAAAAAGTACGTGAGGGTGCAGGTGGCAGACACTTTTGTACTCGTGGCAAAGGAGCTTTAAAGATCTCCTGTCCCTGCAGCTCCCGCTCTGTGTCATTGGGGTTTGTCTCATCATTGCTACATCAACACAACCATCATGACTACATTTCAAACCAGACCACTGAAGTGACCAAAGGGGCCTTTCTCACCCCACGTGTTTTGTAGGGGGCTGTTTTATTCCAGTTCATTGAAGTGCAGTGGCTTGCAGCCTGGTCTCCTAAGGCATGGGACAGACAGCAAATTTCTGCCTAGGGAAAGCTGGATGAGGTGGGATTTAGCTCCCAACTCACTTCATTGCTGCTGCCAGCGTTAACTGTGGATGGGATTATTGTCTTAACGTTCTTCCAGCTGTGCAGGACAACTGGGCGCCTAACCTGTGCTTCAGAGGCAGACATTTAAATGCTGTGTGTTTTTTGGTTATGCTTACAGACAGAAAACCTGAGTTATGTTTAAAAACAGGTTCTAACCAAACTCTCTCTCCCTTGCAACATTGGTCCCTTAAAACTGAATACAGTTAGACAAGGATTTTGGTGGGCTACCAGTAAAATCAAATGCATCAAAATTTTGCTCTATACCCTACATATTCTCTGCCCCACAAAATGAGACTCAAATACTATTCCCTTTGATCAGTATGGAGTAAAAACAAAGTAGCAAAGTTATATCTCCTGACAATTTTAAAATCCAACCACACTCCAGGTACTTCCTGGTCCAGAAGTAGGAACTTTATTTTATTACCTACCTCCTTTTATGTAAACAAAGTCTTTCTTCACACAGCGTTATTCAAGATGCTGTGTTCAAGAGGCTATGAATCATGACACCACACTTGGAAATGACTGCAGTGGCCTTAAAGAACACAGACATTTTAGAAAGTATTTTTAAACAGTTGTATAATAAATATTTGCAAAAGACAAAGAGATCTCCTGATAGCTTTTTTATACCACAGTCTTAATACTATTGAATGTTATTACATCTCTTAAATAAGTTTCCCTTTTAGAAAAATGTTACCTTGAAATTCCAATTTATCTGTCCATTATTAACTAGACTTCATCAGACCATGAGTCTTGTTAGCACGGATCAGGATAGAAGACTGAACTTCAACATCAAAGATATTCAAAGAACTGCCAGTTGCAAAAATTACCTAGTGAGAGCTTTGAAAACTTCAAGGCATCTGTATTTCATTGGTTTCCATGGGTTTTGCAGGAATAAGTACTTTTTGAAGTTCCAGGAGTTCCCCAGATCTGTCTATAGGTATCTGTGGGACTTTTGATAAAGGAACTTGTCTCCTGGGGAAGCAGTTGCTTCTAAAAAATGGGCACAGGATATTTTCAGAATTTTGAAGCAAATGTCCGGATGCATGACATCCAGATTTTTTAGTATAACTCAGTATTCATAGAATAACAGAGATCATTTATTGAGCTATTTATCGCTTGAGCTTTTCTATGCATCAAAAACAAAAACAGGCTGGCAATGAAATTAGTGTTCAAAAATCCACTTTTACCATTTGACAAATGGATACAGAAGGCATCTAAGAGGAACATTTTCTTTTAAATCAAGATCTATGTCTCACTGAAAAACAGAATGTACAGGACAATTTACTGGAACTACATTGTGAAAAAACTCCAATATTATCAAAGTAGTACTTGTATAAAAATATTGTACATCATACTCGGGGAAACGGACCTATTTATGCTTTTTGGAGTTACTTTTCTTTTCCATGTCTGGTGTACTTAAGGAAAGATTAAATTGCTTGCATGCAATGAGCACAGAGATGCAGAAAACACTTAATAAAACAAATAATAAATTGGAGAGTTATCTAGAAAACGTTTTAGTTTTACTATAACTTTGTTTTTTGATTTACTTGAGTTAAATAAAAATTTTTATTTTAAATGTTAACATGATAAGGTATAGACATGATAGCACTGATTCAATGATTTAACATTTTTTCTGCTGACAGACTAAAAATAAAAGATGGTTTTCAATATTTCTTGTTTACACAGTCTAATAAAAGCAATACAATATTTGCTCTTAATGAGCCACTTCAGTGTTTAAAACGTAACAAAATGCAGAGGTGCCAATGATGTCCCTTCTGCAGCTTTCATCTACAAAGGGTTAGTATGAACAGCAGTAGACACACATACCTTTAAGACAGGTACCAGTAAGACTAGAAATTGAAAAACGTGTCAAACGTAGTGCTTCCATGTGTTGCAACATGCAGAGCTGAAAATGCCAGAAACTTAGTCCTCGGGGTTAGATTTGTTTCTCTTTTACTTATAGAATTTTTTCCCCATAACTTGCTAGGAAACTGACTACTGGGTACTTATGAGTACTTAAGAAAAACAAAAGAAGTGGCCAGAGGAGAGGAGTGTAGTACCTGGGTACAATTTTTTTGTCCCTGGGAGTTCCTCTCGGAAGGGGAAGACGCTGAGAGTTTTGGGGCAGGTAAAGGACGGGGCTGGGGCAGCCGGGGGCTCTCGCTCTCGGCATCGGCAGGACGGCCAAGCTGCTGCTGACTGCGGGGAGAATTCACTGTCATCACCCGAGCCCAGTCCTGGGGATCAACCACCCTCTGCCCGTGTGTCCGGGAATTCCGAGCTCGCTTTTTGCTGCCCTGTGGGAGCCGCTGTCCCGCCCCGCAGCTTCTCCGGGCCTGCTCTGGGTCTGGGCTCCGCTGTGGCCCCGCACCCCTGCCCTGCCCGGACATCCCCCCGCAGCTCCAGCCACCACTGGAGCTCCTGGTACATCTCATCCACCAGCCTGGGATTCCTGCGCATTCCTGCCCTTCCAGCTTGGTGCTCCTCAGAGTCCTGCCGGGGCACCGGGGTCAGACTGTCCCGGGGTTTGTGAGGCAAAGCCTCTCCTTCTGTCCCTTCCTGTCTCGGCCGAGAAGGCCGGCGCGAGGTTCCCGGTTCTGTTTTGTTGTTAGTGCCATAGTTATTGTTGTTGGTTTGCCTTGTTACATATACCAGTAAAGAACTGTTATTCCTATCCTCATATCCTTGCCTGAGAGCCCCTTTAATTTCAGAAGTATAATCATTCAGAGGGAGGGGGTTTACATTCTCCATTTTAAGGGAGGCGCCTGCGCTCCCCGACAGACACCTGTCTTTCCAAGCCAAGACACTTAGCATTATAATTATATTTGTACGCGAATTTTGTGCTTTGTGCCTGCCTCAAAGGCAAAAGTACCTAGCCAGTTATTCTTAAAATACAATTGTCACAAGAAGGAAATAAGATGTAATACAACTGTAGTATAATATATTGGAGGGCAGGAGCCTACTTTCAGGGGAAATGTGCAATTTGCCAATAAAAAGCAAACAAAGAAGTAAAGAAGCAAAAGAAAAAGAAAATAAAAAGAAAAGAAAAGAAAAGAAAAGAAAAAGAAAAAGAAAAGCCAGAAAACCACAAAATCCAAAATTATGTTGAGGCTTATTGGTGAAAAACTGAAACAAATTTTTCCCCTAGTGCTGGCATGTTAATTCTTTTTTTAAATTTACCTTACAAACTTGCAGATCAAAACCCCAAAAGTTTTTGTTAATAATTCTATCAAATAATTACTAAACAATTCAAAGACCTTAACAATATTTGGTAGTAAATCAAATCCTGAATATCTGGCATTGTCAAATTGCAAATCCATGTAACTTAATTTAAAATAAATTTTAAATAAATAAACAAGGTAATTAATTAATATCTGAGGACTCACAGTTCTTTAAAACAACCACTGACAAAAATATCATTTTGTGTGCATAACTGTCACTCCTGAGTAAATTCATAAATTAACTTAAATGCAAGTTAATTTTCACTGGATTTAGTGGATTGACTCACAAATATGGCATTAGGAAGAGAATGGGAAAAAGGAAATCAAATTCCACTATGAGTGCACTGACATTACCATGATCATCTAAATAACCTACAATATCTGTGGCATTTATCTCTATGCAGCAGGAATAGCAAGAGTGCCTTTTGTTCACATATTTTTTCTCATGGCTTATTTGGACCCTAAATTCCCATTACAGACAGTGAAACTCCCAAAACTGATTTATGAATTGAAATATATACACATCAAAATTTGATAAACGTAAGAAAAAGTCTTTTTTAGTTTTACATAATTCAGACTTGCAAAGAAATCACTAGCAACAACAGTGAATGTCCCACTGGTGTCTTCAAGCCTATTCCCTTAATATTTAAGATAAACAATGTTCAAAATAAATGGAATATAAATAGCTGAACAACTTTTCAAGACTGCAGCCAGATACAGCAAACAGAATTGAATCCATCTATTTCAATTAGAAAGATAAAGAGCTGATATTAGGACAACTTTAATAACACAGAAGGCTGTGTAATGGAATACACTATGTGAAAACACTGTGGCCTTCTTCTTTGGAGGGCTCCTAGAAAATCTCTCTTTCAAGTGGAAATATAGGTGCATCTGTCTGTGCTGTGGGACAGCAGCAGAAGCTAACAAATTCCCTTCCAAATCAGTGACTACAGCAGAATTCTGTGAGCCAGTGAGATCCTGGGCACATAAGTGCTCAGTGCAGTGGAAGTTCCCTGCGCATTAAGTACAGCCCAACAAATTCAGACAGCGAAATGAACAGTGTTCAGCCTTAACACATAGGAGTTTTATTTTCACCTTCCTGTCACACATGATTGCAGAGCCTCTCAAGAAAATAGTGCAAGCACTCAGTTATAGCAAGCAAAGGTCTTGCTTCCAAGACTACCAAAAGAATCAAAGACATTATATTAAAGTTTGTCCTGTCTTTCCCTGGTTCATAACTGTATAAAAATACAACATACAATATGAATTAAATGTTTTTAGCATCTACAAGATAATGAGATATCAGTGAGTCAAAGTACTATAGAATACACTGAGTTGGAAGGGGCCCAAAAGGATCATCCCCGGTTCAACTCCTGACCCTGCACTGCACCCCAAGAGTCACGTCCCGTGCCTGAGAGCATTGTCCAAACACATCTTGAACTCTGTCAGGCTTGGTGTTGTGGCCGCTTCTGTGGGGAGCCTGTTGTAGTGCCCAGCCACCCTGTGGAGGGAGAACCTTTTTCTGATATCAAACCTAAACTTCCCCTGGCACGACTTCAGGCCATTCCCTTGGATCCTATCAGTGGTCACACAGAGAAGAGATCAGTGTCTGCCCCTCTGCTTTCCCTTGGGAGAACAGTGAAGACAACAATGAGGTCTCCCCTCAGTCTCCTCCAGGCTGAATGAACCAAATTACCTCAGCTGCTCGTTCTAAAACTTCCTTTCCAGACCCTTCACCATCTTCATTGTCCTCCATTGTCCTGTCTAACACTTTATTGTCTTTCTCATATTGTGCCGCCCAAAACTTCCCTAAGCACTTGAGGTGAGGTATATACAAACAACCAGCATAACCCTCTCCCAGTTTTTTAACCTGTCTTTAAAGAAGGTGGACAAGGGGATGAGAGGAAACCATCCTTCCATCCCAAAAGAGCCAAGCACAATATGTCACTCTCAGGTGACTGCATCCCTACTTCTCAGTTAAGCACAAGCATCTTTATTGCACAGTTTTCAGAGGTAAGAAGGAGTTTTCTTGCTCCTGGTAGGGGTTATTTCCAAAGTTCAGATTGATCCTCTGCTCATACCCTGATTTTGACAACAGTCTTTAACCTTTGCATTCTAATCATACATATATTGTACATGTTCTTTGAGATTCCACAAGTGTAGATAGAAATTAAAGTCCATACTTTTCCTTTATATGAGCTCCAGATGATCCAACTTTTGGTGAAAAGGTAGGTAAGTATGTTAACTGAGTAAAGATGCAATTGAATTATGCTAACATAATGATCTGGTATATTCCATAATTTCCGAGCATTGCATATTCCACTGCGTGTGTTTACTCATTTCCCACTCTGCTGCCTACCCCTGCCTTTCTAGTTCACAGGCAACCAGCACCTAATCCTTCATTCCATGCAGCATCCCTTTTTCTTTTTTCAAATATCTTGCTGCAATACTCACAGCAAAGGCCTGCCATGCAGGCTGCCAGCTGAGCAGAGCTGCACAGGAACAGGCTGGGTTTGCATGCTTTGTTAGAGCCTCCTTGTTACAGTCCAAGCATTATCCGTAACTCACAGACTGTTCAAACAGCCTTGGCTCTCATTCCAGCCCTCAGATGAGCAGGACATAGAAGCGAGTCAGCTGTCCTTTGGGAGGCTGAACGCCCTGTATATGCTGTTCTTTGGATGGTGATTCACATCATCTGACATTTAATCACTGAAACCAAGCTCTGACCCAGCTAGTTACTGCATCTCTTCCATTTCAGCACAAAATCCAAGAGTCTGATCTGTCTGGCCATGCAGCAAAGAGAGCAGAGCAGTGTAAGCACAAGAGGGAGCAGTTATAACTAAAATACCTTAAACACCTTCTAAACCAGTCTCAAACTGTCTCAGAAAAGAGTGCAAGTGGCAATGAAGCAGAGTATCTAAGAGCATAAATAACATCTACCACAATTTTGAAGGCAGCAGCCAAAACTCCCCACTTACCTTCCACTGTACTAAAAGGTTTGACCTTTCATTTCACCATTATTTTCTCAGCAGGAACTTCATGGGTTTATGCTTTGAAACACTTAGGACTGAAACAGCAACAGAATAGATAAATAAATTGCATCTAGATCAGAGTGTACAAAGTATTCCAGACAAACAGTAGTGCCCTGCATAGATAGACTAAGAGGAATCTTGCATTCAGAGTCCAAAAATCTTTTCAAGGCTTAATCTGGAGAATCACTTATACCACAGGCAAATGCTGTTGCTCCAGGATTGCAAGAAATGTAGTTAAGTAGGAATAATCATCTTTAATCTCTATTACCAAAAAATTAAAAAAAAAAAA